>CM061535.1:55662805-55994250 GCA_030545055.2 Neoaliturus tenellus | reverse complement strand
CTCCCTTTGTGAGGGTCCTGGTGCTCAGTCCTGAGGGCAACAAATAACTAATGGCTTATAAACCTACACCATGAAATTTTCTATAATACATATAAATCAAACAATTCTCTTTTATAAATAAAGATGACTAACTTGAAAAAAAAACTAAACTCTAAATCAACTGCACACAACTGTGACTACAAGACCAAACCCTAACCTAACCTACACACCTACCTGCACTATATCGCACATGATCCCCGTTTTGTGGAAGTTTTCACTGCTCACTGTCACTGTGACGTTTCGTTTCAGCTCACTTTTCGTCCTCATATTTTGTAATTTGATCTCTTTCGATTCCAGTTTTCGTTTGTCCTCGAAAGAAGGCTTGGGCATGTTAGCCAATAGATGTCTGAACTTAACGTACTCTCTCCATGCTTTTTGGTATCTGAAAAATATAATTTTATTTATTTCAAATATAATTTTAATTATATTTATTCTAACAGTCTGAGTGTATATGTAGCTATTGATTTTTTAAGTGTTATAAAATAATATAGAAACTATATTAATCACAAGAAATATTAGAATCAGTAAAACTTGTTGTAACGATTCACATGTAAAACCAAAATTTCTGAATATTTGGGATATAAACTTACTCTGGATTTCCAGCATAGCTTAGCTGTGGTGGTCTGATACCAAAATGAACTATCTCTGGGTATTTTGGTTCCCCAGAATCATCTTTATCACTTAGATCTCTGTCTAGTTGGTCCACTCTCAAGGAGCAAGGCTTCTTTCCTGGGTAAGTTACAATCATTCCTGTGAACCAATAACAAAAATTATAAAGTTCAATCATTTATCTATCGGCTCCACAAAGACATCAAACAATAATTTAAGAAAGAGTTTTGGTAAACACAGATTATCTACAGCAACTATTAGTATTCTAAAATAAATTTTTTATAAACATTATGAAAATGGTCCCACAAAAAATATATATATCGTAAATTTATACATTTTACTTTATTTAAAGGTGTTGAAAGTATGAGTTTCCCAAAATATTACTCCAAATCTGTTTGTTCACATTAGAGATGGGTCGGTTTTATCAATGTTTGAGAAAACTAAACTGGCAACTAAGAATTGATAACGTATTCCAGTTTTCGGTTAATCTGTTTTTTCACTATCAAACAATAAAATGGTTAACAGAAATCTTTTTAAAATGGGTGGAAGTGCTCAGTTCTAGGGAGTTAACAATACAATTTGTAATTTGAGATGGTAGACAGAATAAGGAAAACATCACGATAAGTGCTTTATTGTTTGGTATCAGGCTAGCGACAGTCACGTTATCTGATATAAGTGATTAAAGTCAAACTTTGATATAACAAACCTCAGTGTAACAAATTCCTCGACTTGAAGATTTTTTTTAAGAGTCACTTATAACTCTCAATAAGAAAAAATAAAATGTCACCTTTACGTAACGAATAAACCGAACTCACAACTCAACATTACGTACTTTTAGTAACATCGGTAAAAACAAATTACCATATATGTAGCAAATGTGCAAGTAGAACCTCTACATTGCCAGTATCCCTTTATATTACAATATTCCTCTAAGTGTATCATGAACTTAACAAACAAGTACAAAAACTATCTTGTCTCAACATGAAAGCTTCCTCCCAGTCTCCATTGCCTTTACACATAAATGATTTTTACAGTGGAGTGGACGAATTGTGTCATACGTGAGTAACAGTTCCGTGGCAATGGATAACCCAAACAAAAAGAAATACATATTTTTTAAAAAAAAAAAGGTAGTTTGACGACACATTTGTTTAGTGAATCTATAACGGAATTGGTCTGCTCAAGAGATTCTTCATCAATGCCCAAGTAAGTAAGTATCCAAGTATCCAAGTAAAATCACAACACGTAAAGCAGACGACTATTACCAACTTTTTCGCACACAAACAGGACGAAAGCAGCCTTATTAATTTGTAATTTATAGTTTATTATTACAGTATGCCTAATACTGTATTTTGTATAGATCTAAATTTCAATTTTGTGCTTAAAGGCTTCATAGCGTTTTCCTGATGTAAGTTACGGTATCATTTGAATTTAAATTTCCTTTTACAGTTTTTGTAAGGTACTGCATTTTTCTAAGCTTTATTGATCCCACTCAATACGTTTACTGTGCATTAAATTTTTTCTTGACATTTAAATACTGTAAGTACGATTTAATAATTTCACATTGTAAAAATCTGATTATTAATATGTTGTAAAAAAAATTTAACCTAGGGTGTTTCAGAACTCCCTATTAATATTTTAGGGCATTGTTTCTGGACTAGAAACACATCTAAAATATCATATTTAAATTGTCCAGAAGTCTTTAGTTACTCACACAGCCGCCATTTTTGTTTTTTTTCATATAATAATTTTTATTTCCGTAACGGATGGTTGTATTAAATTCATATTTGGCATAAATCTTTATTATACCAATGTTCATTTCCAGGAAAAAAATTTATTTTTTCCGCTGTAAATTTTTCATAATGGCGGCCATTTTAAATTTTAAAACGCAAATATCTCAAAATCGGAAAATTTAATAAAAATTTTACAAGACACAAAAAGTTGACAGATTAAATTTTCTAACCAACGGTACCAAATTTGTAAGGATTTGACAACAAATAACAGAGTTATTGCGATTTTTCGCCATAAAAACATTGATTTTGCTGTTAAATGGCCCTAATTTGCATTGATCTTAATGCAGAAGTCAATGTTTTCATGAAGAAAAATCCCAATAACTCCGTTATTTATTGTCAAATCCATAAAAAAACTTGGTACCATTGGTTTAGATAATTTAATTTGGCAACTTTTTTGTGTCTTGTAAAATTTTTATAAAATTTTCCGATTTTGAGATATTTGCGTTTGAAAATTTAAAATGGCCACCATTGTGAAAATTAACAGCGGAAAAAATTCATTTTTTCCTGGAAATGTACATTGGTATAATAAAGAGTTATGCCAAATATGAACTTAATACAACCATCCGTTACGGAAATAAAAATTACTATGTGAAAAAAACAAAATGGCGGCTGTGTGAGTAACTAAAGACTTCCGGACAATTTAAATATGATATTTAGATATGTTTCTAGCCCAGAAACAATGCCCTAAAATATTGGTAGGGAATTCTGAAACACTCTGTAGATAATGATCTGATCAAAATGTCCATTTCACATAATCGCTAATACAGTAGGATCCCGCTAAGCCGATAATCCGAAAATTTGCTTAATCCGAACACGTCCCATCAAATAAATGCTAATTTTTCCCTTAACTTTTAAAGAGGAAAAATCAAAACCGTGTTTTTTGTGAAAAGCAGTCGTATTTTGCAAAAACAAAAGTTAATCAGTTCACATTAATGTTGTAAAATATGTTGAGTGAGTCTAGTTTAAAACAAAACCAAAGTACAAACTAGCAAGGACTTTGTTTATTGAACATTGTCAATGTTGATTTGTTGTCAGCTGGTCTATACAGCACAATACATAAACACAAATTAAACAAGGGGTTGTTAATTTGTACAGTCACACTCAAGAAATAATAATAATAAATCAGTGCCAACAATTCAAAAAGCTAAAAAAATTGAACCCCCTGATCTTTGTGTACCACAAAACAATGATTGTCAACACAGCGCTAAGTCTAATGACACAATGACTCATATTTGGAAAAAAGAAAAGAGAGAGATGGCAAGTATGGGGTGCGCGGGGGGGGGGGGGGGGAAGGTCTATTTTTATAACTCTGTCTTTGAGTCAGTGGTCGATGGACATTGAACTTCCTTCTGACCATCTGTGCACCTGTTTGCAGAACAATACTGATGAGCTGAGAGCATTTGTAGATGTCTCAATGATTAATTTAAGATCATGAATGTTTTATTACCTAAATATAAGCTGTTTG
Source organism: Neoaliturus tenellus (assembly GCA_030545055.2). Classification (NCBI taxonomy): domain Eukaryota; kingdom Metazoa; phylum Arthropoda; class Insecta; order Hemiptera; family Cicadellidae; genus Neoaliturus; species Neoaliturus tenellus. Next base: position 55,990,347 of record CM061535.1, on the reverse strand, counting down.
TACATTTCAATATCTTTATTAAATAGCAACAGGGTTCTTACAGCCATACCTCGATAAAATTCAAGGACTTTTTAAGGACCTTCCATGGTTTTTAAGGACCACGAAAAGTAACTATATTTATATTGATTTGTAGGATTGGTACAATAAAAAAAAGAATAGTATGTTTATCAAGAATGGATAACACTGGGCATCAGGACTTTAAAATTTGAAAACTTGACAATTTATAATTAAATTGAGGGTAAAAAAATATGTTAAGTGATTAATAACATTGTCAAAGTTATGGCTCACAGTTCATAACTGGTGACAAAATAAGGATCGTCATTGCTTATTCCTACGTATGAACTAGATTTTTTAATCCACAATCTAATGAGTTATTTAACTGTAAAACTTAGAAATGTGTAATTTTCACACAATGTTTAGTAAATATTCTCCTTTCAAGTGATGTGTTTTTTTAACCTACAAAAAGTTGTGGCTTATACATAACAAACAAGCACCAAATATACACAATAACAAAAGAAAGTAATACAAATGTGTTACTAAATCGTTAATTTTGATTTCATGGTATCCATTACAGCTGTCTAGTATGCAGCTGCAGTACCTAAATATTATATACTTCAGTTAGCTTTAAAATAGGTGTACAAAAATCTTAAAAATATAAGGAAATAAAAAAATTCTTTGAACTCAAGGAGACAATCCCATCATTCCCACAAAATTCAAAGACTTTTCAAGGACCATATAAAAATTATAAAATATCCGTACTTTTCAAGGCCTTCAAGACCAGGGGTTAAATTTCAAGGACTTTTAAGGACCGTAAGAACCCTGTAGCAACAAACGTCGACAATATATCCTCTAAACTAAATGATTTGATTAGTTACATTTATAAAAAAAATTACACATATATAATCAGTAATTTTTAATATAAATAGTATCCGCTTAATCCGAAAATTCAGTAAACCGAACAGAATCCAGTCCCAATCAGTTCGGATTAGCAAGACCCTACTGTAATTCTAAAAAATCTGACGAGGAATAACATAATGTTTTCTTAAACCAGAATTTGAGTCTTTTTAATTTTTTTTATTGGTAGACAGTCACAAATTTTATGGCCAACATTTGTACTCCTATCTTCCCAGACATGTCATGAATTTCTATGCTTAGTACAATAGGCAAAACGTGTTTCTCTAAGTTTACTGTCAAATTTCAATTACAATTTTGCAAACTAAAATGGTTTGATTGCTTTTTACCTCTTTCAGATAAAATCTAAGTAACCTTAAGATGTTTTATGGTGGTTAGTACCTAAAATAAACCGACAAATGACCCCAGTAGAAAACCGAACTGACACCCAACCAAGAAATTTTGTAACTGAACCCTCACTAATTCAGACAAAGTAATATCGGCTATCAATTATGATCATAACCAGGAAAACAAATTGTTGGCCATGTTAAAAGTCAAAAACACCAGTAGAAATCGTAAATAAACTAAACTATTTGAGCTTCACATTTGGTTAAATTCAAATCCTAAACTTATTTAAAAAAACTTCCAGGGCAACTATCATTAAACAAAGGCGCGATGTATTAGCAGGCTAGTAGGCCTGACTAGAGCCAGAGTAAGTGTAATAACCAATCCAACAAGAGTAGGCAAAGGACAACTATTGTAAAGTCAATGGTACAACCACAACGAGAAAGTAAACGCCACAGGGTATGTTTATACAACATCTGAACCTCTGAAAGGAACATATATAGCGATGTAAAATATAGTTAGTTATTTTGAAAACATTGCCCATTTTTTAAAAGCCAATCTTTCTGTTGGCTAAACAAATTGGAAAATTTAGAATGTTTCTAGTTTTCTCTGATTGATATTAATTCATCTGAACAAACAGCTTTTGGATGGTCTTACTCTTTGCGCAAAGCAATCGTATTATTTCCTGGAAGCATTCAGCTAATCCGGGTCACTTTAGAGGTTAGGACATATCTTTTCAATCGGCAGTAGATACAGTTCTCGTCACTTCTTATCAAACAACTGTCCTTACTCTGATGCTAGCGTCTCTGGCGGTGGGCATTCATATCACTTTAGTTTGTTGTAGTTGTCACTGAAAAAGAGCTAAAATGTACTTGATCAGCCGCTATGAGCGCTGTTGCCAACGAGAACATGATTGTCTAAATGGTGTTGGACCACCAATTGTAAACTGTATTCCTATCTGTGGACTCGGCAGTCGGCGAACCGGCGAACGCTACATCGTTAGCGAACTTGTTATCTTGTTGCTGAGCAATGATGTCGAGCCATTCTTTTTACGTGTTACTCCATAAAAACAAAGAGACTAGTCCAAAATATTAATTAATTCCATTTTTCCAAAGGCAAATATAAGTACTAGATACATAATTAATATTTTTGACATTTGTAATCTGTACCGAACTGGATTCGTACCGATGCCTTTAACTGTATCGAACCGATGACGGTATTTCGCCTTGTACCGTACCTGTACCAAATTTTCAGTGTACCGCAGACCCCTACTTCTATTGCTAGTTGCCATTTTTCTATGTTACAATCGTCATAAAGTACCTATACCGCAAGGTGAATAAACGCAATAATTTTCATTCATCTAGCACCAACTCAGTCTGATATCAGTCATATTAGAGATGATTATATGAATCATAGACAGACCAATACTGTATATGCGTCATCATCTTAAAATGAAAATAATTATAAGATGAAAATTAATGAGTCATAATTTACGTACTATTCTTTACAATGTAATCTAATGAATAATTAATAACGTTTAGAAGCCTTCTGGTGTCAAAATCCTCTTGAACAGCAAGGCTACTGAGGTACTTTCTTTATCATCAAACACACGTGTCAAGGCTTTTTAACACTTTGAACCCTGGGCGCTGATTTGCCGTTTTAAGAGCGTTACTGGCCAATTTTGGGGTTAAAATTAAAATTCGTAGCTTGCTATACATAATTTTACCCATATAATTATATATCAAAATAAAGAGTAAAATATAACCTTTCTAATGATATAACTTTTAATAAAATTACAATAAAAAATAATTTTAGGATTCCACATAAAATTTACCAGAAAAATTGAAGAAAATAAAAATTGCGACGGTGCGTACACTTATATTTAGAACATAGTTTAATATTTACTCTAAAATCTAAAAGCTAATTCACAGTCTAAACACTTATAATAACAGTAAAACTACACTTTATTTGACACGAAAATGAACGTAAACAAAGTCAGCCATTACTGCAGACAACAACACTGCGTCGTCAGCCGGCGACGCAAAACATCGGCTGCAGGCATTTGGATTTATTTTTCTGCTACAAAACAGATGGCTTTTTGTGAGACTTGAGGATACTATAATCAATGCCAGATGATCAAGGAAGCATTCCGTAGTAACGAATAGCGCATATAAGCCGAATACAGGTTGCTATGGAATTTTATTTCGAGGCCCGACCTATACTCGGGCTTCGTTCGCGGTGACATACGCTATGCCCCGAGCTATACTCGGGCTCAGGGTTCAAAGTGTTAAGCAAAACATAATGTAGTGACAAAAAATTTCATATTAAATGAGTGATTTAGTTAATTTTTTAGTGAACTAAAGGTGATAAAACTAAAACTGATATCAGTCAGATTAGAAATGATTATATGAATCATATACAGACCGATACTGTATATGCATCCACAGCTTAACCTCATACATACATTCGCTGCGGGTGGGTCACCGGTGACGCACGGCGCGCCGTAGCGAGAAGCGCGTGCGTCACGGGGGACGCAGCACGCCATGTTTCAGTTACGGAGCGTCATGGTTCAGCCACTCATCGAGGACGGTCGAGACGCACTAGCATTGCGTCTCGGATACCAGTCTGCCATGTATTTCGTTCATTCGCCCGGGGTGCTGCGTGCGTCTCCCGTGACGCACAACTTTTTTGTAGTGAATCGTGTTTTCTGCTGTATATATTAGTGTTGATATGAATTATTTTAGTGTTTAGCTATTGTTTTTATTACAATAGATCATACAAAAGCCGGTCAATCGAACTTGACTGCTCTGGAGAACGTGCCTTACGGCGGCCTTGCGGGCAGTGAACCTTGGACTTGCGTCGCACAATGCTGCTGCGTTACCGGTGACCCATGACTTTCGTAGGTCCAGGAACCAGGATGCTGTCGTCCAAATATGGTTTCTAAGCCATTTTATGGTCTTTCAATTACTAAAGGAAAGATTCCATGCAATAACTATTTTTAGCTTCTTAGGTAGTTATCGACATTTTTGGCAGCAGCAAATGTGTTAAAATGACAATAATGCTAATATACCATTAGAAGAAAATTAATTAATCATAATTTACCTACTATTCTTTACAATGCAATCTAATGATTACTAAAAAGCTATAGATATTATAATAGATATTTTTAATAACACCAATAATTCAGTCAGTAGTTACATACACAAAGCAATGTGAATGTGTAATATCACCTTTGATGTTCTCGGTGAAGCGTTGCCAGTCATACTGAGGCATGTCCAAGACTTTGGTGAGGTCTTCCTTCGGGATCAGGGGAGTTGCCGACTTCAGCAGGTAAAACAGCACTTCGTTCATTGACAGCAGTTCTTTGCATTTTTTTGTGCCTATAAATCCAAACATTAAGTAATAATTTATGAATGTGAACTTTGTTTTCATAACATTATAAATAGAAGCAAAATTTAAAATTCATTAGTTTGAAGAATTTAAATTAGTTTATACGATTAACTAACAGCTTAATTTTGACATAAACAATTGCAATAGGCATCACCTAGGATTTTAAGGTTTCGTAGTGAAAACAAAACAATGAAAGATGACATTAGACCCCATAGTAACATTTAATTTATTACAATTATATTTTTGCACAAATTTCTGGTACTTAGGTTAATCCATTTTTTTGTTTCAGAAGGCTTCAATATGAGCGAGAGGAATTAAGTGTCCCACCAGTAAAGTTTGGTTATGTTAGGCAGGGCCGGTGCTAGTACTTTTGCCTAATTTTTTTTTTTTTTTTTGTGCTAGTACTTGTATCTTAAATATAATACTAGCTACATCAAATTGTAAACTAATTAACCACGCACACCATGGGTCTGGTTGCGACAAACCAAGACTGACGATGAGCGGTTGACCTTGAATTACCTTTTTACCTATACATCGGACGCATTGTTGACAAACAAGCGATAACGAAGAGTACAGAACTAAGATTGACATATCTATTCTAACCCGAACTAACCTGACCTGACTAAACCAAATGTAAAATGGGTGGAGCCTATGACCTACAAATACCAAACAACCAATAAAAACCAAACGAGAACTAACAATTTATTCTTATGTAATATTAAAACAACTCTGAATTTTTCTAAAAACATTAAAAGAATATCACAGGTCTCTCACAGGTACTATTCCAGTCACTAAAATAGTATGCATTACCATTGAAAGTTAAATACTACTTTTAAATTAAGATGCACAAATATGTTCTACAGTTTTCACATAATCTGACAACACAACCAAACAAAGCCAAGGATAAAATTAACTAGCTATGTGAATGGTGAAATAGGTCTGTTTCATGGTGGTAGGTCAGTTATTACTTGAATGTCAACTCCAGGGCAACAAGGAAGATTTCATTTATGTTTCCCTTTAACTTAAGACGAGGAAAGCTCCCCTTCGGTAAAGAATGAGAGCAAAGCTTTAAAGTTTGACTGAGAAAAACAATAATCAGGGACAGCATGGATAACCACACGATAGTAGTTTCTCCAACGATTGTATTAAGGCCTTTTGTGTCAACTTTTTGCTTATTTTCCTGACTTTCTCTGACCACAATTTATTTCCCTGACTTTCCCTGACTATCCCTGGCTTTCCAGAATGTGGAAACCTTGTTATTTAATAGGTACGCTCATACAGTAACTATAAAATATAAAAAACACGTGTGGACTTACCTGACAAACATGGTACTTCCCTAACGAACCTCGGCATGAAATGGTATTGCGGGCATCCATCTTGATCGCCTGCAGCTTTTAAATCAAGGTCTACAAGTTCTAGAACTTCACGGAATAAGTATGATTCTGTAAACAATTTAAAACATGTCACATTTCGATCAGCATTGAATGATATCTAATTATCACCTACATTCATAAATATGGTATATCAGACCAAAAATTGTGCCCTAAAATCATCACGCCAATGAAAATTAGTTGATGTTCAATCAACAAAAAGTTTACTTCTTTCCTCTCATCCCTTATAAACCGGTAATTAGTGATGGTCGAATCCAGGAATTTCGATTCTCAATTTCGAATACCAATCTTAAAAATATTTATTCTTGAATCTTTTGAATATGTATCACTTTTTTTTATTAGGCCCAACTAGAACCCTAACGATTTATCATTAATTAAATTAATCAACAAATTTTGCCCATACGAGGTAATCAATCACAGATTATCTCTTAACAGGTTCGCGGCTACATGGCTGCAAATGTAGAAATCCGGGTTTCTATCCTAATCCTGGTGGCTACATTTGTAGCCATGTCTTATTGCTTTACAAATCTCATCATTTTAAGGCTAGGATTAGAGCGAAAGCTTTGAAACTCGGTACAGCACTAGACAGATATATAAACGATATCCTGTCGACGTGGGCCCCACTGAACAGTGCTGCAACATGAACGCTGTGGCTGATTTTCGAACCGTGACTCAATCCTGAGTCTGTTCGCTTGCGGGAATAATTACCTTATAATTTGTCCATGTTTATAGTATTGTTTTGGTGTTTTTGGCTGGTATTTTTCGTTAGGAGTTTATTTTAGCTGTACCAGGTGCATAAAATATCGGACCCTGGCGATCAAGAGTATTACTTCCAAAAGTGAACCCATAATTTTTTAATGGGTTGGACAATTTTTTCTAAGTATATATTAAAAGTAAACATGTCAAGATTTATCTAGAATAATATTTACACTATAAACTCTTTCATATTTAGAACTCTCAAGCGTAAAGTCACTACTGCAATTCTGGTGGCTACAAATATCCTCTCATGGAAGCTGACATAATTTTTTAATAAAATACATATATATATATATATATATATATATATATTTTTTTAATACATATATTTAAAAGTGTACTAGTAGCATCACTTCAATACTAAAGTAGGATTTTACTTTTTTTATTTCAGGATGGGAGTCTTCTGGGTCTTTAAAAAATGCTTAGCCGCAAATGTGGTAAAATTATGAATAATATTTTATATTTTTATTTACAGGCCTATCTAGGTCTTTTATCTTTTTAAATGTCTGTAGCAAAAAAAAAAAGTTATTTGTTTTATTCTTATTCAATATTAATAAAGATTAATAACTCATCAATGCAACATGTGGTAAATAAAAGTTACAAGCTTATGGGACAAAATTTGCTAAATTTTATTTTAATTATACAATTAAATTTAACATGAAAGTTGAAATTTAATAAGTTGAAAAACTTACTTAACTAAGAAACTCACTTAACACATTCGCAGCCATGGCAATTTTTGTGAACCCCTAGGTTAACATTAATAAAAATTACAATAATTTATATTTTAATTTGGTCGAAGTTGAGGTACCACTTTCAGGTTCATAAAATTACAACAGAGACTAAGACCACTACCCTCGTTAAAATGTTTCATTCAACAAATCTGAAATTTTCTATGTCAACTGATAAGGCCTACAATATTGATGTTAATACTGAACATTTTTTTATGATAATTTTTAACGCCTGGTTATGTTCTGCTCTGACTAAATTATAATGCAAAATTGAGGCGCAGCTGATCTCCCGTTAGAATATTTTGGATTTGTATGTCAATTCTCACTCCTAGTAATAAAGAAGGTCAATAGCAAATCAATCAATCTTATATTTCCTTAATTCATATATTATAGAATAGCGCTGGTAACATATGAACAGATAATGCACCAAGTATAGTCTACCATTTGATTTTGAGATAAATAGAAGTTAATCGCCTAACTCAACCAGAGATTTTGTAGTTAAAAGTTTTTATTCAATAAAAAAGTTACATACAAGTAAACAAAAAGAATTAAATAATCCCTTAAAGTAATTAATTTTACAACTAGCCTACCCAAATTACTCACAACAGTTTCTCATTGAGTCTTCAAATTTACATGCACCCTTTTTCATTCATTAGTTTAAAATGTTTTTCAAACTACTAAAATAATAAAAGTGTATAAATTGGTCACAAGCTAAACAATAAACAACTTACGAAATAGATTCAACTCGTTGACTGTAAAGTTTTGTGGGAAACTCTCCTCGTAGTAGATGATGGTGTACTCTATATTGAACCTGATGACCTTGCACAAGGGTAACTCATCGAGTTTCTTGTGAGAGAACATGGAGAACCCTTCGAAGATGTACTCGTGAGCATCGTGCTCAATAATGGTTGGTGATGGAACCTGCAAAAGCATCAGTCAAAACACCTTAGTTTTTAAAAATAATTTAGCTTTTATACTGGATGTCCCAGACCACCAGTACACCCATTTTTTAAATTTGTAGAATTAATTCTTAACAAAAACCAATTTGTGCCATTATAGGTAAACTGGTTACGCACTTTCGATTGACAGTGATGTCATTGAACAGGATGTACCAGACATCACCTTTCTAGAAGTCACAAATTTTAAATACAAATCCCCACTTTTTATGACATTTTTGGATTCTAGACATAATTTTAAGACAACTTTACAATTTGATGAGTACTCCTAATCCTAAAGATTTATGAGATAATGACGATTAAATTGACATTTTCACCATATGAATAACATGGTAAAAATTTAACATCCATTATCTCTTAAATATTTTAAGTTAAACAGAACTGTCCAAGCATTAAAATGTCTTAGAAACTCATTTTAAATAATATTTCATCATAAAATATCGATTATCACATAATTAGTTTTACTCACCCACAAATTGTCAATAATCTCCACCATGTTGAAAATTTTATGGAAAATAACAAATAATTTATGACAAAAGTAATAATTTATGATGAAAAATAGTTAAAAGGTGAGTCTAAGACATTTTTCTGCTGGGGCATGTTTGTTTAACCAAAAATTTGCAGAGATAATGGTTTTGAAAATTTGTTCCATGTTATTCTTACTGGAAAATCTAAATTTTAACTTTCATTGTCTCCTAAACTGTTAGGATTAGGAGTACACATCAACTGTAAAGTTGTCTTAAAATTATGTGTAGAATCCAAAAATATCATTAAAAATGGGGGTTTGTATTTAAAATTAGTGACTTTCAGTCTGGATAGATTGCTCTTGATACACCCTGTACATTGAAATTAGTGTCAATCGATAGAGCGTAACCGGTTAACCTATAATGGCACAATTTGTTTTTGTTAAACTTAATTCTGTTAATACTAAAAAGGGTGAACGGGTGGTCTGGGACACCTGGTATAAGTACATAAAAGTCAGTTTTGCATTAAACCATATGGTTTAATAACCCTATGGATTCAAAATAAATATGAATCTTCATTTAATTTGTAATGTTTTAAAGGCATCACCCTAACGTCAGATTTGATTCTCTTACATAAATTACTTAGTATAAACTATATTTTTATAAATGTTTAAGCAAATATTTATAACCAAATGACAGAATGGTCAATTGAAAACAAAATGATTGTGTAAGGTATAAACATAATTAACTGAATAATAAGCTCCTGAAATGTGTATTATGGCTTTGTTATAAAACTTCCACCCTCACCTCCACCCCAATCACTAACATCCACACGCACCCTCCCACTCAAACACACATACTCACTCTCCGTTTCTTACTCCCTAAACAAACTTATCTCTCATTTTCAATCTATGATCAGTAATTATAGAAAAAGTAATTTTGTATGTTGGCATTTCCAATACTGTGAAGCAAAAATTTAACCTTAAGCTTTTATGTTGCTAACTTACAACAAAAGAATTCTTTAGGGTGACTCGGAAGGTAATAATATAACAGTGCCCGAATCTATATGGGTTTTATAAAAAGAATTAGTTATGGAAAATTGTTTCATAATAATCTTTAGAATATCTAATGTAAATTAGTCTTGCAGCGTATTCTGTTGAATAGAGGTGTGTCAGAAATGCAATCATGTTACATGCCAGAGTTCTTAAAATATAAATAAAAATTACTCTAACATATCCCAGGCTTAATGAAAAGGTCTTCCATTTGACATGTCAATATTTAATAGTTGACATCGAGGACTGAAGTCAAGTATAAAATGTGACTAAGTGAAGTAGCTCAACACGTCAAACAAAGCTTTTTTATAAATTTCAAACTACTGTTTTAAACCCATTTAAGTAAATATTGACCTAGAAGATTAGAACATGAGTGAACAAGTGAGCAGGAGAGGGATAATTAGAGTGGAATGGGGGATCTCCTCCACTCTTGACCTCTGCCCTTACCTTCACACTTGAATTGAAACTGTTCACTAGGTGAACAATACTGTATAAAGGGTGTTTGGAACAGGGCCGCCGAGAGAATTTTTGTGGCCCGGGGCAGAGTTCTGGTGTGAGGCCCCCCCCCCCCCGACCCCCCCCCCTCCGGTCAGTGCAATCCTTCCCGTCGCCGTCTGTGTTCGAACTAGATGCAATATAGGCTATACATTTTTATTTTTATTTCTTTGTATATTTATTTTGTAACTCTGCACACAATTTGCTTTCTTTTCTTAAGTGATTCATAAATATTTTATTTGTATTATTTTAAGATATAGATAGAACAAATGTACTTAGGATTACAGTAGTCCTACATGAAATAATTTGATCAAACTTGCACTTTGGCTGAATTCAAGAGTGCTTATATTGGAGAGCTACCAAGTGGTTTTAGGCCTAACTTAAGTATTTTGAAATGGCTAGGCTTACAGGGAATTATAGAAATGCATTTTATTTTAAAATTGTTAATTAATTACATTTTTTGTTTACTAAACGCTTTTTGAACTTATAATTAGTTGATTTTGCTTTATAATTAATTTATAAAATTGAAAGAATTACGCAAGGTCCTATTTACTTGAGAGACTGACCCTAAACTTCACTCCTAAGCCATTAGATAATTCAGTGTTGGTTCTTAAGCAAAACTAAGTACCGTTCACAAAAACTAACCAACTCGCATACGTTTTCTTTTTGCCTTCAATGTGGCAAATTCATTTATGACATTGACATTATTAAAAGACACTTTTATCTTATATACTTGGACCAACAAACGCAGGCACGACAATATTAATCGAAGCCGTGAAGGATCTGTTGCAAAATATAATATTTTTGCAATGGTATAGCTGTCAAATACCGGCACAGCACGAGGCGGCAGGCGTGGCGCCGCGGCGTCTGTTCACCGACACAGAGCTTAAAACAACGGAGACTCATAATACAGGCTGATAGGCCTGTATAGACTCAGGCCATATGCTATACTTTGTTACGGTTTGAAGATTTTTATAGGTCTTAAAAAATACATAGTTTTACTACATAGCCTATGCAAAAATTAAATTTAGCTACAAAAAAAACAAAAAAACAAAAAACGCCTGAAGATGAGGCCCCCTGTCTTTTGAGGCCCGGGGCAAACTGTCCCCCCTGCCCCCCCCCTCTCGGCGGCCCTGGTTTGGAAACTCTCTTCCAAAACTCTGTGTGGCGATTCCTTGGATCATAATAAACAAAAAATATTAAAGGAACATATGTCTTAAAATGCTTCGTTAGGCCGCTAGCCGCCATTTTGTTTTTTACACTTAATAATTTTTATCGGATTTTTAATTTGATTTCGTAACGGATGGTTGCATTAAGTTAATATCTGGCATGAACCTTTACCATACTATGTTCATTTTCAGGAAAAATGATTTTTTCCGATATGTATTTTTTAAATGGGGGCATTTTAAATTTTAAACTCAAATATCTCAAAATCGGTAAATGTTATCAAACTATTATAAATTGCAAAAAGGATGGAAATTTAAATTATCTAACCAATGGTTCCAAGTTTGTAAGGATTTGACAACAAATAACGGAGTTATTGAGATTTTCTTCTAACATATCCTAAATTTATTTCTTTATTTAAGTAATTTGCATGCATTTTAACAGAAAATCAATGTTTTCATGCAGAAAAAGGCAATTACTCCTTCATTTGTTGTTAGATCCTTACAAACCTGGTATCATTGGTCAGATAATTTAACTCTTCATCTTTTTGCTATTTATAATAGTTTAATAACATTTACCGATTTTGAAATATTTGAGTTTAAAAATTTAAAATGGCTGCCATTTTGAAAATACACATGAAAATAATTTTTTTCCTGAAAATGAACATTGGTGTGATAAGGTTCTTGCCAAATATGAACTTAATACAATCATTTGTTACAGAAATAAAAATTATTAAGTGTAAAAACAAAATGGCGGCTAGCGGCCTAACAAAGAATTAGGACATATGTTCCTATGATATTTTTTGTTTTATTTTGATCCAAGGAATCGCCACATGGAGTTTCGGAAGAGAGGTTCAAAACACCCTATAGAGCTGAAACCAGCAGTTGACCCCTCATTTACCTAACACCTTAATTAAAATATTAATTTGTTGTAATCTGCTGTTTTTATTATCACTCTGAACCGAATGGGTTCAGTCCCAGTTAATCTGGGTTTCAAATATCTAGGCTCGTAGTCTGCCACTTTAGGACTGGTATGATAAAATAATAATTATACTCACACAAAACTGAACACACTGTCTTATACAAATTCAATTAAACTAGAATGTGTCTTGTTCAGACAAGTTAGATCTCACATTCGCTACTCACCAAGAAATTAGTGACCGGCGAGATAGTGATACGGTAGTGGAAAAGCTTGTCGGCATTATTGGAGTTAGGGTCGCAGGACTGGAGATGATTCTCCCCTGCATAGATGTTGTGGCGGATACCCGAGCGCCGAGCCTTGGCACTGCATCGGCACAGCGGTCCGTCGTTCATCTGTCACAACCATGACAGACATTCAACTTGGGGAATACTCATCATCTAAACAAACGCTAATTTTTCACCTCAAAAGTATTTTCGAAACATCAATATATCTTTGAATCTCATTTAACTTTTACTGTTTTCTGAACAATCAAACTAATTCCAAAAGGGTATGCTGACAAGTTTTTTTTACCCCAAATCTTAATATGAAAGTCCCAAAAAAGGAGACAAAAGGTTTTTTTTATTTATAGACCCAACAAATTTAACCAAAACCGTTTATAGAGAGAAACATGTTGGATGTTTTGGTAGATCCTTCGAAAAGTTACCACTAGGGTGTGAACAATAGGGTGTGAACTCTAGGGTGTGTGCTAGAGCTGGGTGGCGGATATTGATATCACTGACCTCCCCAGGGTCGTTGAACCACAGCTCCTGGTGCAGCCGCAAAGGATGTTTCTTCTTGTGTTCAAGCTCCTCCTTGGTGCAGTCCTCCTCGCCATCACTGCCAGAGCTATCACTGCTGCTGCAACTGCTGCTGCTCCCGCCGTGGCAATCTGCAAACACCATAAATAACCCTCACAGTCAGAATTGACAGTTTATTTACCCTTTCATGAGTATGTACTAGGGGTGTGTGAATAGTGATTTTCGGTTTTGAATCCAATCAAATCAAAAATAATTATTTACTATTCCGATTATAGAATAATTTCAAATTGAATAGTAGGGCCAAACTTTGAAACTTGTTTTAATTCCTTTCAACTGAGATTGACTATAAAGTTCAGGCATGTAGTATTAAAAACATACAGTAAGAATTTCACAATAACTGGTCAAAATAATGTGTTTTTTTTTTTTTTTTTTTTTTTTATTCATTTGGTTTTGGTACGTGTGCCTAGTCCACAGCAACAATGGTAATTAGCACAATGTGTAACTTAAAATTAAAGTATAGGACTGTAAAGGGCAATATTGTAATTAATTAAGAAATTATACAACTATGAACTTAAATTAGAAAGAAGAAAAGATTTTTTGGATCATATTGAGGGGACCAACAACCAATGCAAGGCTGCCTAAGAAGTCATTGCATATGACAAAACAAAGAATACAATAGTAAATCGATCTCAGCGTGGGAGAGAGTCAAATGTGGCGTTCCTCAGGGATCAATTTTAGGACCCCTTTTATTTTTAATTTATGTGAATGATGTCCCAAGTAATGTTTCTCCAGATGTAGTATTATACGCAGATGATACAACAGCTATTCTTAAATAAAAAAAACCGGAGGAACTTACCCATCTTTTTAGTCAATCTCTTTTTCAACTGTCCGAATGGTTTGGAGCAAATGGCTTGAAACTGAATAGTTCAAAAACCCTTCTTATGAAATTTTCAACAATTCAAAATAAAGATAACTGGTTGCCTGAGGTTTCATTTGATGGAGATAAGATGACTTTTGTTGAAAATACAAAATTTCTAGGCATCGTAATAGATAAGAACTTTACTTGGAAATCACATGTTGACTTTGTTGTTAAAAGATTAAATACACCAGTTTATCAAATGCTTGTAATTAGAGAAGTTGTCAATTTTCAGACTAGATTAGTAGTTTATTATGCTCTGTTTTATTCAATTATTCAATATGGTATTGAGTTTTGGGGCGTAACTTCAGATGCTTTGGCAGTGTTTAGAGTTCAAAAAAAATATCTAAGAATAATGACATTTTCACCACCACGTACATCTTGCAGACCTATTTTTCGTGAACTACAGCTTTTACCATTACCTAGTTTGTATATTTTTAAAGTATTAGTATTTGTAAGAACCAATTTTCAAACTTTATCACAGCAGCAGCATATACATCACTATAGTACAAGGTTTAAAAATGATTTTCAGTATCTAAAGCACCGGCTTAACCTTTTTGAGAAAACCCCACAATATATGGGAATGAAATTATTTAATAAGTTACCGTCTGAATTCAAAACAATCTCTGACATCCCTAAGTTTAAGAATAAAATAAAATCTTTTTTACTTAGCAAATTGTATTACTCTGTTAACGAATATTTAAATGATGACTTTTCAAATTAATTGCCTTTTTTCACACTTGTTTTCCATAGAATTTAGCATATACTTTTGACATGTATTTGTAAGTACTGTTCTTTTTTTACTGGATTTTAGTTTTAGGCTTTGACAATGTCACCTGTTTTTCTAGCTGTGCTAGACATGTAAAACGTTTTGTTTGTGACAATAAAGATGTTGATTCTGATTCTGATTCTGATGAAAACTCGAGAATGCAATCTAAATCTGTGGATCTGGATGCTGACAATATAAACAATTATTTTATAAATTCAATAAAGGAGCTAAAGAATGTACCCTCAAATAAATCAGCATTTGAGTTTCTTAGTGATTCAGTCCATAATGTAAACATTTAAAGGAGATAAAATCTAAAGAAATTGAAAAACCAGTATCCAAATTCTCAAACTCTAAAACAATGGACTTTCGCTGCATCTCAAATTATATTCTAATAAATCTAGTTAGCAAGCATTTGGTATTCTTCATCAATAAATCTTTGCAATTACATTATTTTTCTGATCTTTTAAAAATATCTAAGGCAATACGCATGTTTAAAAAAGGTAGTAAACTCAGCTTGTCCACAGAAAATTTGTTTTGGGACTTCCATGACTTTCATTGAACATTTACCATTGATTTCCCTGGCTAACGGAATTTACTAAAAATTATAATACTACATACACAAAAAAAATTATTGCATAGGCAATTTAAATCACATAAATGCTGGAATATGTATTAACAGATTACAAAAAAGTAATGAATTTTACAAAAGTATGGTATTAAAAACAAGTTTCTTGATTCAAAATTCTTGCATATAATGTCATTGAAGTACCGATACTCAATACACATTTTTTTCCCATGAAGTTGGCGCCAACACTTTTTCTTGGAGAAATGGATATTGCTGGGAGGGAATTTTCAGCCTGCATGTACTTTAAATGATTTGGTCTTCAGAATGTGATATTACAGCTCCTTACCCATGTTACTGAGCTTGCATGACTTACAACACACTTTACAATAAGCGAAAGTTGCATCATTAAATACAAAGTTTAACCAACATTTTGCTCATGGACAAATTGTCCATTCGAACAAATTGGTTTAGATTGGAAAATTGAACACCATAAAATTGTTCAACAAATTACATTCATAACCTGCGAGGGTTATGAAAATTACTGGTTGATAAAAAATCCATTCTATGATATAAATAAGTTTTTAGGAACTGGCATAATCATTGAATTTTAGTGCACCACAGACTACTTGTATTTAGATCATTTGTACATTCTTGTGAAATGTATGTTTCTAAATAACTATACACCCGCATGTGTAACTCACTCACTCACAAGAATCAAAATTCTTGACCACTTCTAATTGAGCTAGAAACTTGAAATTTGGCATATATGTGTCTTTTGGCCTGAAACAACCAGGAAAAAGATAAAAACCGACAGTTTTCCATTTCAACCCCCTCCCCCCCCCCAAAAAAAAAAATAAATAAAAAAGGGTGAAAATGGAAAACCTAAATATGTAAGGGTTTTCTATTTTTACTATAACTTTTGAACGGGAGGTCCTACCTCAAATCTAACGCAAAATCGTCGGTTTTGAATAAAATGCTCTACAAGTTAGATCCCATGACATTTTACTGTATCTCTACCCTTTCACCCTTAAAAAGGGGCGTACTTCAAAAACTTCTAAATTCGTTCACAAAAATTGCGCTATTTTAATATTTTTTATATAGTACTAAGGCAAATGGATGTCTGAATCTTAGTACATATTACGACCTCATATAGGTTTAACTATAATAGCATTCATTGGCCGATTTCAACCTAAGTTTAGTCCAAAAAACTTGTATTAACACGAAATCCTTAACATTTTTTTGCTTATAGTGTCTGTAATTTACTAAACTCTGGTAAATGTAGTGCTATATCGATATACGTTTTCAATTATTGTATTATATTTTAGACGGTCTATAAGTTTGGCCCTCTCACGTTTTTCCGTATTTCATCCCCTCACCCTTAAAAAGGGTCGTACTTTCAGAATTTCACAATTCTTTCACAATAATAGAGTTATTTTAATATTTTTAATTACTATTATGGAAAATGGACGTCTAAAATTTTGAACGCCTACATATTATATCTCTGACTAGGTCATACTATAGCAACAGGGCATTTGGCCTGTTTTAATGTAATTTCAGTAAAAAAAATTGTAAAACTACCTCAAATCTGAGGAAAAATTCATGGTCAGGAATTAGACGCTCTATAAGATGCTCCTGTGTAAGATGTATGTGTGTGTTAGGGGGGTTTAGCCGTATGTAACTCCCTTCACCCTTAAAAGGGGTGCCCTTTAAAAATTTCTAAATTCTTACGCAAAAATTGTCCTATTTTAATATGTTTTGTTTATTATTATGACAGATATAGGTAAGAAATTTAGTACATATAATAACCTCAACCCATTCTTTTTATAGTAGTAGCTATTTTTCGATTTCATTCAAAGTTAAGTCCAAAAACATCATAGAAACACGAGATCTTAAACATTTTTCCATGTAAAGTGTTTGTAATTTACTTTAATTTGATAAATATACTGCAATACCAATATATGTTTTGCCAGTGTTACGTTTTATTTTAGACACTCTGAAAATTTAGTTTTATTAAATTTTGATGTATCTCACCCCTTCACCCGTTAATAGGGGCGCACTTCCTAGATTTCAAAATTTATTCACCGAAAATGGCACTATACAAATATTTTTAATTTACTATTATGATCCTTAGATCCCCGAAATTTAGTACATATTATGACTTCAACTAGGTGATACTATAGTACGAGCCATCTAAGTAAATATTAATCAAAGTTTAGTCATTATCATAGTTTAGTAATTATCATATTTCTTTCACTTATAGCTAGGGATGTTAACCCTAAGACCAAACCCTACGTTAAGACAAAATTTGAACTTTGAACTGTATTTTTTTAACACATGCGACTTAAATGAATTAGGTGGAACCAACTAGGGGGCATGAGGGCAGAGCCCCCATCGAGCCGTAGGCAAGTAAGTAATATACAGGGAGATTCAGACCACCCGTGCACTATTTATAGCAGGAGAACGGTTTTAGTTAAAATCATGAAATAAAGTTTCTTTACCCCTAATTCACATATAGGCTTTAAATAAAAATATTTTCATCAATGCCAGTATACAGGGTGTTCTAAAACTTGAGATCACGGGTTCGAATCTCAAAATTTTCTCATGTAAGCATGCAGATTTTTGAACGTAACTTTAAACATATTAGTGAAAGGAGGATTTTGATAAAAACAGAATGAATTTATCTTTTTCCTTTTCTAAATGGTGGCAATTTTTGTGAGAAAGATCAACATTTACGGAATACCCTGTAATCCTTTTATTATTTGTCATAAATGACTCCTGATTAAATATACTTATAGCTAAGCTTTGGAATGATATGTCACAAGACCACATTTATTACAAAACTAAAATTTCCAAAATTTAATAATTTTGAAAATGTTAACTTAAACAAAACTCAAAAATTCTAAATGTAAGCTTATGTCATATTGCATATCATCTTAAAGCTCTCGTTGAAATGAGCAACTTTGTATTTTACACTATTGCCGTATTTCTTGTGGTTATGTGGTGATAACTTAAAAATGCATTTTTTTTCCATATAACTTGCATGTTAATTTAATGTTATGGCAACAACCAAAGAAGGACTCCCATACTATAATGCCCTGAACAATTAACATGCAAATCATATGGAAAAATGACATTTTTACGTTATTACTCAAAAACGACAAGAGATACGGTAATAGTGTAGGTTACAAAGTTGCTCAATTCAACAAGAGCTTTAAGACGATATACAATATGACATATGTTTGCATTTAAAATTTTTGAGTTTTGTTTAAATCAAAATTTTCAAAATTATTAAATTTTGGAAATTTTAGTTTTTTAATAAATGTGGTCTTGTGCCATATCATTGCAAAGCTTGGCTCGTTTCAAACAAGTATATTGAATCAGGAGTCATTTATGACAAATAATACAAGAATTATAGGGTATTCCGTAAATGTTGATTTTTCTTACAAGAATGGCGGCCATTTTGAAACGCAAAATGATAAATTCATTCTATTTTATCAACATGCTCCTTTGACTAATACGTTTAAAGTTATGTAAAAAAATCTGCATGCTTACATAAGAAAATTTTGAGATTCGAACCCGTGACCTCCAGTTTTAGAACACCCTGTATACTGGCACTGATGAAAATATTTTTATTGGAAAGCCCATATGGGAATTACGGGTAAAAAACTTTATTTCATGATTTTAACTAACACCGGTCTCCAGCTATAAATAGTGCACGGGTGGTCTGAATCACCCTGTATAAGTTAATCATATTGACTCTATCAATTCCTTGTAATTGAGGTCAATGACAACAAAATCTTGATTCTTGAATGTATACATTTAAGAATACAGTACAGTACACTCTCGTTCATCGGAACTAATGTGGCGGACGGCCGGTTCGGATGTCAAAAAATTCCGATGAAGCGGAGGCCGTCGTGAGTCATCATTTCCGCCCGTACGGTGACCTATCGTGATTGTATTCACTCTTGTTTTTAAGGCAACACTAGAGATTTTATGAAAATAAGGCACTCAAGCTTTGAACATGGTAACAAATAAACCCATAGGAATAAAAACAACGCAGGAAATAAAGATCCAAAATCGTTATTCTCATATTCCATATTTATATTCCACTCATATTTCAGCAGTCAACTGACTTCCACGTAACACAGATGCAGTCGCAACGCGAGACAGACTGAATGACAGTTTGGAAAGCGGTCGAAACGGATGTTCACTTCCTGCCCCCTTCCTCTTTCAATTTTTGTGCGAATACTCCACGGCCTCGTAAATCACATCGATACGTACATATTATGGAAAACGCCTGATGACGTTAGACGCAAAATGTGATACTTCACTGTTGTGCGGATAGAAGGAATGGAAATTGAAGGCGCTAAAACGAAAAAATTATTTATTTCGTAAGAAAAAAAAATAATAATATCCAGATTTTCAGTTCCGATGAAGCGGAGTTCCGATGTCGCCGAGTCCGATGAACGAGAGTGTACTGTACTTCGAAGAGAAAGCCTTTACCGTAATCTGTGTCCAGACGACTTGAGAAGCCAAAGAGAGTGCAAAAATATATACAGCCCTCACCAACCGATTAGCAATTGACAGACGCTTTCCACTCCCTAGACTAGATTCAGCAGTGAAGAGAATCCCTTGCCCAACTGTGCACAAAAAAATATTAACCAGGCTTTAACTGAAGTTAAAATTTTGATGCTATTACAAATCTTGATCTTTTGTGAATAAAAAATATTAAATAATTTGATTTAATTGATTCATTATCCTGCAATAAATGTGATTTTATGTATTATATTTAGGTTTGTGGTTAACAAGAATATTCTAATATTGTTCTAAAATTATACCCCTGTCACGAATCATAAATTAAGGATATTTGATCCATTCACTGCCCGACCGTTTAATTTATAGTTCAAATATTAATTTAATTTCAAATTTATTTAGAATAAAATATGATGATTGAGATTTAAGAATGAAACGATTCTCACAAATGTTTTAGAATTAACAGATATAACATTTATAGCAGTAATCTGTGATGTATATCCTGCCTAAAAAATGTTTGCTGCTTACCTGAATGTTTCTTCAAAGAAATTCTTTTCTTTCTAGGAAGTGGTTCATACTTTGGTAATCCTGCTCGAATTGATTCAGCTTTCTTCAATAACGTTTCTTCAAACTTATTGCACAGCGTTGTGAGCTCTTCGGTTCCATGGACGATTTTCGAATTACCAGGGAGACTAGAAAGTCATAAAAACAATGTAATTTCATAAATATTTAAAACTGAGTTGCTTGTTTTAGGGAGGATAAGTTGCTTTGTTGAGGATGAGGGAGCTTTATTTTCCAGAGACTTTTAATAAGAATATTCTTTACTCATACTATACTAGAAGAGTAAATGTACAATATCGATATTAAGTAACTTTTTTGATGAAGTTGAATTTTAAGTTTTACAGGACATCTTAATTAATTGATTTTTAATGCTGTACACAGTTTAAACTCATGTACAGGGTAAAGCAAAAACTAGACACACTTTTTTTACTAAAACATAAGTACAATAATGAACACCATAAAATAATTAGCCTACTTCTTTACTTAAAAAAAAAAAAATTTAACCCTTTAAATGCTGACTACCGATATATTGACATGCGCATATTCGTAAAAGACCAACCGCTATATACAGTATTACCAATTATTACAATTGTTATAATCACGTTTGTCAATTGTTACAATTGTTATAATCATATTATTACAATCACGGTAGTGAATGTCGTCGAGCATCAATCTATCGGGACGTAATGGGGTATAAAGTCATCATAGCAACCAAATGAATACCAAATGAATAATTGGATACTTTTAGTTCTAGTTTAAACATTGAGTCAAAAGTCCAACAGTGCTATATATATATATATATATATATATATATATATATATATATATATATATATATATATATATATATATATATATATATATAGCACTGTTGGACTTGATTTCTCAAGTCCATTGATTTCTTTTTTGGAATGATTTCTATATATAATTTTTCTATATATATATATATATATATATATATATATATATATATATATATTATTTATCACCAATGTATCAAAAATCTAATTTTACAGGATTTTCAATCATGTCTGAGTTAAAATTGGTGCTTTTGAGTTTGGTATGATTGCCTCAGGTGCTCAAAGGGTTAAATACTCTGTTTGAAAAGTGATTCTTAAAGCAGTTGAAAGACAGCTGTGCCACATTCATTTTACTTATCAGGATCTCAAATGTCACTGTATAGATCTTTCAAATTAAAAATGACCAAAGAGAAAAATTATTTAATCTGAAACACTGACTTAAATTGCATTAAAATGGAAATTCAGAATTAAAAATGCTTTGTTTCTGTTAATACATTAACACACAAGTGGCTGCAATAAATAATTTGAGCAAAATTGGCACTTAGAAAAAGTGTTAATTATGAGAATAAAACTATTGATCAGTTGTTGAACGCTTTAGCTTTCTAGTTGCATAGATAGGTGTAATTGGTTCATAAATAACACCAGTGGCATAAATAGGATTTTAATTTGGGGGTATAGGCGGCTAAAGGGAGGCTTAGGGGGGCTAAGCCCCCTCAGATTTCCTGGGCATGATAAAAAAATCATATTACATAAAAATAATTTGATAATTTATATGTCGACCGGTGTTTCCAAAATGCAGTTTGGCAGCAGAGATTGAACAGATATAATGAAACTATAATGTAGTCATAGAAGATTGACTTACACTAAGAATAATAATTACAATAAGAAATTAGCTAATTCCTCTCAGCTATTTATACGTGTTATTGTGTTATTTTCACGGTCAGGCTACATGGAGTGCTACAATCACATGTCTATATCCTGACTCGCTACTGTGCCCGAGCAATTTTTTCGTAGTTTCTGTTAAACAGACCTAGCAGCCTAGCAGTACAACATTGTAAATTTCAGATATCAAGTTGGTATAGCACCCGTCTTCTGTCACTTTTTGGTATTGAGCAATGAATCTGTTTACAGTGGTACCGAGTAATGATAATGTTAATTTCACTATCCAATAAGTTCACAAGCTATCTAGCTCTGTTTTTTTTATATTTTTTAATCATGGCACGGTTGATCCAGCTAGGCCATGAATTTATTACAATTCATTTTGTCTAGCCCCAGAACTGCAATATTATAAAATACAGGTTGTATTACCTTCTTCCATCAGCAGTTCTAAACTTGAAAAAGTGTGATGTTTCAAGTTTAGAACTGCTGACGGAAAAAGGTAATACCGGGTGTCCATAAAGTCTTGCCCTGATTTCATAGCTTTGCTGTACGGACACCATTATAGCCACACACACCTTACATTTTTTGTGAAAAATGGATAGTAATAAAAAAACTCTGAGAAGTCACCTAAACGATTTACAGGCTACCCAAGGCGCACACATTGAAGTGTATTGAGTTTGTGCATAGCCGTAAAAAACTTAAGAAGTTACTTGTTAAAACTGAAAATAAGACTTTATCTTACCACAAACTGTTTTCATACTATACGGTTTCTTTATCAGGTGAAGACTTTATGGACACCCGGTACAACCTATATTTTATTGATGAATTCATTTTGGCGTCTGTTTTTTAGTTCCAAGTCAAGTCAAGTCAAATAATCTTTATTCATATAATATATACAGAATGTACATTGAATAAGCGTCATGATTACAAACTAAAACTAAAAATCTTATGCTAAAAATACAGGGTGATTCACGACGAAGTGCAGAAATTTTGGGAGCTTATTCTACACATGAAAATAAACAAAAAAGGCCAAATAAACATATGTCCTAAAATCCTTCATTTAGCCGCTAGCCGCCATTTTGTTTTTCACACATAATAATTTTTATCTCCGTAAGGAATCAATGGATTTACTTCATATTTTGCATGGACCTTTATCACAATAATGGTAATTTCCATAAAAATAATAATTATTTTCCGATGTCTATTTTCAAAATGGTCTATAGAATATTTTCAAAATTTTCTATTTTTAAAATTTTAAACTCAAATTTCTTAAATACGGCAAATTTTGTCAAAATTTTATTAGAGACAAAAAAGTTGACAAATTAAATTATCTAAACAATGATACCAAGTTTGTAAAGATCTAACAACAAATAACGGAGTTTTTGGGATTTTACTTCAGAAAAACATAGATTTTGCATTATAATTAATGCAAATTTAGGTTGTTTTAATAGAAAAATCTCAATGACTCCGTTATTTGTTGTCAGATCTTTACAAACTTATTATCATTGTTTAGATCATTTAATTTGTCAACTTTTTTGTGTCTAATAAAATTTTGTCAAAATTTGCCGTTTTTGAGAAATTTGAGTTTAAAATTTTAAAATGGCCGCCATTTTGAAAAAGACATTGGAAAATAATGATTATTTTTCTGGAAATTTCCATTATGGTGATTAAGGTCCATGCAAAATATGAAATAAATCCATAGATTGCTTACGGAAATAAAAATTATCATGTGTAAAAAACAAAATGGCGGCTAGCGGCTAAACGAAGGATTTTAGGACATATGTTTATATGGTCTTTTTTGTTTATTTTCATGTGTAGAATCAGCTCCCGAAATTTCTGCACTTCGTCGTGAATCACCCTGTATATACATTTGAAGAAGAATGAAATAAAAATTTAATTGTTTTAATTGTTAGAGGAGGTGGAAAAATACTCATCAAGGGAGTAAAAAGCTTTCTCCGTTAAAAAGCATTTTAAAATTTTTTGGAATCTACGTATATTATTTTCATCTTTTATGACTGATGGCAAGTGTCTTAAAAATTTTAGTCCTATGTAAGAGGGGTTTTTCTCAAAAAATGTTAATTTGTGTTTGGTTTTGGTGTTGAATTTTTTATGTCTGGTGTTATATGGGTGGCTATCAATTTCAAGGATTTCTAGAAGATTTTCGGCAATAATAACTGTATCAAAAATATATTGACTGTAAACGGTAAGAATTTTTAATTCTTTGAATTCATCTTTCGCAGATTCAAGGTAGCCTATTTTCATGATTATTCTAATAGCTTCCCATCAGGTTTAGCTTTCACCTGCATCGGTCGCCTATTACTGTTCACAAAAATCCCGAAACCAGACACAAGACATCATTGAGGGTGAGCTTGGCTATCGTGAGGGTTTAAATTTGTTAGGCCCAGCCAGTACCGCATTTCCCACTAGGCCTACTAGGTCCAGGCCTAGGGCGCAAAATTTTAGGGGGTGCTAAATTTTGAGCTGTTAAAAAGGGGAGATTTGCGCTTATTCATACGCAAATCTTTTAAAGACCAACAATCATTATTTATTAAAAACCGGTGGATACATATTTTTTCTTTTATTACAACATGGCATTGTAAATGTTCCATTTCTATATTTTACTAGATTGAAACTTTCTGACTGAAGGTTTTTATCATCATTAAGTTCATCTGATTAGAAATGTAATGACAGGTTGTAGGCTATGCCAACTACTGCTAAGTTTAATATATGACACTATACATTTTAAAGGGGTTGATTTAATTATAATATCAAAGACTAGCTGACTTTGCTTCGCAACGGTAATCAAAATGCAATGCCAACCCGAGAAATGTTTTACACTTCAGGTGAGCTCTTTCACTATGCTCACTCGCCGTCAAGGTTTGAGTTTATTATCCTATTATCCTCATGTTTATTATCCTTTATTTTTATTACCAATTTTTCCATAATACTTTAAATGAAAATAGCTGTTTATAACATGATGATGAACTTTGAAGACGACTCGGGCCAAACCGAACCCTATGGTGGTCGGGTGGAAATCGTCAATTCTTCTTGAGTTTTCACGTCAAGGGCTTTCAATCAAGTATATGGTTGATGGGGTTTTGAATTCTAGGAATGCTTGGACAACTTGTGTTACATCCAACATTCAAAACCCAACTTTCAATTTTAAAGTGACTTGGTGTGCAAACTATAAAAGAGAGAGCAAAACCTCAATTACAAAAGTTGTAGATAATTTTATTCCGCACTAGCGATTTTTCATCAATTTACAGATCAGATACACCCTTAAAGCCCTAGACTACAATAGCGTATTCCCTTATAGGGAAATTCACTATAAAAACTAAAGAAGGTATCAGAATTTTCAGCCACCACTGCAAATTTTGAAGGACTCTATTTCTTAAACGATTGAAGGGAGTGATCCATCATCAATTTTTCTTGAGTTTTCACGTCAAAGGCTTTCAATCGAATATGTGGTTTTGATTCTAGGAATTTAAACAACTTGTGTTACGGTACATCCTTTCAAATTCCATTCAAATAGATATAGATATATTTTTGTATGTACAGGATGTCACTCAAAACACGTGACTGTTTATGCATATTCGTATTCTACACATCAAAATAATCGAAAATGTTCAAGATTTTTTTCGATTTCGGCTTCGTTCAGCCGCTACCCGCCATTTTATTTTTACACTAAATAATTTTTATATCCGTTACGGATCATATATAAGTCTATATTAAGCATAAACAGTTATCACCCCAATGTTCATTTTCAGAAAAAAATTTCCAAAATTTGTATTTTCTTAATTGTGACCATTTAAAATTTTTAAACTCACATATTTCAAACCTGGTATATTGTATCAAGATTTTACGGGAGACAAAAATGACAAAATAAATCACCCAACCAATGACACCAAGTTTATGTATAAAAATTTGACAAAAATTCAGGAGTTATTGATATTTTTCTGTATCAAACATTGATTTTGAATTTTAATTCATGAAAATTAAGGTTATTTTAATATAAAAAATCGCAATAAGCTACGGACGGACGGGAATTTCGTGACCATTACTTGAGCAGGGAGGGCGCAACTGTTTTGTGTGCCTAGGGGCGCCGTTTGGCTAAATGCGGCCCTGGGCCCAGCAATGAGTCACATAACTAGAGCCACGTGAACAAACAATATTTGCAAATACATCTATCTTTTCCAAAAAAGCTCTTAAAAAGTAGGCCTATAAATCATCCCTTTAACTGTCCTTGTTAGACTTTATTGTAACATTTTTGACATAGTGATTTCAGTAGTTTTTGGTAATTTTCATCTTAATGGTTTTGGAAAAATTTAATATTTTGGAGAAATCTATTATTTATAAACCATATAAAATACCTATAACCATAGTGCTTGGATTAAATATCCTTGATGATAAATTAACTCAAAGTAGAGTGGTGAACAAATTGTCTCGCGGCCGATCGCGCTCTTCTTTGGCTTTCTTTCTTTCCCCTTTTCTGCATTTTATTAAACAGTAATTTATGTACATATAAGATTTTTTTAAGATATTTAAATAGAATCTAGCCTAGCACATTCATTAACAACTTTTGAGTTATTAAGTGAGAACAAATTTTAAATTTTGATTAAAGACCAAATTAAGTATAGAAGGATGGCATTCCTCATTATTCTGTTGCTCCTGTATACATTCATATCCGAGGGGGGTGTGCCGGAGGGAATTTAGAGCGAACATTTCTGAAGCCCTAGCCCCCCGAGAAAAACTAGTCTAGAGTCGCCTATGTTTGGGGGGTGATTAACCTGGAAGGAAGCACTAACTGAGAGATCCGCCAACTCAAATCAGGGAGTCCGGGGGTCTTAATATTATTATTTGTACTGTTAATTTATGATGATTCTGACAAGTGAATCAGCTACTTCACCGGTAACAAAGCTTCACTCATATGATTCATCACACTCATGATTCAGTCCTACAAGATTAAACTAGAAAGTTATAAACATATGTCAATTTGATGCCTCCTTTTGATCACCCACAATTCCCTTGGTTCCCAATATTAGCTAGTGTGATTGGCTCCAAAAAGCTTAAAAAATCACAGATTATACTTGTAAAACATTTGATTAGTGTTGTTTGTTTTTAAAACCATTTCTTTGATCATGTTATTGAGATTGGTTGCTATAGAAGTGTTGAGTTTAAGTGAGATTAAAATGACAGTTAACAGATGGGAAACTGTAAAAACAAAGAATGGTTACCAAGGAAACAGCAAGAATCATGGGTAAAATTGTACCAATTAAAAGGGAAAAAACATCCCTATCATTGTATCACTTTATACCTAGTTTACCTTGTTGCTTCAGTCATATTCGCCTTGTGTCGGTGACTCAAGAAATGTATCAAACTTAACCATTGAGAAATTTGAAAATTTATACTCTTAAAAAACAAGATCTAAGCGGCTTTGTTGCATTTTTTATTTTACGGTGTAGCATTTATGAACAATGTAACTCATATGAATAGAGATTATGTGGGATTGACAAAAAACTTCTTGATACAGAAATACAAAATAATTAAATTTGTACAGTTTTTGGTGAAAGCTTAAACCTAAATTACAATGACTTACTCAAAAATCTTTAGAGAACCAAAACTAATGCCAGTCCACAATCGCAAAAAAGCACTAACCGACTATTCTCCGTTTATAACAGCAACACTCATTGATAGGGATTGGACATAGGCCAAGAGTCATTGCATCTCCCCTACACGTCAACATCATTGTTTCCCCCAGCAGAAGGTGTTACCAAAAGCCTGTGGAGAAACGCGCAACACTTGTCTCATTTGTGGCTTGCAGACATGTTGCTGCTTCCTTTCGCTATTTGAATTAAAATTGTTACATTATTTAGTTAATGCTTTTATTATCCTATTAGAAGCGCTAATAAACTGTGCATATTAAAGCAGCAGTATTCTATTTGAAAACTTTTTAGATTTTTTAAATTTGTATACATTAAAAAAATATATCTTTAGCCTTTGGGGGATGACTGATCATCCTGATAACCCAACAAATTTACACCACTGATAACAACTATCCAAATTCTTGTTTAAATTTTTTCCAGCACACTTTTGAATAAACAATTATAGACGTTCTGTCATTACTTATGTCAGGTGTTTTTAACTTTTACTTGTACGATACAATTTGGCATGATATATGTATAAAAAAAATGTCTAAATGGGCACAAATAGCTTTGTTCTTTCCACTCCACTGAGGATCAGTTGACAGGACAGGTATATTAAACAGTTTCTTAAATAAATTGGCGATCCAATGATTGACAACAATTCAGCAGACCCTCAATGTAATTTACCAGGTCTAGGTCAAATCGCCTAAACTGATTGATAAAAACTATCATCTAAACACCAAAATGTAAAAAAGTATAGTTTTTTTTTTTTTAAGGAGAGGCGGGAAAAATGCATTACACACACAGGTGGCCAGCCTGTAGTGTGGGGCTCCCCTAAAAAACGGGTTTACCCACTAAAAAACCTCCTCTACTCTTTAGGATTCTAACCTGGAATTGTTTATCACATTATGTCAGGCTAGGCCTAAATTTGGCTTAAGCTCGTGGGGCTCGCTCCTTATCCAGCCGCTCCATCAAGGGATCTGGGCCACTTCGCGGTCCAGATCTGGTTTCTGGTACACGAGGGTATAGTAATAAGCTGTACGCTCTTACTCATTTACACATTACTCATTTACTTATTAAAATTGGATACATAAGAAATACAATTAAATTTGACATACTAATTAAAAAAAAAATGAATAAAAAAGTACTATTTGCAACAGGCACAGAATATAATACTTCACAAATGTATAGATTGTAATAATACCTTATTCTATAACTATAAATCAATAGATATTCCTAAAATATATTTTTAATAAATGAAAAATAGCCTATGAGGCAATTTTATTTTAGAAAGTAGTCCGCAAAAATGGAACAGGAGTGACTTAACATTTGGGAATGAGCGATTATGAGCGATTAGGCAGAAGTTTTACTCAAATTTGAAATGATATGAACAATCTACACTTAATGCAAGCGTAGTTAAAAAGATATATTGTTGCAACATAATCGGTGAAGAGCTAACTTAGAAACCCAAAACATGACAAATAATCAACTCTGGATGACTCTTTATTCCCAGACCTGAATTTCCAGTATTGATTGACACCATCATACTTGCTATTCAGTTTTCATGGGGCTCCCCCAATTCTGGAGAACATGATTACACAATCACGTAAAACAACTTGTAACCACATAGAAGAACTTCACAAATTTATCAAAAAAGATATTTTTGGAGTTTTTATCAAGTATACTATTTTTTAATTGCTACTGGTATTATTGTTACATATTGACCCTTTCAGTGCTAAATAATGTTACATAACTTATGAAAATTGCGGAGTAGTTCATGTAATTTCGGAAAAGTGCTGTGGTGGCCAAAGGGGCAGAGGCGAGTGCATGAGATAAAAATTTTAGAAAAAAACTTGTTTACCTAAACGTGCTAGACAACAATATTTTGGATCTCGATAGTATGGAGAATCAAATTAAATCATCGGCGTTTTGAAATAACAATCAAGAAAACCGATATTCCCGTTTAAGTCCGCAGTATCGATATTGGCGGCGCGACAATATATCGTTACTTCGAATTTTTCGGATGAAAGGCAACGCACGATATATAGCTGCTCCAACATTTCTGGGGGATAAGACGATTAACGAAATATTGTTCCAGTGCACTGATAGATGTAAGAAAGCAACACTTTGGTTGTAAGATTTATCTATGCATGACATACCGTCCATTACTGACAATATCTATACTTATTTATTACGCTAAGGGTTTTTTTTGTCATGAGAACTCCTCCTACAATTTTCAACCAATTTTCAGGCTTTTGGTGTCGTTGGATAGAGCTTGGTCTGTAGTTGTTTCCACCAAAAACTGATGAGAATCGGACTGCAAATAAAGGCGCTATCCACCATTGAAATCTCAAAATTTCCCATTTAAATAACATTGGGATTGAATAAAGCATTTTAAACATCTGTTTATAATCAGCTGTAAATACATGTAGTTTTGGTGATTAAAGAGATTCACAATATGGGATTGGTCGGATGTCATTGATTTAGAGCTAAAAGTAACATTTGTATTGTATTAAAATAAATTGCTCAATTTCGAGCAACACATATACTAGTTACAATACAATGCTGAATTGGCATTTAGCTGTCTAAATTAATTAAAATAAATATAAATCTGTTGCTATAAAATTAAAAAAACTCATTAATGCAGCTCTTCTCACATATCAACTTATCTCACATATCACATACTAGCTGGTATTTTTTACTGTTATGTTTCTACACAAAGAATTAACTTAACCTTACAAACCTTAGCTTTAAATTAACATGATTAGTAAATAAAAAATAAACCTTTACTATCTATGATATTTTAGCTCGTTTTACGAGATTCAAGTTTCTTTAAGCTCGCCTCATAGAATCTCCAAAATCATCCGCTCTCTTTGTTACAAAGATATTCAACACATTACCACTGGAAGCTTTAATTGACACCCACATTTTTTGTACCCTGCCGTCAATGAAAATCTTAACAAGATTAGATAGGGAAAGGATGTCAAAATAGTTGCACCCTCTAACATCCCTGTCTGCTTTTCTAATCAGCCCTGATTTCTAATTTACTTCCTAACAAAGTACTTTACCAGATATCTTTACACATCTGGCTTTAATAGCTTTAATTAACTTGACTTAGTATAACATATTATGAAGTATATTACATGTATTCACTTATTCAGTGACATATTATGAATATTAAGTCAATTCACAAAGGCATGAAGTCAAATATACAACCAGTAATTAGTTGTAAATAATTTTTATTTAGTATTGAGGGTAAACTGTGTTACTTCCTTACCTTCTCTCTTTTTTGTTGGTGTATTATACAATTGTAATATGTGGGCTACAGGAAGTTTGAAACAGCAGCTTAAATGTGAGCCGCTCATACATTGCTAAAACGATCTGACTGATACAACAAACCAATTTTAGCAATATATATAGCGTCCTTTTGCCGAGGTTTTGCTGCAACAGTCTTCAATGCTGAAGTCAGGGCTCGGGCAGGGAACTGTTGTCAGTGGTGAAGCTTGCTCATTTATATTGATTATTGCAAAATCATTTAACCCAAAGTTATGTTTTTTTATAAATAATTGGGAGTAATGACAAAAAGTAACACAAATTAACAAATTCATATTATCAATCTTTCCCGTTTTTTCACAGCTGCTATATATGTTTCGCTAATTTCTCCTTTAACTTTTGCAGTGCTTGGCCATTGTGAGAACTAAGCTCCGAACTATGATACTTTTTCCTTTCAAGATCCCTTGAGGCAAAAACATCATTTATTGTATGCATTCACATTGTATGCATGTAGAGTACACTTTAATTCGGAATAGTGAGATGGACAGTCATGCTAGATAACAAAAAACTGGTCACCGGAGGCAAGTTGTCTCTCGAAGACTGAATTTTTTTTTAATTTAACAACATTTATTACTTCAACTAACCTATGTACATAATTATAGATTTTTGAAAATTGAATTGTTGTTAATTTACAACTTAAATATAAAAATTAAGTAATGTAAAACAAAATTCATCCGAATGGATCATCAATTCTGTAACATTTACATACTACACAGCTACACAGCAATGTTAGACAGCTACTTTAAGCTTAAGACAGAAAACACCAGATTTTAGACTGGATAAATACAATACTAAATAAGCGCTCATTGTAAATTAACAAGAAAAGTTATATAGTGACATAAGAGAACGTGGCAAATCATTGTTTGATAAAGTCGAAGATCATTACTTATTATAACCCATCAGTAAAATTCAAAGATAACACACCTTTTACGAGAACGGTAAAACAGTACCATCATCAGCATATTAGGCATATCATAAAAAGGCAAATTTTAGGCCAGAGGGAGTCGTAATTAATATTTTAAAACAAAAATCAGTAGACTGACACCAACACGATCACAACACACAAATAACACTTGTATTAAAATAATCAGTGGCCTACCGAAATACATTGCGTGTGAGGGAAAAACACAGTCATTATCAAATCAAACAAACAAATCCATGCTTACAATTAACTATACATGTTTCCTATTGCTGACAAAACCCTAACCTACACAGAACACCAGCTACATTCTCAAGCAGTGGTATGTTTTTTGAAACATGCATAGCCTCTTAATGGCATGCTCCTAGGCTTAAGGGTTCCTCACTTAGGGACGGAATATTCCTGGATGGCTGCAAAAGGGCAAAAATCAGACCAATACTCAAGAAGGGGGATGAGCCTGAGGTGTAAAATTATCGTCCGATATCACTCTTCCCCATTTTTTCAAATTTGTTGAAGAAAGTGGTTTGCGAACAGCTCGCGACCTACCTATAGGGGGATAACCTTTTATGTGGGAAGCAATATGGCTTTCGCAAATCAAAGACAACCAAATTTGGCCTAATTTATTTTCTAAACTACTGTATCCACGCAATGGATGAAGGTATATCCTAATATGCATATTTACCCAGATATCTGCCATTTTGCTTTTTACACTTAATAATTTTTATTTCAGTGGCGGATTGATGTAGGAACTTCATATTTGGCATGAATCTTTATAATACTAATCCTATTACCACAATATAAACTATTTGTTTACAATGTATATTTTCGAAATGGCGGCCATTTTAATTTTATTATACTATAATATCTTAAAACCGATACACTTTTTCAAAACTTTAGAGGACACAAAAAAGTTGACAAATCAGTTTTTTTGTGTTTTTTAAAATTTTTATAAGATATTTGTTTCAAGATATTTGAGTTTAATAAATTAATATCGCTGCTATTTTGAAAATATACATTGGGAAAAAATAATTTTTACTGTGGTAATGAACACTGATATTGTAATGGGGGAACTGGATTACATTGTTTTAGTTAATTATTAATTAATGATTGTTGAGTTCTAAATTGTTAGTTTCAGGTGAGGTCAAGAAAGTAATGTGAGGAGGAAGTATTGAGCTTGCTGTTATATGAGTAGGCTGGAACTGTTATTAAACACTAGCTTGTTTGTGCTGATCTATTGGTAGCTCTGGCTTAAATTCAGGGGAGTCAAAGTTGTGAAGTCTGACAGTTGGGGATTGGGGTGTTAGGTCCGAAGGGCCATGGGGCCCAAGGCCTGAGGTAAGTTAAACTTACACTCTTATGGTTTAAAGAGTTTGAAATAAATTTTAAAAAGAGACATGTTTTTTGTGATGTGATAGTCCTGTTCAAAGTTAAATTTTAATCATCCAAGTTTTTTTAGTATGAGTTTTAAGTGGGGGCAGGTTTGGTGTGTAGAAGTTTTGTTGGGATGAGAGATAAGTGTATTGTAGAAAGTAAAGTGTGTTTAGATGCTGTTATTAGTTGTGTTTATGATAATGCTTGGAGTTGGGTTTTATTGTTACAGCTCAGACTGTGAGACAGATGTTAGTTTACATGTTACGTGGTTGTGTTGAGCCTTGAGGAGTTTACGTGTTAATGTGGTTGTGTTGAGCCTCGAGGGCTTTTGAGTTATCAGTGTTTTGGAGGCAAGTGATTTTTTTTGCTTCAAGTGCAGTGAAGTTTTTTTTTTTTTTTTGGGTGTGTTTATTTCTTAAGTTGTTTTATGGAATGTGCGCGAGGATCTATGCCGTGATGAATATTTTATATTATGTGCCGCGAGGATCCATGAAGCGATGGTGTATGTGCTGCAAGGATTCATGCGGCAATGGATGTTTTATTGTTAAGTGCTGCGAGGATTCCTGCCACGATGGGTGTTTTATTCTTCAGTGCTGTGAGTGTTTTATGTTGTGTGCTTTGAGAGCACAGCGAGATTTATGCACAGAGTGCATTGTGTCTCAGTGTATGATATACTGTGTTTTGTGACGGGTTGAGAGACACTGCCAACCCTGCAGTCTATAAAAGTTGGACTTGCCACCCCCTGCAAAACCCTGCCACGGTTGCGACGTATTGTTTTTATGTGTTTTTCGGGTGAAGAGTCTCAAACTCAGTTGTGATACATAGGTTTTGGTTTGTGTTAGGAAAAGAGAATCCCGGCACGTGTTACATGTTGATTATGTTTTAGGCTGAGAAAGCAGGTTGATGCTGATATTGAGTGTGTTTCCCCCCCTCTTCGGAATTTTTTTTTTAGTTTTAGGTACAGAGAGAGCCTGAGTTTTTGGGCTGTGTTACTCAGAGGGATTTTAAAATGCAAACTTAAACTAACTGAGTTTTTAGGTTGTCGTGGGAGTTTTATATTTTATCTAGTGATGTGTGAGGCGAGAGTTTTATTGTTTCTAGAGATGTATAAGGAAGGAGTTTTATTGTTAAAGTTTAGAAGAGATCTTAGAGTAGTAAATTTTAAGGATTTATGTATTTATATGTTTCAGGTATGATATAACTAAAACTAACAGGTTAAAACTACAGAGTTCCTTAATTTATTTAGTATTACTGCTATGTACTATGTTGGAGAGATAATGCTAGGAAGACCAGAGAAAGAACAGGCCAGGGGATTTGTTGTTAAGACATCTGTTTTCAGGTCAGAACTGCTGAGTTGGTAAATGATGGACTAGCTGCTGATGACCTTGCTTTTGCTATGCTGACGACATGGGTTTTGGTGCCTGCAGATATGAAACATGTGGAATGCATGACTAGGGACACTTTTACTAAAATTTGTTTGTGTAAATTATAAATGGATATCTTCTGTTTAATAATATTCATGGAAAATTTTAAATTCAGAATTTTTCACAGAGATTTTGTTTATTATCAAATAACTAACCAAATTAGGGTTTTATCATATTTTTATTTTTTGCATAAAGATTTGGGCCCAAATCTATTTTTCCTTTAAATGTGTGTCAATTTTATGTGAAAATTTATGTGAGTTGAGGGTTTAAGTTTTTATTAATTTTGCTTAAATCGTTTGAGCATAAATTATCAGTGAGAAAATTTATTTTATATGTACTCATTTTTTATTAATAGTTTTAGATAATTTATGAAAATTATATATTTTTGCAAATTTTTTTTATTAGGTGAAAACATTTTTCAAAGCATTTTTATTGTTCTCTATGAGATTTTTGGAAACTTTATAGATTAATTAACTTTGTCAAAAAGATTTTTATTGCTTACTTGTCAGCAATGAGTTTTAATCAATACTTTGTCAGCTCGTATGAACATTTTGAGTTGAAAATTGTATTTTATGGAAATGACTTGCAAGAGATTTTTTATTTAAGATAACTGTTGTTTGTGTGGTACTATTGTTAACTTGTTACTTTTAAATGTTTCAAATTAAGGGCATTTTATAATAAAATATTATGTTCAATATTGTTAATGGTGGCACTGGCTAAATACTTCCTCTACAATAATTGTTTGTAATTTTAGGCGTTTTAGCTGGGATTTAAAAGTTGGTTGATTCTGTCAGGGGCTAAGGTGAGAGTGTTCTTTAATTCTTTAACTTTTTTCTATAATTTTTTGTAATATTCCAAATTCCTTTATTAACTCCCATCCTTAACTGATCAAAGAGACATATTAGGCTGTTTTGACATCATGTCTATTCCAATTTCAATTTCATGCGTCTACTGTCAACTTTTGAATACTTGTTGGACTTCCATCTTCATGAATTTCAGTGGAGCGGTCATCGTTGTGGCTGGGTCGAGCTTTCCTATTGTACATCTAAGGACGTTAGATCCGGCTCAAGGCATTCCTTGAACTGCCCAGAAACAACCACTCTCTAGATACAAACGTGATGGCACTGGGGATCCAGGAACTTCAAGCTTTATGGAGCCCAAGGGATGCTGACACGGTTTTTTTAAACTCCCAGCATCGCAAATGGAGAGGATGGATGGACCACAGCTCTACTGCACAAGGGGAGCACTCGAGCCAAAGTTGTTTGGTCAGTCCTGTCAATCCCGTAATTTTCCTTACTAAATTAGTTCCTCCATATTTTTCCTTATAATTTGTAATATTATAATCAAAGAAAATTAGCTGTGATTAAAATTTATAGTTTTGAGGATGAGATGCTGAGGACATCGTCTTCAAAAGAAGGGGGGATGTAATGGGGGAACTGGATTTACATTGTTTTATTTAATTATTAATTAATGATTGTTGAGTTCTAAATTGTTAGTTTCAGGTGAGGTCAAGAAAGTAATGTGAGGAGGAAGTATTTGAGCTTGCCGTTGTATGAGTAGGCTGGAACTGTTATTAAACACTAGCTCATTTGTGCTGATCTATTGGTAGCTCTGGCTTAAATTCAGGGGAGTCAAAGTTGTGAAGTCTGAGAGTTGGGGATTGGGGTGTTAGGTCCAGAGGGCCATGGGGCCCAAGGCCTGAGGTCCGCGGGTAAGTTCAAATTAGACAGGGTTTTCTAAATTGGGGGTTCTAACCAAATTGATAATTTTTTTAAAGTTTCTCTTCTGTTTAAAAGTTTGAGTTATTCTAAAGAGTTCCAGTCTGCTTAACCCTAATATTTGATTTGTTAATTGTTTATTCCTTTCAAGTTTTGATCATTGTATTCAACTAGTTGATAAATTGCATTATAATTCGTTTGTATTATCAATTGCTTTGTTGTTAATTATATTTGTTTTTAATCTTAAGATGTCTCATTTAATGAGCTACGCTCTCAGTCATGTAGTGTGGCTTCTCAGTCTGGCTAACTGTAAGTCGCACTCGTGGCAATATTATATAGGTCCATGTCAAATATGAAGTTCTACATCAATCCCCCACCAAAATGAAAATTATTAAGTGGAAAAATGAAATGATGGATATTTGGGTAAATATGCATATATTAGGACATACCTTCATATGACATTTTTGTTTATTTTGTCCCAATAATCCATATTATGAAGTTTGGTGACGGACTTTAAATACACCCTGTATAAACGACGTCACAGAAAAGACACCAGAAGAAAATCTTTACATTTTCGCCGATGATACAACCATAGATACAACCCTGATCACCAAAAAATAGATATTTGGATTCTCTTGAACAAGAATCATTTTTCAAAATAAATTAACTCACCCAGTTCTTTGAAAAAACGATTGAAACTGGACCCAGACAAAACCAATTATCTCTGTATTCAAACAGATCAAAAGCGGCTTTCAAAATTTAACAGAGTACCAAGCCTTCAGATTGTACAGAGTTGAGTCGGGCCAAATCAGAAAACTTTCAAGGAGTAGTGTTGGACGATGGTTTGAGCTGGAGTGAGCAGTTGGTGAAGATGGCAAAGGGGACCTTTGTCCTGAGAAGTCTCATTTAATTGGAGAACCTGAGCCTGTTGAATTGTTATTACTTACACTGCTTACCCGAGTCGCCCATCTCTTACTCCATCCTGAGAGCAATCTCAAACAATTCTTCACATGTCAAAAAAATTTAAAAGCAATGCTTGAACTCCACCCAAGGGAACATTGTTGGGAGAATTTTATCTCATTGCTGATTTTAACAGTTTCTAGTCTTTATATTTTTTAAATTGCAGTTTATGTTAAAACTTTTCTTCTTGAGTATCTAAATTCAACTTATTATTACAATACTAGATTTAAGAATGATTTCTCAGAGCAGCACAATCTTAAATTGTATGAAAGAAAAATTCAATATATTGACAGAAAAAAATTTCAATCTCAAGCAGTTTGTGAGTAAGTGTGTGTTGTTACTTGCTAACAGCCTGTGAAAAATGACTGGTATTTGTTGTGATTATTGTTCATGAAATGCTGTGGAGTTTCATTCAAAATTCAATATTTTACATTTTTCAACTTACTCATTAGAACTAGCCTACATTAATTCTAAGTCTACAAATCATTTCTTGAAAACAGTTCATAAAAAAATAATTTAGTACTTTTACTTTTTGAGGTAGTTAATTGGGTAAAACAAAAATAATACAAAAATACCATCTCTATTAAATGAGAAATAAGTAAATCCCTATATCTTGCTTATTTTGTATGTAGTACCTGGGGGCTGAGCATTAGCTCAGTAAAGTTAAACAATTGTTTGTAGTCATAGTAATATTAGTCACAGAGTATACGCTAAAATGCCAAGCCCATAAGGTTTTTTTTTAATTCAAGAAGACCTCGTTCCGTTCATCCTTTCAGGATTAGCTTTATTGTTCTATAGTGTGTGTTTTTTGTGAATTTACAAATATTCAATCTGTTTAAAAATAACTGTAATGTAAATGTATGATATTTTGGAAGTAATACTTGTAATCTAGTTAATATATATATGTATTTTTTTTGTAATGATATATGAAAAGAACAATAAAGAAATTTTCATTCATTCATTCATGTTTTAATGTAGGACTAAGGGCATTGCACTCTAGTATGAGTTTGTTAAAAATGCAACACCTAGAATTTACCTCCACAGTTAACAGCTGATTTCATTAGAGTTGCTAATTCCCTTTTTTTTATTTAATTACAATTCTACAAATTGCTTAGTTGTTTAATCATTTACTTTACTTTTATTTATAACTAAATAGTCATAATCAACAGTTTAAGTACTACTTAATAACTGATCAATTATTTTTATTATAGTATCATTCAGTAACTCATTTCGGGATATAACAGAAAAAACACATGTTTATAGTAGAACGTGATTCGTGCTTTGACAGTTGAGTCAGCTGTTTACAGCAACTCTTTTGTTTTGATTTTAAACTCCATAAGACCAAGGTTGAATTATTTTTAATTTCAATTCACAATTACAACAAAATAGAATTTTTCCTAGAATTGAGACCTTTATACATATTATTTTTATCCCAGAACTAAGTTATTTGCAAAGTTTGAAGAAAATCGTTCGAGCCTTTTTTGAGATCCGTGTGCATACAAACATATCTTACTCGTATTAGAGTATAGGATATAGGATAGGATATATATTTATAAAAATTGGCAGCTTCACACAGTTGGGATTAGTTGTTGTTCGCAGACAACAATATATTTTCAATATCTACCAATTTTTATTTGAAAAAGTTAGAGAGCTGAAGTTTTTACAGAATACTTTTAAACCCGATAACTTACAAATGGGTAGAATTTTAAAATGTTCTGTAAGCAAATATCCGAATAATATAAAATAATCTAGGCCTATACTTATTTAATAAGCTAAGGCCTTTTTGTTCAGAGAACTCCTCTTACAATTTTCAACAGATTTTAAAGTTTTTGGTGTCGTTGGATAGGGATTGGTCAGTAATTGTTAACATCAAAAATATATTGAAATTCGGACTCAAAAGAAAGATGCCATCCATAATTTCAATTTGAAAATTTCCCATTAGAATAACATTGGGATTGAGTTGAGCATTTCAACACAATCATCCTACACTCATCTCTTATTCATACTTGGCTTAAACTACCTATTTAGTTTGGTCACCATTTCAATAAATGTATTAAAGCTATTAAATGTATTAAAGGTAATTTAAACATCTGTTGATGTACAGCTGTAAAAATATGTGTGGTTTTGTGTAGTGACAATCACAATACTGGATTTTACGGGAGTAATTGAGTTAGGACTAAACGTAACATTTTAAGCAAAGAGTCTAAATTAATCTGCTAGATTTCGATCAACAAGTATACTGGTATGTTTAAATCTCTTCGTGGACAACCAGTATATATTTTAAAATAATATTAAAAAACATAATACTGTACATAAATACGTGATTTTTCTGAGATATAGGACTAGGCCTAATATATAGACTTGGAACCAAGGGGTCCCGGCTATGTAGTGTGAACCTGTACCAGGAGACAGCCACCAAACGATATGCTATATATTATTTAGCAAGACGGTATTTGTGACAAATATATAAAAAATTAAAATGATGCAGTAATGGCGGGAATAAAATGAGACAACATTACCAGCTTCATACGCAAATCAAAAAAGCTAAACTAAGCTATACAAAAGTGTTTCATGTGTCCTTTCCTATACTCTAATATGAGTAAGGTATATATTTGTATGTAACCTATGTATGTTTGCACACGGATCTCAAAAACGGGTTGAACGATTTTCTTCCAATTTTGCAAATAACTTAGTTGTGGGATAAAAATAATATAAATACAGGTCTCTATGCCAGGAAAAATCTTATTTCTTTATAATCTTTATCTGAAATTAAAAAATTAAAAAATAATATTCTTGTCTTGTGGAGTGAAAAGTATTTTAAAAAAGAAATAATGAAAACAACTGACCTCCACTGTCAAAGTGCAGACCATGTGTTCCAGTATAAACATGTGGTTTTACTTCGCAGCCCAATCCTAAATTATTAAATGGCACTACTGTATAGAAACAATAATTTATCTTTTTTTTTACTCGTACTTCATACTGCTGACTATGAATGTTTAGATAAATAAATATCATGTAAAAGTATTAAACAACTAATCAATTTGTAGAATTGCATAAATTTAAAAACAAAAGCATTAATAAGAATTGTGAAAACAGCTGTGAACTAAATATTTAGCATCCACATGTTACAGATTCAATCTGTGTTGCAACAAATATACACCAGAGTGCAGCACCCGTAGGCCTACATTAAAAAAGTCTGAAAGGCGAGTGGGTGAAGTGAACGAGCTTGGCTTGAACAAGAAATAAAAGCCTTTTTGCACTGGGCATTTTAGCACACTGTCTGTAATTAATATTACTATAAAGAATCTAAAGAAAGAATTACTATAAAGAACTATTACTGTTTGAGTTTACCGAGCAAATGCTCGGCCCCCATGTACTATTTGTAGAAGATAGGCTTGGTATCGGATTGTCTATAGAATTTATAAACTATACTTTCACAGCCATTAATTATTTTATCTAAAATTTTTACAGTTTTCAAATATATACGGATATTTATATACAACTTTACATTTCTTTTAAATTATGGTAATACATTATTGAACTAGTGTGCTTTCATAGTGACATTAGGACCAATTTAAATTTGTTTGGCTTCCAAGTTGAATGGGATATTGTTCTCTGAATCATTTATTTACTTTGTAAATAACAAAAATACATGCTGAACATTTTTTTGTCTCTTTTTTGCAACAATCGACAGGATTGTTAATGTATAGGA
This sequence comes from Neoaliturus tenellus, assembly GCA_030545055.2. Classification (NCBI taxonomy): domain Eukaryota; kingdom Metazoa; phylum Arthropoda; class Insecta; order Hemiptera; family Cicadellidae; genus Neoaliturus; species Neoaliturus tenellus. Next base: position 55,948,895 of record CM061535.1, on the reverse strand, counting down.
TTCAAATGACACACGAAAAATGGTCTATCCTTCCACGCCAGAAAGAGCTTAAGTTTCTACTACCTGCCGATTGAGCGCAGGCCAACCACCGACCAAGTTTTCTATTGATGCGCGTTTGACATGACTCCGGCAGTTGTCATAAAACTCCTTTATTTATAAACCGCCTTTGGAATCAACTCTGTTTTAATCTTAATCAAATTTTGTGTTTTGTTTGTGACATCGATTTAACATCAAGGTTTTATGAACGTTTGTAAGTTGCTGTAAAAAAACAATATGTTCAAGTTTAATTTAGTAAAAAACTATAACTATCATAAAAAATCAGTCTCACAAACAAAATCCCCATTTATGAACCCCTTATTTGGAGCGAATCATAATTTTCTGATTATAAATAGAGGAGTTGTAGCGCAACTCGTTTAAAATTGTTCTTATAGGAAATGAATCCAATATGACGGCACTCCAACATTAACCACTTAAATTAAATACATACACTAAATTTAAACCTTGGAAGTAGATGAAACTCTTACAGAATAACTTTCAATATTTTACATAAACCTTATTAATAATTAAAAGTAAACATGGACAGTTTATGTCAATTATTAATGGAAAGATTAAACAAAAACCATTTCATTACTTTTTTTAAAAACTTTTTTAACTCTATTATTTCATTAACACGTTGGCTACTGAACGTCACACATATGTGATGTAATGTTAAAAAAAAACTTAAATATAGACCAGCGTCACATATGTGTTGCTCAAGGAGTTTCCAGGGTACCGACGACACAAATATGGGAAGCTCAGGTCAAATCCAGTGTACCGACAACACATATATGGGACGTAGTCACGGTTCAGTTAAATGACTCGCCACGCCCATTTGGTCCACCGAATAAATCTAAAACCTATATCAGTCTATAGGAATGTGTGACACACATGTATGTCTCCTGGTCTCTGGGTACGACCTCAATTTTTATTTTTTACAGATTTCCCCATCTTGTCTGCTCACATGTTGCCATTAGTGTTTGTTTACTACACATTCCACATGGTGTTTTTTATTGCGTGACACAATGTCCTGTACATTTTATTATTTTTTAGTGTAGTAAAACTATTTTTCATTTATTTCCCAGTCATTCAACTCATGACACATATGTGAGGCAGTCGGTCCGTAGCAAACAAACATAATACAAAATATTACTATAGACCGACGTCACACATATGTGATGCAATAAAAATGCTAAAATAGTACTGAAATAATTTTTTTCATACTTTTATGAGCAAATATATATATTACACATCAAATTAAATAAAAATAGCGAAAAAATTTCCGGTCTCTGGGTTGGTGTTTGTCACAATGACTCTGTCTGTGGTGAGAGTATCGAGTACTAGGATCGGTCTGCTGGGAACTCCCGGCGACCCGAATTTCCAATCGTCGGTAGCCAACGTCTTAACAGCATTTAACTGTAATATATTATAATTAATATCAGCACATTAAAAATTAAAAAAAAACCTTTTAGTAAGCCAAGCAATTGTTAGATATATCATAACATTTAGCTGTTCACTGAAATATTTAACCAATAGGCTAACAGTTTTTAAAATAGCATACAGTAATAACTAAAGTCAGTTAATAGTCTCTAGTGTGGCGAATTTTTTACAGATATAATACTGTTATTTTACGTTTACCGTCGATCCAAATGATGTCCTGGTACGACAGCCATTTCGAAGCCCCATTGACGGGTACACATCGCAGCACCTTAAACTATGTCATTAGTTAAAATTGTCTTAGCTTTCGCTAATTATTGCTTATTTCATCAGTTTGATTAAAAGTAAGCATGAAACACATATTACATTTAAAAGAACACAAAAATTAAAGCACGTGCATGGCTGTAGACGACAGGCGACCGTCTCTCTGAGTTCCATACGACTCAAACTGACCAAATTACGACTGTCATTGAGCAGTAAAATTACAGTATTATATAGTCAGTTATGCTACCACCCTCCATTGCAAGTCAATATGTGATACAGTAAAGAGTCGATTATCCAAACTAATTGTGACAGGGGGTGGTGGTGGTGGTTCGGCTAATCAAACTGTTTCAATAATCAAACGCATAACTTATACCATTTATAACCACTAAATACTTTATTGACTGTTTTTAAAGAAAACAATACTTAAAAATAATCAATAGGCATCAATAAGAAGAGATCAAAATAAAAAAATACACATTTCATTACAGTATAGATACATGTTATTGTTTAGTAAAGTAAATAACATTCATTCAAATTCATTCGTTCATTGAAAAATTATTGTGGACATTTTCCATTACTGATTAGTAAACCAATCCGTAATAATTCACTAAACAATAACATAAACTTACCATTGCCATTAATGAACTTAAAACAAAGTATGTATACATACTTGTACTATATGTTTGACTCTTTGCATTCGGTTTTTCTCATACTGTGCAATGAATTAGTGAGCTATTTGGGGGTTCGGATAGTTAATGTTCGGATATCGAACATAGAGTTATAATACTATATAATTATTGTTTTTACGCCAATTTTTCTCCTAAGTTGTGGTTAGTTGATCACTACACATCCACCACTGCGATAAAAATATCTAAAGGAGCTTGAAAATGCCGTATTTTAATGCTTAGGTGGGGCGAAACATTGGATTCAAGTACAAATAGTCATATAAGTCAATTTTGTGTTTTTCATGTATGTTTTTTTCAATTGACAAGGACTATACTGTCTCCACATCAAGGTGAGTGGCGCCCAAAAATAATCAAAATAACTTCAGCTTTCCCTAAGTCCATTGGTCAATAAGTGCCAATTAGTATGTCCACTCAAGTACATGACAGGACGTAATATTACTATGATAAATCCACGTAATTTTGAAATTTCGCGAAACCGAAAGGGTTCAGTCTTAATTACTGTAGTTTGGTACTCTGAGGCTCCATTGTATGATTATTTCATTCTGGAGAAACTCTCTCTAGTGTTACAAACAGAGACATATACCTTGGTCTATTATGGTTTTGACTTCAGCTTGATAAACTGGTTATTTTTTTATAGTGTTTACAAAATACAATTGTGGTAAGTATTTTGTTGAAATGGCTCAGCATCGATGGTATCACTTCATTTAAGAATCTCATTATTAGCAACCTTAGGGCCTAGGAGGTAAAAATTTTCAATCATGGAAGGTAAAACTTATTTTCACAAATTGTTTATTAAATCCAAAACATTTTCAGAAATCCAACAGTAATAGGCCTAAAACTAACTGAATAATCAAAAACAAAAGTAGCAATATTTCCTACATTATGAAATAAAATATGAAAATAAAGAGGAAGAAATCCTTTATTGAACTAAGTATAATTATTGAGAGCCTAGCGTACCGATACTTTTGGTTTTTGCAGTTGGTCAAACTGATGGAATTTCCTCAAGTCTGTCGTCGTCTTTTCGGAACACCTATTGTGCCAAGTTGTGCGTCTCCGTTTCTTGGATGTTTTGTTTTGTGCTGTGCTCTGCAGCTGTGTTTGTTTACTTACTTTTTTTATTGGTTTTATTCTTATTGAGTAATAGTAGACATGCTTTTAGTAATTATTATTTTAATTTTTATAAAATTGTCTTTTGTTGGATAGGCTTAGTAAAATTTTGTATAGGCTAAATATACAATGTCTTATTACTGTGGTTACCTAACATAAAAATGTTATTATCATTGAATGTTTAATTTTTTTCACTAAAAAAACGTAAGTAATCTATAAAATCAAGAAGGTCCTTTAATAAAAATCTTGTTTATGGTATAAAAGCACAACATAGCGCTAAATAAAACACTTGCTCTTTTTTACATTTTACCACTTCAAGAACTTATAAGCTGTTTTCCACTAATAAACTATCTGTTTATGTATAAAATGTCCAACATTTTGTATATTTTGGAATTTTTATACAGCTAACATTTTGTTTTTTACAAGCTTTTGAAGTTGTATATTTTTTGGTGATTTTCAATAGATAAAAAATGTTTTTCTTTTTTGAACTGATATATTATATATTTTGTTTACTGAAACAAGTAAATTTTCATATGGGTTTGTTACTTGTTTAACACTCTAAACAGAATACATTGTTTTATATTATTGGCCTTTTCTAAATGTAGGCCTAAAACAATTATAAGTGTGCGAAATTCAGAAAAATTGTAATATTTTACATTTGACATAATAACTCAATAAGTGTTTTAGTAGTATCAAATATTTTTATGTTTTTATGTAGAGAAATAAATTTAGAATATCTTGTAGGCCTATATATTGAATTTTGGAATAATTTTGTTTAGGCCTATACATTTTTATAAGTTTTTACTTTTGAAATTTATTTTTTAGAATACAGTACACTCTCGTTCATCGGAACTAATGTGGCGGACAGCCGGTTCGGATGTCAAAAAATTCCGATAAAGCGGAGTCCGTCGTGAGTCATCATTTCCGCCCGTACGGTGACCTATCGTGATAGATTGTATTCACTCTTGTTTTTAAGATAACACAAGAGATTTTATTAAAAAAAGGCAGTCAAACTTTGAACATGGTAACAATGAACCTATAGGAATAAAAACAACAAAGGAAATAAAGATCCAAAATCTTTATTCTCATATTCCATATTCATATTCCAGCAGTCAACTGACTTTCACGTAACACAGGTGCAGTCGCGACACGAGACAGACTGAATGACAGTTTGGGAAGCGGTCGACGCAGATGTTCACTTCCTGCCCTCTTCCACTTTCTATTTTTGTGCAAATACTCCACGGCCTCGTAAATCACATCGATGGGTACAAGGGTACAGATTATGGAAAACCCCTGATGACTTTTGATGGAAAATGTGATACTTCACTGTTGTGCGGATAGAACGAATGAAATTGAAGGCGCTAAAACGGAAAAATTATTTATTTTGTAAGAAAAGAAAAATTAATAATATTCAGATTTTCAGTTCCGATGTCGCCGAGTCCGATGATCGAGAGTGTACTGTATATATTTTTTTAGTACAAACTATATTTTTTACAAAATATAAGTTTTGTTCATATATTTCCGAATCTAATGGTATATAATGCAATATGTTTTGGTAAAGAAATATGTATTTTATAACAGTTAAGATAAATTGCTGCACCAAGGGCCAAAACCGTCTGGCCCAACAGAAACAATCTATATGGCCGTTTTAGGGTTAATAAATTTCTTTTGAATGTGTTATTTATCAAAATAAGCAAATGAAATTGGAAAAAATCATTTGTAAGCATGGCCTATATATTTATTTATTTCCATTTTTATCTAAACACAAAAATAATCATAAATTATTTTTGTTTTAACATATTATTATCAATATAGTTCCTTGAAATAGTTCATTATTATCAACCTAAATATTACCACTACCTTCTACATTAGAAGATAAGTCACAATTATCTACAAATCTATCAATTTTACTTGCGCGCAAGCCACAACTACGCGACATCGCGATGTAAACACAACCTCGAAACTTGCACGAGTTTCGTTTCATAGATATAAACAATCACATCTGGATAGCTAACACAATGCTGCAAAAACGAGCTGCTACCCCTACCACTAGTTGGGGTTGATTCGGTGAGTAAAAGAAGGTAAACAAATAAGAATGCAGAGGGTCCACCAATAATAACAATTTCAGCTGAAGAATGTAAACAAACCATTTTGTAAACCATTTTGGTGTAACATGGCTGGCATTGTTACACCAATAGTAACAATGCCAGCTGGCAGAAGGCGCGGCGTGGCGGTAACCCAACTAGTGGTGGGGGAAGCCGGCTCGGTTTTAAAGCTATTTCTCCCTTTCAGTTAGCTATCCAGATTTTTTGTTTATATCTACCGTTTGTTTACATTTTAAATTATTTTCTGAAAACCAGGATTGCCAACCAACACATTGAAATTGTAGTAAAACTAATACAGTTTATCATGAAAGCAACAAGTGACCCAGTACGTGCTGCTACCTATTGGAAAAAGCCGTAAGTGCTTGCACTGTCGGGTAAGTATTCTGTAGCGCCTAAGCGGCTGGACGAAGTGGACTTGTCAAAGTAGGCGAATGGGTTAAGTTTAGCTATATTGCCTGGTTGGTCATATTATGTATACTGAAATATATATAGAAAAATAATAAAAATTAAAAGGACTAAAGTCAAGAATTTCTTTGTTAAAAAAGAAAATAATTATATACTTATAATTATTTCCTTTAATTTTTGGCAATATCTGTGAAAAAAAACATTCATAAAAACAATATAAACTTAGGCCTAATAAAAGAAGACTTACGTCTGTCCTGTCGTATAAAACAAAACTGCTTGTGAACAAGTCGTGACTACTTGTTTCTCCTTTTCCAATTCAGATACTAGGTCGGTTTTTTGTTTACTAGTCCTGCCTTTGTCTCTGAAATAAAACAAATAGTTACAATGGGCCCATAATTAATGTAAGACTTGTTCAGGAAAACTGTCAACATACTGTGAGTGGTAATCTTGAAAATTATTCGCTACTTAAACTTAAGTTAATCATAATGGGTGTAGTCTATTTAAAAAGTATGATAATATCAACCCACCAGCACACTGTTTTTTTCTCGTCTTGCCACGGGACAGAAGCATACAAAGAGCATCCAAAGACTGATTAGATTTTCCCTTAGCTGTACAATGTTCCTAAACTTTAAAACTGAGATAAATTTATTAATAGGTTAGGTTATGTTGTGTGTGTCAAAATAAATAATCAAATGCTTCACTTATATTAGGTTATGGCTGAAATATACCTTGGATGTTTTGGTTAAGGGTAAAAAGTATTTACTTGAAGATTTCGTCTCAAGCTTTAATTTAAAAAATGTTGTTAATGAGATTACTAAAAGCCATACCGGTACTGGTCCTGGAAAATTTAGGTGACTTGTATCTTTGATAACATTGAAACGGCTAATCACACTGATAAGCAAAGGTCTTGGGCGAAATTATGTAAAGCTCTTACCATCATAAAAGAGTACCGTGACTCTGAAAAATTACAAAATAGGCAGGGCTACCAACGGGTACTTGATTGTTAAACAGATACATGTAACTAGTATACAGCGTGCTGCGGCTATTACGTTAAATGTTTTATTGCTTAATTATTAATAACCCTCGAGCGGGCGCTCCACCAGGAAAACGACAGAGGGTGCATGCGGAGTTTACTCTGCACCAATAAATTGCACAAATTTAACCCATTTTACGTGTTATTATAACAAAACATTGTATTTAAATGTTGAAATACTTCATCAGGGATCATACTAAATAGTTCATACCGGTACCATTAATTGTTTGACTTAATAGGTTTAATATTTCAATCAAACATACAGTAGAAGCCCTCTAGTGTGGACTTGGATGGTTCAGCCGCAGGATAGTCTGGCGACTGTCTTCCGGAAATGAAACGTTCAGCCGCGGGTGTTTTCACGGAAAAAATAGACAAGAGTCAACTTGTTCCATGTTGAAATCACTAAAATACATCAGATCAATTGCCGATTTCCGGACTGTTCAGTTTCGGATGTCTTCTAAAACATTGTGTTCAACTTCTAGACCTGTTTTCAATCATTATCTTTTTCTGTGCATTTCACGGCACAATCGTGACGCCGAAGTTTAGTATTAGGCCCTACGATCCCATTTATGCACCAATGCCTTCGTTAACAGAAGACCAGTATTATTGTCCATTAAACACAGTTTCATCATTGGCAACCCCTAGCGCCCGCTTACCTATTGTCCGATCGTCTTTTCGACTAAATTACGTCTGAGCGAACAAATCATGATTGTTACAATGTCGATAGGCCTACATAGTATTGATTGGGCACCTATGATATCCTTCATTGTTAAATATATCTCTCAATAGTTCATTGTTGAAACACATCTAATACAGGTCTCTGTTTAACTCCATTAATAATCTACCGGTTAATCCGGCCATTTTAAAATCCGTACGGCAGTCTGGTCCCGACATGGCCAGATTTGAGTGCTTCTAATATAGTAAGTAATTTTCTAGTATAAAATAGGTATCACTATGTTACATAGTTACGACTATGTGTTCCATAGTTTGATACTCTGCTCCGCAGCAACATGACTGGTCTTGTGTCATTCCCCATTTGTACTTCCAATAATTACATCTTCCCACTCCAGTGTGGAAAATCAATTGTTCCCGCACTGGAGTGGGAAGATGTAATTATTGGAAGTACAAATGGGGAATGACACAAGAAGAGTCATGTTACTGCGGAGCAGAGTATCAAACTATGGAACACATAGTCGAAGAGTGCCCACTGAGTGCCTTCCCCGAAGGATAGCTGCATAGCTCAAGTGAAGCTCGGCTGCAATGGCTTAGCGCCCTGGATTTAGCTCTATAAAGAGAGATCTAATTTTTGTTTTAGTGTTTAGATTTTTACTTATACTGACTCAGGTGCTCTGCACCGCAGAATTTATTTTATTATTCTTAAACCATGGTAGCTGGCTAAATGAGCCATACGATATATATATATACTACAGTATGTTAAAGACGAGAACGCGCATGCGACTTTTGATCCAAATAATACATCAATACAAACTAAATATATATTATAGATGAAATTATACATAAAAACATACTTATACATACGTACAATAAACCATAATACAGAAAGGTTCACGAGGAAAGAAACTCCTTATTGAGCACTCACGACATAGCACATACAGGGAAAATACCTACACAAACTGACACTGCATCACTGAATGGCGAATAACAAGGAACTAGAAGAGGAGTGGGGGATATAAATAGCTTAAGGGGAATCCCTGGAATGAGGCACGTGAAAAACTAGGCCGGACACGACTGCTAAAAATTGTTATGAATGTTTATTTTAAGAAAAACTACAGTACAAGTGCGGAGACAAATTCCGTGTCTGCCAGCTTGAGGGTTAAATATTTTTCCTCAATTAAAACAAGTCACCTAATGAAGGTGAAAATAATTCTTTAGCCGTGAAAGAGTTTACAGTTTTCAGTTGTAACGGTACACGTATTGACTTTTAATTTGGACTGAACTATGATTGTTTTTCAAAAGAATTATACTTAAAATTGGAAATAATAAATTTTCAACATTCTAAAATTATATACTAAAGTCCATATCTAGATAACTTTTAAATAAATTTTATCTGGTTGGTAAAGCATCTTTAATCAATTAATAGACACATATATGAATGAATTCTACATAAAATTCCGCATCTTTTGGGTAAGTACCCACATGACATACTTTTAAAGTAAGCTAATTTGATGGTTTTTCCGATATTCTTCCGCATTTTCTGGCTTATTTCAAATTGGATTGAAATAATTTTTACATATTCGAGATTAGCTTGATATACCGGTTATTTCAAATACCCACATAACGTATTTCAGAATAAAAAAGTTATTAGTAAGATACCGTAAGCATCAACAGTTGTTACAAACAGTTATTTTCAAAAACTATTATTTTCAAAATAAGGGGGTAATTTCAGACAGTTTGACTAACAAAATTTTAATTTTTGAGAGGGGGCACCTAAACTGCAGAATTACCAGATAAAATTTTCTATGAAGATAAGTTAGTCAAGATAGTTGCTTTACTCATTATAGTTAAAATTCTCAAAAAATTAACCCTAGAAGCGGCGAGGCAAAATCAGTGTCCTGAACATCTTTGCATTTATTTAGAGTAATAAGCCACAAACCCGACGTTAAAAGGTTGAGTATAGAGAACGTTTAGGCCTATTGAATTTTTTAATTTTACCCATATGATTTTAATGAAAAATTTGTTTGCCTGCGATTTCCGTCTCGGTCATCCATTTGAAGTCTAGTTTGCGGCATAGTACTTTGCTAAGTGGAATCATTAATTTCATACCAAACTCGACCTATACCGTAGCTGCTATTTAAGAATTTTGTCTGACTCCACTTGAGCCGGAAATTTTACCGGAAAAAATTACCCTTAAGGGATACAAAAAGTGATAATAGCTTAAGATAGTAGACATTAATGGCCATTATTGATAGGGCTTATGCCAAGTCTTAGAACTTTATCTATAATAGGAAAAAATATACAGTACTTCACCGTACCCAGACTTTTCAAAAACCCTGTAGGTATCTTTAAGAAAAGCATACCGGTAATAAAAAAGTTCCGAGGGCTTTTGAGTGGATGTACGCACGGGTCACTAGAACAATCTGTCATAGGTTCAAGGCCATGCACCGGCAATAGACATGGAATGACCAAGCAATACGGTACAACTTTTTCCGGCTGATACCAACGGCTTATTAATTGGACAAAAATAACAAAAAATACAATTTTTATAAAATAGGCCTAACATATGTTTTTCTACGTTCCGCCATTTTTGAGTCTGAATTTGTTCAAACCGATTATTTTATTTGAATTATAATACAAATTGCGCCAATGTAATAATGATTCTAGGTTGAATTACATACGAAAATTATTAAAGTTTGGAATGTCTTCTTTAAAATGGTATCAATATTATTACGTTTCTTAATTTTCAATGTGATATGAGTAGTTGAAAAAAATATGACCTATATTGCCGGTGCCAGAAATAGACAATTTTCACACAAATGCAATTGCCGGATATCCGGCAATGGCCGCTTCTAGGGTTAAAAAACTTATATTTTAGTTACAAGTTTATATAAATACTAGTAAAATATAAGAACAAGATTTTTTGTGTTGAATACAATACTAATCGCTACTCAGATTGTACTTCAGCTGCTTCGACAAATTGCACTTTGCCTGAAGCCATGATAAAAACAATAAATTTTACAAGATTTAATTTAGAAACATACCTAAAAGCAGTTTGTTTATCAAAAATGATAAAAAATAATGCACTTGCTCAAAAGTGCTCTTCAAAATTCAAGTCTAACTAACACACGCGAGCAGACTGTCAGTCCTGAACTGTCCACCGGGCCAGAACAATTGAACTGAGGGTGACGACAAACCGGTCTTGGCTAGAGAGTGAGGGGAGGAGAAGGTAGACGGCCGATAGCCTAGCTACCGTACGTAATGTGGTCAACTTTTAAAACGAAATCATGTTTAAGTGCAGACTACGAGTCCGCGGCACATGTAGTAGAGTGTTAACAGAACCTAAAATGAAGATAAGTTATCTCACCTCCACTCTGTTGGTCGGTCCCGTTCTGTGTGCGGGCGTCGAGAGTTAGCCCTTGGCCTAGTTGTGAAGGCATTTTTAGAATTTCTAGCTTCTGTACTTAAGCTTTTCCTTTTCAATGAAATAGGACTACGAAACCTTTTCCTAGTGACCAGGGTTCCAAGAGGTCTTCTTGGTTTTGCTGGCGAAGATCTACTTTTCGGCGTTGGCATTGGAGATCGTGACCTTTGCTCTTGAAGTCTGCTGTGCGATCCATTACAAGGTTTCCTACCAGAAAAACGGTCTGTTGACCTTCTTTTGCTTGGAGATGTTCTAAGTTTACTTTGATATTCACTCCTATCTGGTGCAATTCTTGTAGCAGAAGACCTATGAGAATTGACTCTCGGAGGATCTTGACTCAGTCTAACTGTAGGCCTAGTACTTTTAGTAACGTCTCGGCCGTCTTGATACTTAGTTAAATTTATATTGTTGGAACTAACACTTTTGAACCCGTCCCGATGAGTGGATGTTCCAGGATAAAAATATGTATTACAGTACTGATCACTAATTGTTTGACTCATGGATTGCTCATAACTTATAGGCCTATTCAGTGGCTCTTGTTGGATCAAGCTACAACTATTTGAAGGAAAAACTTCACCCCCATGAAATTGAGATACATTATATGGAATTTGAGTCTCATTTAAATAGTTTGGTTGTTCTCTTGTTCCATAAAATGACTGATTGTATCCAGAGCCTTGATAACAGATTTCAGTTCTCATAGTGTTGTTTTGACTAGGCCCACACAAGTCATATGGTTGGCCATTTATATTGGTATTGGACAACATTGTTCTGTGGCCCTCCTGCTCAAATGCGGTTGGATACTGCTGGCTAGGCTTCCCATACATATAACCATTTGGATTCATATTTCACGTCAACCTTAGTTACTAAGTAAGGCCATGAGAATCATTTTATGAGGTAGGTTGATTTAATTTAGTCAGTGCGATGAACAACGGATGAACAACGCGTGTAGCCTATTATCTTCAACCAAGGCCTTTAAGTCGAAAAGTACCCAAGATACTTACGTAGGCTAGGCTGCATTATGCTAATTTACATTTTATATTGTGGTGTCAAGCTCAAGCTCAAGCCATAGTAAAGCTTTTCGGTTTGTTAGGCTATAAGTTAACTAAACTCTCCTCTATATATCTTAACAATGTGCTCTTAAGTAAGTATCATGTGTTCTTTGTACTCATGAACCACAAAAAAGTTGTTGTTTCGGATATATCGATATTTTTTAACATCATACATATTTCAGTAAAAATATATCGCTTTTAACACTCTTCAACTTTGGTAATCCAAGTAATTAATCACCAAAAAAGATGGTCCTAACCTAATCGACGGGCGTACATCCGACATCCGCAAAAAAAGAGACGGCCAGACAGCAACGACACTCGACACTGACACTTTTTGACACTACTGTCAGACTTGAGACTGAGAACGAGAACTAACAACTAACTAACTCAACTCAGACCCACCTGACAACCTGACCTGACCTGAGACCGAGACTGAGATTGAGACCAGTGAGCAGTGACTGGCGTCTATTTCCCCCCGTTATCATTTTGTGGAGAGCAAATTCTGACGAGGAGTGGGGGAAGTGCCTACAGTGTTACCAACTCCTCAAATACTACGCACGATCGCGAGACATCACGGACATTGCTGAAAACCCTGTTTTTACGAGTAAGGAGGCGAAGACAAAAGAATGATATCGATGGTTGTTAATAATGATTACTTAAAGGACTTGATAGGAAATATACGCCAGTGTAGCTTTCTGGAAAAGGCCATGAGAAAAGTATCATGAGATTTTCAGTATCATTTTTGTCTCCTTAAATCTTACTGGTAAACACGGTTTTCAGCATTGTCCTTGGTGTCTCGGCCGTTAGTGGTATTTGCGGTGTTGGTAACACTGTAGGCGCTTCCCCCACTCCTCGTCCGAATTTGCTCTCCACAAAATGAAAATGAAGGAAAATATACGCCAGTGTGAGCAGTATGACCTGACCGAGGGAGGAATCGCACAGACAAAGAGCACTGGAGCAGGGAGAGCACTTTTTTACGGAAGCCCTGAAGGGCCAAAGAGTAAGCGGTCATTTTTTACACCGCCGCGTTTTAAACACGGCGAGCCGTGTTTAAAAGACGGCGAGCCGCGTTTGTAAGTCGGCGAGCCGTGTCTGCAAGTCGGCGAGCCGTGTTTGGAAGGCGGCGAGCCGTGTTTGAAAGGCGGCGAGCCGTGTTTTAAAGTCGGCGAGATGTATTTGAAATTCGGCGAGTATTTTGATAAAGTAATTAAGAGTAATAATTAGATATCTGATATTAGATTAGGTATATGACTAGATATAATCTCATTTGCAAACTAATTAAAAAATATTACAACTTTCATGCCAGATTTCTATGAAATCAGAGGTCCCAAAAACAAAGAAAACTGTTTGGTTATGGTCATCATAACAAATGCACATACTATTTTTGCTCCAGAGATTTTATTGTTTTGGTTATTTTCAATTTTATAAGAGGATGAAAATCCGTTTAAGAGTCAATAAAAAAGCTTTTAATTATTAGTCTTGGTTAATTTATCAAAATGCTCGCCGACTTTCAAACACGGCTCGCCGACTTTCTAACACGGCGATCGCCGACTTTCTAACACGGCTCGCCGTCTTCCAAACACGGCTCGCCGACTTTTAAACACGGCTCGCCGACTTTTAAACACGGCTCGCCGTCTTCTAAACACGGCTCGCCGTGTTTCAAACACGGCGGTGTAAAAAATGTGTGCGTACTCTTTGGCCCTTCAGGGCTTCCGTACTTTTTCACCCGACCGCCGCCGCAGAGCAGAACAATGACGTCACTGTCAAGCCAATTACTATCGATATTGAAAAACTTCGAAATCGATAATTTACCAAGTAGTCACTGTAATCGGTGTAAGCCGGTTGTATACCGACGTGTTGTTTTGGTTATTAACGCCAAAACAAACTTTAACAACTTATTAATCTTGAGTTAATTTCCGACCAAATTATAGGTTATTCATTCCCGTGGTAAAATTAACTCTTGAAACTTTTGATTTCTCTCAGCAATCAATTCTAAGTCTATGCATTGGTCCGTTATAAATTGTTTGAGTTAAATTTTAATAACTTATAAGTTATTTCCCATTTAGAAATGAGGTTTTAAAATACATAAATTGATTGACGTTTTAACGGCTTCACATCATTCTACCCTTCACATCTTCGGTCCAAAATAAATTTTTGAAATGGATAAATTAATTTAGGCTTTACAACTTTTTTGGCTGTTGGCCTGGTCCTACGGTGATTCTAAATTAACTTAAGTCTTAAATTCAGTGTAACATTAGGCTAGGTTATCTTCATGTGGTGTTATTTTTAATATCATTTTCGACTTCCCATATCATAAAGTTTGTAAACTCTTTATTGTTAAGTAATAAAGTTATAAATATAAAAACAAAGTTTATGTTGTAGACTACTTATTCCGCGTTTCGAGACTTCTTATTAGTAGTGGCAAAGTGGGGCTGCTGGCTCAGATCAATGACCCCTGAGGAATGCTGACGTCACCAAGGTCACTGACGTCATGAATGACGTCATCGGTGACGTCATCAATGACGTCATATCTATGACGTCATAGGTATGACGTAATAGAAATGACGTCATGACGACGTCATCACCGCTGACGTCACCATAATGACGTCATTGACGTAATTAAGGTCAAGGTCACGAGGAAAGACAAAAAAATTTTTCTTTGCACTCTTGTGGTTCCTAGTATTCGGCTGTGGAGTGAAAATCCACGAGAAACCACAAAAGTGCAAAGAAAAATTTATTTTCCCAGCGACCAGACCGAAAAACCTACCAAATGTGACGTAAGGCATTCCTCAGAGGCCATTGACCTGAACCCCAGCAACCCCACTCTTAAAACTAAAAAAAAATAAATAATTTTTATTTCCACTTACCCACTGGAGAAACCAGAAGCCCAACTGGGAACAAAATTGCGGACAGCCGACGGTGGTGGTGTCATCACCGCGCGGGAGCCGGACGCCGACTGACCGGACAGCACCGCGCCGTCCGGGTACCAGACCGCGTGGTGGGGGTTAAGTGGTCAGATGCGAAAAAATAAAAAAAAATATTTTTTTTTCCTACAACTCATCCGAGTTTGTTCTTGTTGGAAACATTATGAAAAAAAATATTATTTTTATCTCAGTTGAACTTAGGACTTGTGAAATTTTGAGCTATATGAAAAAAAATAAAAATAATTTCTTTTTTCTAATTGTTTTCTTAGGTGACCTTGGGACTTGTAAAAATTTGAACCATATGAAATAAAAATAATTTTTTTTTCGCGATATTTAGTTTGGCTTAAAACTTGTGAAATATGTAAGTTTTAGCTAAATATTTAATTTAGAACTCCAGTTATGGAAATTAGGTGGAAAAAGTGTGATGTGCACACTGCAAGAGTTGAATAGCGACTGACCAAGTCACTCCGTGCATCGTAGGTACCCAGTTATGTGGTGGGGGTTATGTGATCAGATAGAAAAAAATTTTTTTTATTTTTCATCCACATTCTTCAACATGTTGAAACCTGTTCAAGGTCAACCATTTGAAGTTTTAAAAAAAATTTAAATTTTTATTTACAAAAATCCGCCTTCATCCTCATATGCGCTGGATGGACTTGTGCTTGTTGTTGTTGAAGTGCTACTTTCACAGCAACAAGTTTCTTCTTCTGTATTGTGGACCACTCCTTCGGGTATATCCATACTGTCGATGGTTGGACAGTCGTATTCCAAATCCATTTTAATTACCATCCCTGGATGTTGAAGTAATAACATGTGCAGTTTTTGATAAATGTCTTTGAGGTGTTCAAGGCTGTCAACAAGTAATTCCCACTTCATTGTATCGTGTAACCGCTAGCGTAGCTGAGCTGGAAATGAAGTCAGACTTGCATGTAGGATTGCTCTTTTGGAATCGTGGTGGTGGTGGTGGGGGTTGGGTTGCTTAGAGGAAATTTTTTTCTGTTTCATGATACAACCAGACAGGTTGAGACATGTTCAAGGTCAACCATTTGGAGTTTTAAAAAAGAAAATTTTATTTAAAGAGTAGCGTTGAAAACTGGCAAGTTGGCTCCCTTGTCAGCACACTCCGTGCACCTTAGACAGTATATGACTGCGTAGACCAAGTAGACGAAGACTGCAATGAGTAAGGCCAGAAGCATGACAAGATCCAATTTTAAAATTTTTTGTGTTAGGATGGTATCCTTCCTGATCTGCCTTTCTTCAATTCTCCTTTCCATCAACTCCACTAGATCCAAATGCTGGCATCTCCTCCTCTGTCCTCCTGCCACATCAGCCTCATATATTGGTGGTGGGACATCCATGTTTGCAGCTTGAAAGATCAAGATGTAATGAAACACATTGGTGTTGTTTCTCAGGTCTCCAAGAGGAAAAATGGTGGGGGAAGTTTCAAGGTTAACCATTAGGAAATAAAAAAAAATGTTTAAATTTGTGGTTACGTTTACACCTGTACATGTTAGAACCTGTTCAAGGTCATCCAATTTGTGTTTTAAAAAATCCTATCTTGCTACAAAACTGTAGCAAGATAGGTTTTTTTTATTCTTTTATTACAATACAATAATAAGCATATTGAAGTAAAGTAAGGAAACAAAATATAAATATTAGTCAGGAGAAATATTCCAAGTTTGGACTGGCTTGAGTCTTCATGGACGATCTGGAGGAGTAGGCCGAGGAAGTTGATGATGATGGTGACCTTGGCGGGTCGTCATCCCTGAAGCCATGGGTGCATTTTGTGTTGCATGCAAAAATTTGCATGTTTAGTCGGTATCCCTGTTCGATTAGTGATTTAAATTCTTCAACAATTTCGTTTAATTCTTGCAGATTTCTTACAAATACTTCTTCATAATTTGCGCATTTTACAGTGAGAGCCATCTTGATGTTTTCCGTGTGATGTCCAAAGGCGGAATGAATATTAGCATGGTTGTTTGAAGGTAGTATGAAATAGTGGTGGGGGAAGGATTTTATATGCTGTCTGATGGGAGGTGGTTAAATTTTTTCCAACTAAACATATTGATTGAACAAATTGTGCAAAGTTCTTTGGGTGTTTCGTAACTCATAACTGGAGCTACATGGCCTAATTGTAAACATCCATCATCTTGTAGGAATTGTGCTGGGTTAGATACAGCAGCCCTTCCACAATTTTGACAAAATTTTGTACCATCACCAAACTTGTACCACCCAAAAGTGTTGTAACCTCTGTTGTCTAGCTTGTACTGTTTGATAAAAATTTTAATTTGCTGAGGAGCGTTGGAACGTAAAGTATGGCTAAATAGCTGTTGATCTTGAATAATTTTTCTTACACAAAGCTCAAATAGGGTGCTCATGGTTTGACAGTTGCAATTAAACTGGACTTCTTTGCAGTCTGTATGCTGGTAACCCAAAATGGTGGGGGAAAACACACACACACACACACACACACACACACACACACACACACACACACACACACACACACACACATACACACATTGCTGTTTGAAAAATATTTTTATTTTGTTTAATTTATGCAAAGGTCAAAGGTCAAGGCCACCCCAGAGCTTTTAAAAAAAAAGGCAACATATCAATATGTGAAACCTTTTGTTATTTGTTTCACATATTGATATATTTCCTTTTTTTTATTTTTATTTTATTTTTTATTTTTTTTTTTTTGGTAATGTTTATTTAATACAGTACAAGCAAGATTACATGAGAAAAATTATATAGTGAATACAAACAGATACAAGAAAAATTTAAATTTTATTTAACACTGCTGCTTCTCGGCCATGTGGATGGTCAGCTCGGTGGAGTTGCTGCCGCTGGATCCGTGGGACACCAAGTAGAGGCATCCCGGTTGAATGGAGCGCAGGTCTTCGTTTTGTAGCAGATGGACGAATCTTTTTGGCAAATAAATTTGAAATTTTGCTTCATCTCCCGGTGTATATGGAGCTTCGCTCAAGCTGCAGCAGATTGCCTCGCCGACTGTAGTTTCCATCTTCTTCATAGCATGTATGATGTAATGTTTTTCATCTTTCAGCTCTGAACATTTTTTTACCGGCAAAATTGTAGACTTGGAGTGGGCGTTGAATTGTTCCACCAAAGACTGCAGAAACTGGTTGGATGCCATGGTTGTTCTAGAGGTCCTCGCTGTCTTCTAGCTCTGAGATGTTGTCGTCTCGGAGTCTCGAGTAATACTCGTGCCAAGTCTCGGTCTGCTCCTCGCTTTTATAATCGACGTTACCCCCACCACCACCACCGATTTCTCCATCTTGCAGGTAAGTAGCTAATTTTAAAGCGTTTTTTAATGCACAGTGCCTGTCCCTTTCATGTTCTACGCTTTGTGTGCAAATACAAACGTTTTCAGAAATAAATTTAAAATTTTTATCAATTTGCACGTCTTTGACTGGATTTGATGTATATTGTTCTATCCATCTTTTCTTTTCAAGTCCCTTTGTGTAAATATTAGTAAATTTATTTGAAAATTGATGCATAATATGATACAAGTCTGAATAACTGGTAAAACCGTCATACCAATCGATGTGATGAAAATATTTCCAAGTCCATCGGTTTGTTGTTGCGGCTTTGGTGGTTAGTGAAGAAAAAGAGCATGGTGGTTTGAATAAAAATGTATAAGGAATATTTTTATCTATATCATAAAATACTAGTTCTTTAATAATGAACCGATCATCGTTACCACGAAACGCCTGAAATTCAATAATACCCGGTTTGGACTTGATTTCTTCTTCCATGTCCATTTGAAAGGTCACCAGTCTATCCATCACGGTGTCGGAAGGTCAACTGTTTTCCACACCACGGTAGGCATGTATTTATGCCAGGCCGTACAGTTAAAGGCGCGTTGGTGTATATTTAACGTGGGCACCATCCCCGGTAGGCCTAACCCCACAAAATTTTGAATTTTTTATTGAAAATTTGCCAATTCAAGTGTAAAGTGTTGTGAAAAATTTTAAAACTTTATTTAACTTTCCATCTGGTCATTTTTGTTGTTGTCATTATCATCACTTTGATCCTTTTCATCACTGAAATGTGTTTCTTCATCCGATTTTACAAAATTATTTTTTTCTTGCACATATTGTTCCAATTGTCTCCACATTTGAACTTCATGAGGAATTCTGTTGAATATTGAAGTGTCCACAGGTCCATACAAAATTGGTGCATCCGGTTGTTTGTCCAAAGTGTCTGTTAAATAATCTTTAATAATTGAACTGGAGAATACTAGCTGTCTTAAATATCTTGTTATTGGTTCAGTTGCACATGTTAAAATAAAAAATTCTTCTCTGTTCAGTTGAATTTTTATGTCATGTTTGGTCGTATCTCTGAATCTCATTTGATGTTCACCTCTGTGTTTAATAATATCAATTTCCAAGTCTGAATCCAATAGTCCTACTTTTGTTTTCCTGCCAAACATGTTGCTATTAAAGTAACATTCTAACAAATGGAGGTGTTTCATAAAAGATTCCCAAGCATTGGCTGTAAACAAAATCATTTTTGTTCCGTGAGTTAAAATTACTGTAGGTGAATAGTCGGTTGATTTCATAACTCCAATTAAAACACTTTTATCCAAACTTGAAGAGATTGGATAAAAAATTCTTAAAAATACTTCCATCAAAATATTTGGTGAAATATTTTCTTCCATATTTCTTTTCCTCTTGGACAAATATTTTTTCTTTTTACCTTTTTCTTCTTCTTCTTGATTTGTGACGTGTTGCTGTTCATTCATGTCCAAAAATTCTGAAATTTCTTTTTCTATATCGCATTCGGTTGTACCACTTGTAGAAGCCATATTGAAGATGATGCTACCCATACAACGTCAGGCAATAAACTGATCAGGAGCGGCCTGCACGCTCCGCTTTTATACTCGCGGAATGTAACAAAACCGGTTTTTTACAATACATTTTTAACAATTCCAGTTAGAGGTGTGTATGTTACAATTTTATCATGTAGAATTAAACAGTATGCAGTTGTATTTGCAGGTATAGCTGCATTAAACTCAATTTCAATCTTTATGTCAACACTTGATGATTTTACTGATTCATTTTGTTTAGAACAATCAATTACAACTATTGTGTAACCATCTAAGTATTCTTCTGGTGATAGTAAAGGTGTATTTGTTTTACCGTAATATGAATTTTGGAATCTCGCATACATATCGTATAATATACTGTACTTTTTATTAGCGAATGACACATTTAAATTGTCGTAGGGGAAAAATTGTGAATTCAAATAAACTTTAATATTTTTTAAGTTGCAATGATCAAATTTGCCTGCATGTTTTGTGATGCTGTCTCTCCTATCTGTTTGTAAACCAAATATAATATACCTGGCTCGTTCTACGTAATTAGATGTTTTAACAGTCCAAGTGTGACGATCTGTAGTTGGCAAGCTTGGATGTTCATGGAATTCCCAACTTCTAAAAGGAATTACAATATCACGATCAGCCTTTAACTTCCTTAATAGTAGCATTCTATGTTCGTCAGCTAATTTAACATGTGGAACTCTCCATACAATTTTGTCTAATGTTAATTTCCATTCTAGGTTTGCATCCGTTGTACCATCTGGAGCTTTAATAATGTCTTTATCGTTAGAAGATCTCAACAAAACTAATTCTTGTTTAACATTTAATATTATTTTTCTATAATCTTCAGCAAATCCAAGCAACAAACGTAATGGAATATGAAAATCAAAATATCCCTTTGTATTCGGAGTGATTATGTCATGTTCAGGTAAAACCCATCCGGCCGGTTGAAGTAAATTGGTTTCATTAGGTGATATAGATGTTACCCCCTTTAAAGTTGTTGCAATACCTACTTTTTTAGTGGAATCAACTGTTACACCTGATATTTCATATCTAATTTCATCAAACAGGAAAGCCATAGGGTTATTTATAAATGGAACTGTTGTACCAGTAGTAGTACCGTCCTTTTTTGTTACTTTTCCTTCGATATACAAGTAACTTTCACATGGTAGTGTGTAAATGTCTTGATGTTGTATAGGAATACGAATTTCATCGTTATTGTTCAATTTTGATGAAGTGTAAGGGTTGTGAGTGTGATATTCTTTTTCCCATAGGGTTTCGTCGAATGTCGGACCCTGCGCTATATCCAGTATATCCATAATCGGTTAATTTTAAACCAATTTTTTCTAAGAAACGAATGTTCTCGCGTGTTAACTCCTCCACAGCTGAAGAGCTACTAATGCGGCTTCCCGTAGGTTGTCCACTTTTAAATGATAAACCCATGATTTTTGTATTAAAGTGTCGATTTTAAATGTAATCTAACTGTAATTGGCTCTTCTCGGAAATCTATCAAGTTACCGTCTTGATCCAATACGTTCAACACGATGTCTGAAATGAAAGTGGTGTTCAACGGCAGATATACTAAGTTTTGTGGCTTTTCAACAATTTTAAATCCTGGAGGTACACTTGGGTAAAAAGTATGTATTATATGAGTATTCGCTCCATCTCTGTAAGCTCCCTGTATAATGTTACAAGTTATATCTATACTATTAACTTTTAGTATAGTTACAGTTTGTTTACCAGAATGTGTTTGATTTGGTTCTAAAATTGAGCTATCTTTGGGAAATCCTAACAATTCACCGATTGATTGTTCCTGAGTAAAATCTATATAATATTTGGAGTTAATTTCAGCTTTCATCGTATTGTTATTACCTTTTAATGTTATATTGTCTTTTCCCATTTTATTTTGCAAAAATTCATTAATATGATCAATTTCATAAGAACCTGTGGGTAGAGTGCAAACTTCTAAATCTGTAAACTTCCCACTGGCATCTTTTCCTTTATAATAATGCAATAAGTTATTTTTACCTTCCGTAACATTGGGAATAGAGTTGTAAGTTGTAAAATCCAACAGTGCCGCTTCCCAAAATCTTCCTTTTTGCAAGCGTAACGCTGGAAAAAGGATACTTCGTAAAGTGGACGATTTTCCTGTTAATGATACCGTATAAGATGACATGTCAATGGTGACTGATACTTTTAGCTAGGAATTCCAAACATAAATGGCCACATATTAATGTGTTATCAGGTTGTTCTCTTTTATAGTTGTAATATATGTTTTTAGCAGATTTAAAGTAATGCTCGAGTTCTTTAGGTGGTGGTAAATTGCCAAAACTATCAAAGTAATAAATATTATCACCTAATTTCTTATAACAAACCCAATGAGTGCCAGGACCTTCAGAATTGTCTAAATTTACAATACCGGTTTCGTTTTTCCACATTTTAACTGGTAAAGCATCTTTCATAAAGACACCGCGAAAAAATGGTATTTTTAAACATGAAATATATTTAAATAATTCGATATTTGTTAACGCTTTATGTGGTATTACTAATTGATTTCTTTTATTTAATATGCACGATACGGTCTTAGGTATAGTCCTGCCCCGTTATTTACCATTGACCATACTGTTGGTTTTTTGCTACCCTTTCTGGTGGAACGTCGTTTTCTTCTAATATTCCCTCCATGTTTTGTCTTTGCCGATCTCCTTTTCACTCTTCGCCTCCTTTTTCCACCTCCTACCGCTGTTTTAGCCTTCATTCCTGCTGTTACCGCTAAAGCTGCTGCTTTCTCTGCAATACTAGCGTCACTAGACTTTACTCGTTGCCAAGCTATATCCGCGAGCTTTTTATCAGCTATTGATCTATTTTTTGTATCGCTAAATGTGGAATATGCTATATCGTGTTCTTTACAAGCCTGATCTAACTTATTTATGCCTGGATCGCCTCTTTCCAGTCGTTTTTTTCAATTTAGTTCCTGGTCCGCAATACTGATAACCTCCCGGTATGTGAAATTCGTATGGTAAAGCGTCTATTGCTCTATTTACGACAGATCCTACTGGAATTCGATTTAAAGCTTTACTTAACAGAGAAACCGCTGTGGATGTGATACCACCTCCTTTCCGTATAGTGTCTCGATATGGACTGGTGTAATGAAACGTCATGATTGTCTTTTATATTCGAAAAGCGTAACCTATGTGTTACCTCTATGACAGGTTGCACATAAATGAAGTCATTTATTGAGTTATTTAATTAAATATCAATATCACCCCAATCTGATGATCTAAACTTTTGCGTTTTAGGGTTAATAAAGTATTTATTATAAATTTCTCGTTTAATATACTCACCTCTCATGGATTCATCATAAGTATTATGCCCCGATTTTCCTTGAAGAATATCTGGTGTAAAATGATTGTGTAAATCAAATATCGCATTACCTAAAACTTTTACAAGAAAATTAACAGTGACAGCATTATCTACATGTTCAGGGTCTTTAAGGTTTGTTATACGTTTATTATTACAATTATACACTTTACTATCCTTTAATGATGTTGTAATGGTCTGTCCTACAGTTGCAGCATCATTTGGATCTCTTCCATTATGCAAGTTTTTTATTACTTTATTATTACATGTAAAAAATCTTAAAGAATGATCTGGATCTAGATGTACGGTTTGTGATAAAGCAGCTGCATCTCGAGCATTATAACCCAAACTCATATTTGATAACGGTTTACCCATGCAATCCCAAGCATTATTTTTGTATGTTAATAAATTAAATTTTTCATTACCTTGAACAAATTCATCCCCTTGCTTCGATACTACTTGATCTTGTTTTACAAAAGAGGTTGTTTCTTGTTTTAAGGTTTCCATCATTTGACCCACTGTTGCACCATCTGATGGTGCCGAACCATCTTTAACATTTGCTAAACAATTACCAAAACAATCTATAACCCCTACATCACGTATGATACAATGATCTTTAATATATTTTAGATTTACAGCATCGTTTTCAGTTTTTGGATAACCTATATCATTAATAACAAATTTATAAAAAGAAAATCCATCTTTTGTCTTTTCAGGTATCAAGGAATGTAAATAGCGTCTATTCACGCTGTCTTTTGCATCTTTAGGATCATCTACGTTGGATATACGTTTATTGTTAGCACTATACGTTTTTCCATTGAAGTTTAACATATTTTTTAATTCAGATGACAAATAACCTTTGTTTATCGCATCACCGTTTTCATTTGGTTTACCAACGTTGATAATTCTATGATTTTCTGCATCATATGTGTTATTGTGTAGTCTTAATGTTGGTGATATCTTTTCCTTTACTATTTTTAAATTTACGGCATCGTTTTCGTCCGTGGGATCTTTTATGTTTTTTAACCTTTTATTACTAATATCATAATCTCCTTCAGGTGTTTGTGGTAAACCAGCACCTCTTTTTAAGTTATTCGCGTAATATAATCCATCCGAGGAATACCGTCCGAACTTGTCGACACTCATGGTGCAACTGAATAGCATTTTAGGGAGTAACGCATTTTTATGAGATTACCCCTCGGTTTCTAAGTTCATCCACTAAAGCCACCCATTCGTTTTCCAATCCAGTATGACCCGCCTCTTTGGCTTCATGTATTAGTTTCATTCTATCCACCAATTTATTGATATTATTGTAATAAATT
Organism: Neoaliturus tenellus; assembly: GCA_030545055.2. NCBI lineage: Eukaryota > Metazoa > Arthropoda > Insecta > Hemiptera > Cicadellidae > Neoaliturus > Neoaliturus tenellus. Next base: position 55,924,228 of record CM061535.1, on the reverse strand, counting down.
ACGTTTGTATTGTATAGTTTCTTCATCAATCCTTTACCGGTGACTGATTTGCTTCTTTTTCTTGGTTCTGGAGAACTTAAATCTAAAGTGGATGCTACTAATCTTCTTTTTACAGGTTTTCTTCTTATAATCGGTATTAATTTGGAAACAAAATCTTTATATTTTACAGATTTATTTCTATATATGGGTGCTTCAGGTAAATAATTTCTTTTATATGCATTAGTTTGATCCAAAATTTTGCTATACACTTCCAAATCATCATTTTTTACCAATGCTTTTAAAGGTTTATTTTCAAATAATAATTCAAATAGCCCCCTTGTTCCCTTATATATTTGATCACCTATGTGAATATTATCATGTTCATCAACATCTAATTTGCTATTACCAATCATTACACCTTCTTTGGACATTCTTGCTCCATAACTGTGGTATTTTTTAGTAGAATCAGTTCCAATTAACAGTTTTAACAAGTATTTCCTTCCTAACGGTCCTTTTGTATGAATAGTTTCACCCAATAAGCTTATGTTTGATGGTTCTCCTTCTGTTTTTTCTTCTTCACTCGCTATAGATACCACTTCCTCTTCACTACCAGCATATACATCTTCTCTTTCTGCCGTTGTATCACTAAATATGGAGGCTTCCGGGTCCTCATCGCTAATATCTTCTGATATTACACTTTCCCTTTCATATTCTGTTATCGGAGCAATAATATCACCTTGAAAAGAAGGTTTAGTCAATTTTTTGTTCAATTGTTTCAAAGGCTCTGTAATAGGTTTAAAAGTAGATTCGAGAAATTTCTCCCTTTCGCTGATACCTAACTTTAACGCTCTGTTTTTAGCCCGAATAGAATCACTAAGTGATTTAATTTCCTTTACTAACTTTTCTTGGTTAACCATGTTTGTAGCAAGACGTGCTGTACAAGAATGATTGTGTGATATAGTGGTTAGTGAATTAATATAAATTTATCGAAACCTATCCTGTATCGACCGTTATTTAGTGGTTGTTCCTTCATAATTGTCAAAAATCCATAATTTTCAGCCCAAGCCTTACCACATATGTCTTTAAACCGTTCATATGACATATCCACATTGACATGATCGTAATATATGTGTTTTAGGTTAGTTTCATCCTGTTTGAATACAATTAACACATTTGCATTGTCTCTTATCAGTTGTTTTGGTATTTTACTATAAGTCTGGCCTATGTAAATGCTATCTATATTGTTATGTCGCCCCATAGCGAAATAACTCCTGATAGTGTTTTGGTTTTCACAGGATACATCATCAAATATAAAAACTGAAAATGGTTTAGCTTCATGCGGTTGCATTACACTTTCACTTGCATCAAACTTGTAATATTTCACTTCTGGCACATTATTAAATATTTTTTCTAATAATTGGTATTTGGGTTGTTGTAATGATTTGGAAAAGACATACAAGTTATTGAAACGCAATCCTTTTGGGTTTGTAATCAAATTGAATACTACATTTGTTTTACCACAATTTGATGGACCGGTTACAAGACAACGCACCGTGTTTGGTAATAAAACACCATGTTTGCCAGTGTTTAATTCTGAATTGTCCACCGTGAGTTCATCAATATTATTAATAGGAAAACTATCCTTTTGCGGTATTATCTCCATCCTTTGTAAAGGTTCAACCTAAAATGATGCTCCATCATTATATAAGATCCTTTTTAGGTATCCAAGAATCTTCACTCTTATTAAATCCTAACCATCGCACTTTAACTTTATCTTTTTTCCGTTGTAACACCTTTTCAACGAGATATACATCACCTACTGTGGATTTTAACATTTCATGTCCATAAAACCCTCCTTCGAGCAATTGTCCTTTATTATCTTTTAAAATGTAAGTTTCCGGCACTGTAGGTTGTACCTTAAATACGGTAAAAACCTCATTTGTCCAATTTGGTAGATATCTTTTACTGAATACACCTTTGTATTTGCTTATTCGCACTTTATCACCAACGTTAAACGTTTTAGGCTTTAGTTTTTCAACTTTTGGTTTAGTATTCATTTTTATACTTTTTAATACGAGTTTTTCATTTTTACTAGTCACTTGGTTCGGTTTCATACCAATTGTTCTATGGAACTTGTTATTGTAATCTTTTATTAGTTTTGGTAACATATCAATCCATACGTGCGATCCTCTGTTTGAAAACATCTTGTACATCGCACCTTTTAAAGTTCGATTAAATCTTTCTATGATTGATGCTTTTACCTCTGAATTAGTCGAATAGTGGTTTATGCCGTATTTTTTCATTAAATTTGAAAATTCTTTATTAAAATATTCTTTACCATCATCGGTTTGTAAATGTTTTATGGTATTTTTGTCTCTCTGTATCGCAGTTTCCATGGCTTTTGTTACACTCTTGCCGGTTTTATCTTTTAGCGGTAAAGCATCTGCCATCTTTGTAAAACAATTGATAATAGTCAATATATATTTAAATCCTTTATTTTGTTTGCTATAAGGAATCATTTCGATTAAATCAGCTTGATATAGATCATTCATTCCTTTTATAACAGTATTTCTTCGGGGAAATTTTCTTCTAGCCGGTTTATGAAGCTCATTAACAATTTTTTGTTTTAAATCCATAATTTTATCCTTCCTCTTCGGTAGATGAAGTAAAAATATTTTTTTTATTCTATTATACCCTTATTTAACTGGGTCAAGGTCATTCAAATTAATGTAAAAAAATGGGGAACACGGCGTTGGGCTTGCCGTGTTCCCCATTTTTTTACGGAAGGAAAAGGAATTTAGGTCGTAGAGGGTCGAAGAGGGACGAAGAATAGGTTAGTCGTTGATAGGATTAAGAGAGTAGTGGCCAAAAGGAAGAGTGTTAATTTTATCATCCATGATATGCCTTTTGTCATCATTTGCCGATAGTGCTTTTTTTACTTCTGTAACACTGTATAGTTTGTGTTTTTCACTTCTTATGGCGTTGAATTTTGCTGTTAAGGTGGTGTCGTTAAATAAACAGTTTTTGTAATGTTCAAAGTTTATATTTTTCTTTAAATAACCTGTCTTCACACCTTTTGCTTTCTTGGTGGTCGATGTTTCTTCTTGTTCTCCCTTATACACTTTAAAAGAATACAATTTTGACATTAGTGCAATAATTTCTTCCATGCTAGCTCCATTGCATTCGTCTTTAAATTTTCCAAGCACCTTTTTGTTTTCTTCATTGAAGTTTGGATGGTTTCTTGGGTAGTCGGAAAAATCAAAATCATTTTTGTGTATGAACGTTCGAAGATCTTCATACATATCTTGCGTCTTGATCCAATAAATTAGTGCGTCCGTATCCATGTAGGCTACTCCGATATTTTCTCGTCCATAATATTGTACCATTTTGTTGTAATGAAAATCATACATATGCGTTTTACTTATATCCAATATTGACATCCCTATGTACAACGGTCTATCCATAACAATCTTGGTTTTGTTCATGCTTACCGCTACTAAATTTTCATTAATTATCATAGTGGTTCCGAAATTTGGTTTTTGTACAAGTTTTTCTAATGCTCTTGGATCACTTACTAATTTTACAATTTTGTGTTTCCTCTTATTTTCTAAAGTTTTTCCAAAGATTGAGTTGTTCATCAGTTTATAAAAATCTTTTTCAAAAGCTGATGTGGCTGCTGCTCTCCTCACGGTGTTGGAGTCTATGTAGGGTTTCAAGTAACAAGATTGAGAAAATTGTAATACTCGGTGAATTTTTGTTATTTTCAGTCCTAACTCCAACGCTTGTTGTACAACCCAATAGTGCGCCACATAACGGTTTTTGTTGTTTAATGTCATCATTAATTTGGGCCATCTTCCTGTCGGTGATACTTCAGTTTTAGCCAACAGTGGCAAGTCGTAATGATGATCGTGTAGGTGTTCTGGATACTCGAAGTCGCAGTCGAAAATGTAGCCGGTCGGTCCATCTTGTGGGATCTGCATAATGTCCCCGATGCTGTCCGGGTCTACCCACTGGAAGTCGCCATACGGAAGGGGTTTGGACATCGCCCAACCGTATAAATTATTGGCATCAAAATATCCAAGAAAAATTGAATCTTTAGTCTCATCATAATTTGGTAGAAATTTATTGTTAGCTTTCACATGTCTTGTAACGGCCTGTGTTAATCCACCGCGTACACCTGATTCAATCATCAAAACCATATCGATGTCGTTTAGCAGTTCCAACTTGCACTCGGTAGATTTTAGCATGGCCTGCCATGCTAAGCCGGGGGATGTAAACGAATGAAGGGGGTCCAGTCCATAGGCGTCAAAGCAAGTGTTCCTAAATTGTTCCATAACATCACACAATAGTGTTACATCCAATTTTACATAAAAATCTGAATATTCACCAAGATTTTGCATACCTAATTCATTCCAGACGTTACACGCATGATTATAATCTTCAATTGAAATTTCCGTGTCTGTCAGTTTACTTTTGAAAGCTTCAATGGGTGGTAGTCTGGTTTCTTCAAATTTTTCAATTCCTGTAATATAGTCATAAGGAAACACTCCTTTTCTTAATGCTAAATCCAATTTGTCTGCAGGTACGATTTTCTTTGTTTCCTTTAAATCCTGTCGTCTTAAATTGTCAGTTAGTTTGGCAAGGCTTGATGGCATAAACCTATATGAGTCAACAAATCTTAATTTTATTTTGCCAATTTTCTTAGAAAAACTAATATAATGTTCTAAAGTTTGAGCTATCACATCAATCTTGCCTGTGTCTCTTCCCAATTCCGGTATTATAAAATGGGAATCATACCCGCTAAGGTTGTGCAACACAACTGGAATGAAATTTGGAAGTTTTAAATTTAAATTACATGCATTGCAAGCTGGTCCTCTGTAATATCCGGTCAGATGGTCATGATCGTGAACTTTATAATTGTCCACTGTAAATTCTTTATTACATATATAACAAGATGTAGCATTCAAAAATTGAATTTCCTCCTCTTCTTCAAGGGGTAACATAGGAACAATATTATTTTTATCATACAGTTGATCCACCTTACTAGCTATATCATACAACGTATCTACAAAATATTTAGCAGGATTTTCACCTCTGTACAATACCGGTGTTGTGGTTAGTCCGAAATTTTGCAAGTGTTGGTCAGATAGTGTAGACTTAACCAACAAACAAAAACTATTTGGTTTATGCATCTGGTACTTGGTTCTTCTAGTAATTTCACCGTCAGGGTTTTCCAGCGGTACAAGTGTAGACTCAAAGTCTGCATAAACAACAATTGGTATCCTATACTGGTGGTTAATATGATTAAACTGTACAACAGATCGGGTTGGTGGTGGTAAACTAATTTTACACTCGTAATTTTCATTGCATAGCCTTTGATGTTCCAACAACCACTGGGCACCACCTCTCCTTATATCCTTATTTACAAAACAGAAGCATCTTTTGCAAAAAGTTTTTTTACATTTCCTACGAGACAGCTGTTTGTTGACTAAGGCATCAAAACTTTTAATATATACATAGTGAGATATTTCACCTTTTGTAATCAACAATAAATCTGTATGGTTTCGAAGTTCTCTCTTTACAACCCGTAGTGGGTACACATTATTGCTATCATCAAGCCCAAAAATATTTACACTGACTCCGGGGTTTTGCTTCTCAAATTTACATACATCTTTAATATTTACAGGATAAACCATACCACAAAAATTATATCTATTTTGTACATTTTGATATTCAACACAGGGTCTACAAGTATTATTTACAACATATTTGGCTAGCATTGAATATTTAAAACATTCCGTGTCAAAATTTTTTACATTTATACACGCTTTGGTTTCTTGGATCTTTTTTGGTAGGGGGATGAAACTACTCCCCCTCATACCATACCCATGCTTTTGAATTCTTAAATCCATACCTTCCACTGATGTTAGCGTCCAGCCAGATCCCCTCCCTTTATGCTCTTGAAGCTTCGTCAATAACTCTTCCAAACACTCCACAATTATATCATCAATATTGGATGCAAAAGTTAAAGTACGGTTTTTAGTTACAAATCCTCTTGGTGATGTTTCTCCATCAGTGTTTGTGAACATAGCGTCTAATACCAGTCCAAATTTTAAAAAATTTAATCTTCTAAGCTCTTCCTTTAGTGTTTTACTAACTAAAAGTTTTGCACTGTCAATAAAATTTTGTAATTCCAATTGAACATTATTTATTGTAAAGTGTGTGACAACAGGTCCTTCCAATGCTATAGTGCGTAGTTGTGTTATGCCATTACCTTCAGATTCTGAATCCAAATCCATGTTTATGTCCGAGTCCGAGTCCGACGAGTCCGTGTCCGTGTCCATGTCCGCTGTAGGTCTCCTTCCAAGTCCTGATGTTCCGGCGCCTCCAAACTGAATGACGGTTGGCCTCCTCCTTTGCAGCAACTGCAGCTCGCTTTCCCAATCGTCCAGTCTTCTGTGATGTTCTGATAAAAATTTTTCAATAGAGTCCAAATAGTCTTCACTTACTTGCACATTGTCCTCTTCTTTATGCAATTCCAGATGGATTTGCAAAATATGTTCATCAGGGAAAAATTCCCCACAAATGTGGCAAAGAAGCATTTTTACCACAAGAGCGTTTAGATGTTTACTCCACAAAGGTTCATCCAATAATGAGAGGCTGGGTTAGCCGACCTCCTTTTATAACGGGTGGTGGGGGGTGACCTTAGAAAAAACCCTTCTGCGCATGCGCAGAACAAAATGTTATAAATTCTTTATAAAATTTTTATTCAGGACTAATATATAGGTCAAGGCCACCTTTGTTATGGTAAAAAAGAGGGAACACTGGATAAGAGATGGTAGTAAGATCAACTTTCTAACAAATACTTTCAATAATGTATTAACAGGTGCAAAAGTTAAATATTTTTATTTTTTACATACCAACTTGTTCAAAATTAAAACTTTTAAATATATTTCTTTGAGCAAATGCTTTTGGCACACTTACCACACGCCAAAACTCAAAAAATGTACAGAATTAAGACTGATCTCGCGGGGAAATACTTATGTGACACCTAACATTGGTTATCTGACTCGAATAAGAATTGGTGATATATAACATATTGAAAAAAATTTTATGTTGTATAAATCACCAATACTATGCGAGTCGGACAACCAATGTGAGGTGGCTACATAGTATTTCCCCGAGAGATCAGCTTAATCCTGTACTTTATATGAGTGTTAGCGTGTAGGAAGTATGGCAAAAGCATTTGACCAAAAGAAAATATATTTAAAGTTTTAAGATTAAACAAACTAGCGAGTCTAAAAATAAAAATATTTCCTAACCATTGACAACCTGTTAACATATTGCAGTGTTAAAGTATTTGCTATAAAGTCAATCTTACCATCACCTCCGATCCAGCGTTCCCTCTTTCTTACCAAATGAGACTGAGGCTTGACTACCCGTATATATGACGTTTCCCCCACCACTAATGCTCTCCCCCACCACAATTAATTTACAAAAGTAGGTCAAGGTCATCGGACATTATTATTTTGAGCGGAGGATAGAGCATCTGCTGCTATATCCCCCGCTCTATTTTTTTTTCTTTTTAACATTTTATATTTTTTTTGGGTTTTTAAATGCTAAATAATATTTTTTTTACAAAGGTGAATATTCATCACTACTGTCCTCCTCGTCACTACAATCAAAAAATAATTTTCTGCTACACATCACAAGTCTTTTGCACAATGACATTTTATCCAATACTGCTCTTATTTGAGGAGTGATGTTTTCCTTATTGTCCTCTTCTTCGGATGATTCCAATGTTTCATCAGCATACAAATCAATGTCAAAGCTGTCACCATCAGTGTTTGCAAAATTATTTTCACCTGCTTCCATCTCTTCATCTTCGGATAATTCTTCTTCCATTACATCTTCTTCTTCTTCTTCCTCTTCCTCCTGGTTAACTACTTCTATTGGAATTTCTGGCAAAATAAGTAAAATTTTCTTGTGTGCTGCTACGGTGTTGTCCCTCGGAGGCATCGTGATTGAATATTCACCTTTGCTGTTCACAACCCTATTATATACACAAAAACTATCCCCACCACCACGTTATCCGTTAACCAAAATATCATAGTCCAAGTCCAAGTCCAGCTCGTATAACAAAAACTAATAAGTTTTTCATTTCTTAAAAAATATTGCCATTTTTGCATTTACTTTGTTATCAAATAAATACTTTACGAACTCAAAGTTTGTAGTTTTGTCAGTTAACTGATTGGAAATAAATTTTTGTACAATTTGTTGTGACCTCTCGTCCTGAGGTTCACATCTTACATTTTCTATTGTTCCTTTCCTGGTTGTATCTTCAATCAGCTCCACTATCTCCACCAGGTCCTCCTCCAACAGAACAAACTCCACACAATGGCTTACCATGATGATGCTGGCTGAAGTGCTCTGCAAAGAATAAATCCAACAGATGCTTTCCACTACGTATATATTAACTTACCCCCACCACTTTTCAAGGTAATACATTAAATACCATAAGTAAAATTTTGTTTTTACACCTAAAACCTAGGCGCTACCCCTGGCCAACGAAATAATAAACTTCTTTTTGGCTCAACCTGGTTTCTGCTATACGTATGCCAGTCGTGTAAATAAGCTGCACAAATATCACACTTTTCTTGCGGTATTTCATTTCTTTTTAGGTTAGAAATTCCAGTCATCACCATGTAGCCACCGCTTTCTACAAATTCTGTCATGTCCTCACACGCAAAAAAACCACAGTCTTTGCAAAACTTAAGATTTTCATTTCTAAAAACATACGCAAAATAATTGGTGTAACCATTTCTTTCAAAATCAAACTCCTTAATTAAAATTTTAATTTTTGGTGGTGCACCAGACTGATGTACCACATAACGGAACAATTCAGTTTCATCAGAAATTTTTTCCAAACACAATTGTTGAAGACTGGAAGGAGTCATCTCGAAGTGTGTGTCTCCTGGCTACGCTAAACTGAGACTGAGCAACCTCCTCAAAACCCAACGCTTGGTTAAAATTACCCCCACCACTTTTTTTAGTGGGTCAAGGTCAAATAAAATTACCCTGTGAGCGGGGGATAGAGCACTAAGTGATATGTTATTCCAGTATCACAGAGTGCTCTATCCCCCGTTCTGTTTTTTCCACATACCAAACAGCTAGTCCGTGTTCAAGTCCAATTCACACAAAATGAAAAATTTTATTACTTACATTCCTAAAATTTGTTCATTACCATCATCAACCTGGTCAGGACTTCCAATCACTAGATATTCAGAATTATTATTTTTATTTTGCAGTTGTCTTTCAAGAAATTTAATTTTTGATTCCAACAAGCAGATGTAATCAGAAGCGGCTGTCAGGGTGTCGAGCTTGCTGGAACGTTTGCTGATTTTAGGCACTAACAACTGCAAACGGAACATTGCCGCTCGCTCCTTGTAGTTACGCTTTTGATCCGCCAACCGTTTCATATATTTACTTTTTAAATTTCTGTCCAATTCACCCTTGACCAACTCACTCCTCAAAATACTAGTTTCTTCACCATCATTGGAAGGTCCAGGTTCTGGGGACACCTGTTGTTCAGGTGAACAATAATTTTTATATTCCACCAGCATCGGAGCATATACATGCCCCGATGGTAAACGCTGCAATTCCAGGTCTCCAACAAACGGATTGATACTGCACATTACGTCTGACAAATTGAAACGTTCAAGGCAGAATGAGCTCAGTGAGTGGGTATAGGAGTTCAGTAATGGTGGGGGAACCCTGTTGTCACATGATCATTGACTGGTTTACCTTGAAGCTAAACATCAGTTTAATACAAAAAAGTTTTTTGCTATAACTTTTCTTCACCATCCAGGACACTGGTTTGGGACGTGTCTGAATAATGTTTTTTTTTTTTAAGAAAAAAAAACATTATCCCCAGATTAAGATATTATATAAATGAACTATTTTTTTTTTTAAATAGCTCATTTATATAATACCCCCCTCCCTTATTTCAAGAGGGTGAAGAAATAATTTGGAAAAACAAAATTTAATAAACTTTAATTTGGAAAAAGGAAATGTTTGGGAAACAAAATTTAGAAAATTAAACAAACAGTCTTACTGATTGCATTACTCCTGCAAACGCCACACAGTCCTCAGCTTGTTTAAAACTTTAACACGTATCAAGTACCCTCTGTTGGTCATAAATCTAGGAACAATGAATTTTTTAGCAACCCTTACATGTACGTTCTGGTCTTTATGCCTCATCAAAAACAGGTGAGGTTTCACACAAACGTGTGCTCGAAAGAAATATTTTTCACCAGCATAGAGTCTTTGATAACGTACCTTGGGAATCTGTGTGGTTTTCTTAGGGGCAATGTTAAGCGAACATGAATCAAGAGTGCTCCGATTGGATGCTGTTTTGCGGTCGAAGTGATAGCGGCACAACTCCTCGCCGCTCACAGCCCACCTGGTGCATTTTTGATTTACTTTCGCTCCAGTTATCCAAACATAATTACATTGGCGTTTCGGTGCCGCTGCCTTCTTTACTGTTTTTTTTCAGACCAGAATTAATTTTACTTACTTTATTGTTTGTGGGTTGCTCCACTTGAAGGTCATTGGAAGTGGAAGGGAAAGAAGTTAAATTTAGTTCGGGTTTGGAAGGGCTATGGACGGGAGAGATAGGATCAAAGGTGGAAAAATAATTTTTGATAGGAGTAGATGGCTTGGAAGGTGACCTCCGTTCCTTCGGCTTCTCGAAGATTTCCTCGTCCGAGTCCAAATTGATGGTTACCAGGCCGGGATCCACACTACTTCCACTTGCCACGGTTGTGACTGTTGGTGTTGTCACAGTACACATAGCTGTCACCGTGGTCAAAATTGTGCGAAGCATAGTGCTGGCAGTGATGGTAGAGGAAGCGCCGGGTCTCAGGTCCACAATAATTTTTTGAGGCGAAGCAGTCGTGGCTGGCGGCAGTGGAATCTGCGAAACATCAAGAATCGGCATTGAAAGCGACGAGGCGGTAGGCATTGGAGCGGAGGTCACAGCAGGCGAAGTGGTCGGCATTGGAGCGGAGGTCACAGCAGGCGAGGCAGTTGGATAATTCTTAATGCGAACACCCATGGTCACGAGAGCGGTGTAGAGTCGGCTAGCAGGCTGCAAGTCTGAAAGCAGAATGAAGCAGCTCGCGACCCATTGAAATATTCCAGCACACTATGTGGTGGGGGCAAACAAGTCTGTTACGTAATACCCGGATCTACTTATGTAACCAAGTGGCCAAACGTGTCAATGGAAAAGTACCTGAGGCCTCCACCTCCCCCTCGGGGGGGGGGGGGGGCGCAGTTTTCGTCCGGAGCAAAAAATTTTTGGTCAAGGTCAAAATCAAAAAAAAAAAAATTCGGGGGGGGGGCGCAGTTTTCGTCCGGAGCAAAAAATTTTTGGTCAAGGTCAAAATAAAAAAAAAAAATTTCGGGGGGGGGGCGCAGTTTTCGTCCGGAGCAAAAAATTTTTGGTCAAGGTCAAAATAAAAAAAAAAAATTCGGGGGGGGCGCAGTTTTCGTCCGGAGCAAAAAATTTTTGGTCAAGGTCAAAATAAAAAAAAAAAAATTTTGGGGGGGGGCGCAGTTTTTGTCCGGAGCAAAAAATTTTTGGTCAAGGTCAAAATCTAAAAAAAAAATTTCGGGGGGGGGCTCACTTCCCGTCTGGAGTCGGGGGGGGGGGTCACCTACCCCTAGGACTTTAACTCTTGGATGGCTGCTACCCTTACTTATGTGTGAATATCAAATAAAGTATTTTACCACTGCCCAGACAACCAACACTTTAACGCATATCGCTCTAAGTCCTGCGAGCTCTCAGGACTTTGGCAAAAATCCGCCAAGTGTTGGCTGACTGTGACTACATGTGGAACAAAAAATATTTTATTTTTTATTCACACACAAATATAGGTCAAGGTCATCCAAGAATTATAAAGAAATTCCCCCGAGGCCTAAGACCGCCGGCGGTCAAAGGCCTCGGGGGAATCTCACAACTTAGGGGGAAGTGAAAAATAAAAAATAATTTTACTTAATTTTGAGTTTCCATAAGGGAAACATGCTACAATAATTTTGGTTCCCCTAACGGGAATCATAAGGTCATGCTAATCATGACCTGGACCCCATCTTAACCGATAAACTGACATAAAGCCTAACGTACCGGACAGTGTCAGGACCCGGTGCTTCGTGCTGAAGGATGCCAACCACCCGTATGTTTCCAGTGACGAGTGATGAGGTCCAGCAGCGCCCTTGGTCCGAAAACCTAAGGGTGGATCCCCAGGGGCCTACCCCCAGGCTCGTTAAGCACCATACTACTGTTGTTAAAAAATAATTATTGAGGCATGCTAAGCCTCCAAAAGGAATTATTTTACGGAGGCTTCTAAGCCTCAAACCTAACACTTTAACTGCCAATTTACAGAGGCTAATCCTCCAATATACGAATTTAGAAAATATTTTTTCTTAGGGACAACCTGTGGAAGATTAGTACAAAGAAATATTTTACAACACAAAACTTAAACATAGGGGGATTCATGTTACAAAAAATAAAAAATTTTTACTTAATTTTGAGTTTCCACAAGGGAAACATGCTAAATAATTTTGGTTCCCCTAACGGGAATCATAAGGTCATGCTAATCATGACCTGGGCCCCATCTTAACCAGTACACTGACATAAAGCCTAATGCAATGCACTGACATAAAGCCTAATGTACCGGTCAGTGTCAGGGCCGACACTTCGTGCTGAAGGATGCCAACCACCCGTATGTTGCCAGTGACGAGTGATGAGGTCCAGCAGCGCCGCTGGCACAAGGCCTAACGGTGGATCCCCAGGGGCCAACCCCCAGGCTCGTTAAGTGTCATACTATTGTTGGTAAAAAATAATTCTTGAGGCATGCTAAGCCTCAAAAAGAATTTAATTTTACGGAGGCTTCTAAGCCTCAAACCTAACAGTATAACTATTTACATAGGCTAAGGAAGCCAAAAATTTATAAAAACTAATTTTAGGGACAACCTGTGTAAGATTAATACAAAGCAATATTTTTCTAAACACAAAACTTAGACTAACACCAACCTGTGGAAATATTAGCACACACAAATATTTTTACTGCACAACACTTTTACTAAATCACAACCAACACCGAGCACCAAGCAGCAAGCACAAAATAAAATTATTTCCTAACACTACACATGCCATGCCTTAGACTAGAAAAGAATTCCCAATATAATGCGGCGCCAACATTACATTGCGAATCCTGTAGGGCAGAGCTTCAACCACTCAGCTGAAGTGTTTGAAAGCAACTGCGAGGAAGCTAAGCCTCAGAGAAACGAAGCTGAGCCGGTCAGGAGTGGGGGAACCGGACCTGGTTACGTAAACAGGCAGACCTCGACACGTACTTGTTTGCGGCATTGGACAATCTCCAAGAGCCACACCTGAATACATTACTAACCGGATCTCATTATACAACACATGTCACCGGTTAAGTGCCAATAGCGCCTCAAGGTATGGCAACGCCTCGGGCTATGACACCTCCTCCTCCTCCTCCCCCGGGGGGGGGGCTCACTTCTCGTCCGGAGCCGAGGGGGGGGGGGAGGGGTCTTGGGACTTAGAATATTTTCAGTCCAAGTCAGGTGTACTATATAATAATATTTTAGCTTGCCGGATTCAGCACAGCCGGCAGAGACGGTTATATAATGCTTATATAACAGACTCGTTTCTTGGCCAACTGGCCAAATGTAGCTCCACAGAAGGTAAGTCAGTTTATTGCAAGCCAACAAACACACCACACCTCGCCGCCGCGGGACTTTTCTGTGAGTAATTTTTTTATTTTTCCTTCTTAATAAACTTTGCAAAACAGAACCTAGCCTGTTTTGCACGAAATTAATTTTTGTTACTATGCTACACTTACGTTTACTTTAACAAATTATTTTCCACTCCTTATTTAATATTTTATTCCTTACTTGTTAAGACTTAGAAACTGAAATGCTGGAAGACTGTTTGATACAATATTAATTTTTATTTAGCTATACAGGTGTCTTAATATTTTCCTACACTTGTATTTTGCAGGTGTGGCTAAATATTTTTCGCTCACAATTTAATTTTATTCCACACAAGTGGATTTTGAACTTTACTACAAAACTCATCCATGCCCATCTCCTACAAAATTATTTTTCATTTGGCTCTACCTCTTTTAGTCTTACATTAAATATTTCTTGGAGTTAAAATTTTACACAAGTCTCTCGGTTAATTTTTCTGCACAGTACGTGTTACTCCTTGGACAGTTCCCGGCAAACTGTTTCTACACTTGACAACAACAGTCCACATTACCCCCTCCACTACTCATTCCCCCACTATAGCCCTGTTCCCCCACTACTTCCAGCTAAGGTACAACACTGGACTAAGTGTTTCAGTTTTATCCAAACCTTACTGTGAGACACATCTATGGCTGAAACTTTGCGAGAAAAATTATTAAGAGTAAAATTTTTGCTGGCCAAGCAAAATAATTCTGTTAAGGTGTCCAAGACTTCCACTTTGACAAAAATGAAACGCTGCCTTAGGAATAATCCAAAATTTTACTCAAGGGACACCAAGATCACTATGGATGATAAAATGTTTCAAAAACTTTTAGACGAGCTAACTTTTGCCAGTAAAATAACGCTGGTGACTCCAATTCCAGACTAAGTGTCAAGGTCACTTAGAAATTAATAAAAAAATTTATTTTCTTGACAAATATTTCCACTCCAAGTAACGGAGGTCCAGCAAAAGAACAAACTCGGATGAGTTGTTGGAAAAAAATAATTTTTTTATTTTTTCGCATCTGACCACTTAACCCCCACTACGCGGTCTGGTACCTGGACGGCGCGGTGCTGTCCGGTCAGTCGGCGTCCGGCTCCCGCGCGGTGATGACACCACCACCGTCGGCTGTTCGCAATTTTGTTTCCAGTTGGGCTTCGGGTTTCTCCAGTGGGTAAGTGGAAATAAAAATTATTTATTTTTTTTTAGTTTTAAGAGTGGGGTTGCTAGGGTTCAGGTCAATGGCCTCTGAGGAATGCCTTACGTCACATTTGGTAGGTTTTTCGGTCTGGTCGCTGGAAAAATAAATTTTTCTTTGCACTTTTGTGGTTTCTCGTGGATTTTCACTCCACAGCCGAATACTAGGAACCACAAAAGTGCAAAGAAAAATTTTTTTGTCTTTCCTCGTGACCTTGACCTTAATTACGTCAATGACGTCATTATGGTGACGTCAGCGGTGATGACGTCGTCATGACGTCATTTCTATTACGTCATACCTATGACGTCATAGATATGACGTCATTGATGACGTCACCGATGACGTCATTCATGACGTCAGTGACCTTGGTGACGTCAGCATTCCTCAGGGGTCATTGACCTGAGCCAGCAGCCCCACTTTGCCACTACTCTTATTCATTACTCGTAATAACCCTTAACACCCTTTTTGTCAGCTATAAAGTTCCATCTTGCACCTTATGTGGCAATATTAAGAATAACATAAATTAGTAGGCTCAGATGAATTGTTGCTACGTTTATCTCATACCGTAACATAAGTAGCCATAGGCCTAACCCAGCATCATTAGTCTATTAAATGGCATTGGCTGACTTCGTGTTTCAATTGACAAGTACAAGCAAAATGAAGTAATTTTAGAATATTATCACATCGCTGTTAATATCAGCTACGGTTTTTTACGCTAGGCCTAATTCTAATAAACTCTAGATTTTACAAACTATCTTAAGGCGTCATTTAAGGGCTTCGCTGTGATGGCTAAAGGGGTTTCTTCTGATTCCGTGATTCCATTATCTACTTATTTAACATAAATCATAATTAAATAAAATTACGTTACTATGGAAGGAATCAATCACATCGGCATAAGTTTAGTCGATTGATTGGTCTAGGTCAGCATCGGTATCGATTGAATCGATTCCATTGGTATCGAACCTCACATCGCATCGGTATCGAACCATCGAATAAAATTAACACTATTGGCAGTCGTGACGTCATTATTCTGCCCTGCGGCGGGTGAAAAAGTGCTCTCCCTGGAGCAGTGAGCACTAGCAGCACAGAGTAAGGAACCTTTACTAAAGCTTCTTTACTCGTGTAGTGATGGCAAAATAAAATCGATTTTTCGGAAAAATCAATTTTTACCATTCGATGCATCGATTTTTTGACATCGATTTTTTGACATCGTTTTTTTCAAGACGATAATTTTTGGAGATCGATTTTTCTTACTAAAAATACCGATTTTATAATCGGTCTGGTAAAAGACAAAGAATTGCGGTTTATACTCCTCTAAAATAGTACATTTTAAGATCTTAACCTTAGTTTGGCTTTAAATTTACAAAATTTGTTGCATTGGAGCAAAATATCAAAGTCAAATAACTTAATATTGGCTGTATATCGTATTGGTGCAAGGCCGCGTAATTACAAACCCTATACGGATTCAGACAGTGTCTGACTTCGTAGCGGGATTGTAGTGGCTCGAGCGGCACGCCTCCCCAACTACTACAAACCCTATACGGGTTCAGACACATCAACATGGCGACGCTGTTGTGTGGTCTTCTGTTGTTAACTACTGCGAAATTGTATGAAGCCTATCACTGATGTAAAATGTAAAAATATAATATTAGCTAAAAGTGTTTCTTGATTTATTTAGTAAATGTTATTTTCCAAAATTCTAAGTAGCCTAAAGGCATATAGGCATTGATTAACGAGACATTCAGTATTTTTATATGATATCTAAATAATGGAACTTAATAGGCCTACTTCAAAATTACAATTCAACTTTATTGAAACTATTCCCAAAATAATGCATTAAGATGGTATAATTGTATTACTTTATGCGTCTATGGTGTACAACACCTATTTTTTATGAATCGAACATGAAAAAAAAACTTAGTCAATGCTTTCGTTATTTGTAAAGTTTACCTTTTGATGATTTCGCACAATACAATTAAATAGTTTAAAATAAAGGAAAAAACAATATTTTTATGGTTTTACTAATATAACTGAACAAAATCTCTCTTTTGAACAATGAAATCCATTGGGCTATTCGATACCGATGTGAACATTAACTGATTGTGACATTGATTTTCAGTTTAGTAAAATCTACAAATATAATTTATTTTTAACTGATATTTCAAGGATTATCTATATCTAAACAAACTGGAGGAGGGGTAGTTTTTTGGAATCTAAAATGTTTTGTGAAAAACACTTAAATTGTGAAATGAGTAGACAAATTTAAATATTAATTACCGTCAGATACCATCATAAATAAAAGTAGAACTCTAGTGGGCTTTAGAATTTGGTAAAATGTTCCTCACACTTACAGCCAAATTGTGTCGTCGTTTTATTTTGTTCATTTTTAACAAACGCACACTTTGTAGTTCTTCCATTTGGCTGGCCTACCAGATTGAATTCTTCCGCCTACTTTTGTTATTCCCCGTTTTTTCTTCGAGATATCGATGCAGGCTGTACTCGTATTTTTTTAGTTTTTTTTTTTTTTTTTTAGTTTTCAGTACCTATCATAAGTTTTCTATTAAAAAACTCGTGGCTTGAGCTGGTGCTTTTACATTTTTAGTTTGTTCACAGTTTTCTTAAGAATGGCAAGATTTACTGTGCTTGGGCAAGATTCTGTATGGATTCTGTTATGTAAATAGTGCGATTGAGCTCCGCTCTTAAGCTATTTGTGGACTCTTGGATGTTTTCACCTTGATTGTCAGCAGTAGGTCTGTCACCTACAAGTCCATCAACAGCTTGAGAGTTATCACAAATCTTTTTTTCTCTGTTGAAAATCTTTTATGGGTTATTTCAATGTCACTTCATCTTGAGAATTTAACTCACGCAACTGATATTCCATGCATACGTTATGCAAAAAAAAAAAAAAAAAATTAAGAAACTGTTCTTCGTTC
Source organism: Neoaliturus tenellus (assembly GCA_030545055.2). Classification (NCBI taxonomy): domain Eukaryota; kingdom Metazoa; phylum Arthropoda; class Insecta; order Hemiptera; family Cicadellidae; genus Neoaliturus; species Neoaliturus tenellus. The sequence continues at coordinate 55,906,305 of CM061535.1, read as the reverse complement.
ATATTCACTGTAGGTACACAAATATGGAAATATAAATCAACAATATCATGTACATCATGAGAGAGCGAACGCCAAACTGATGATCCAGCGGAAGCAAGTGAAGATAAATGTTTTCACGTTGAGACCTGCAACTGTGTGATTGGCGTTGGGGCGATAGCCACCTGCGTCTGACTTCGTATAGGGTTTGTAGTAGTTGGGTAGGCGCGCCGCTCGAGCCACTACAATCCCGCTACGAAGTCAGACACTGTCTGAATCCTTATAGGGTTTGTAATTACGCTGCAAGGCCATTTCTAGTAGAGAGTTTACTATAGAATAGAGATGGCCGTGGTTGTTGCTATGACCATTGACTAAGGATACAAAGGATATCCTTAGTCAATGCTATGACTATCGCTACACTCATTTCGCATCGGCCAAAATATCATGTAAAGTATATGTAGGCCTATACTCTAGCATACCTTTTTAAACAAAACAGTTAGTCTAAAAATTGGGTTCATCCTTTGATTTTGTTAAAATTTGCTATTAAAATTTAATTGAAAAATAGAGACTTGGTTACCGAAGGTTAGACTGTTACGGTTCTGTTAAAGATCGGCAAACAACGATAATAAAATAGTTTTTTTTCTGTAAAATAAAATATTTTAATAGTCCTTGAAAGACGTTAAAACATGTATAAATTCCCGACTCCATTGGCCTTATATGAATTTGTGTTTATCTATCTAGCTTTCCAATACATGTTGATTCTATAGCTCAAAACAAAAACTGTGTTTATTCCAGTCTTGCGATATTATACGCAATAGCTCTTACAGCATTTGAAGTCATTTAAATCATTTTGTTTTAGTCTACGTCTACGATCTAATATATCTTCTCAATAAACAAATAATGGTTTATTTTCATAACTCTATTTTATTTCAAACCACATAATGTAATGTATTCCTTACATGCGTAGAGGATATATAAGTTAATCATTGATTTTACCTACAAAATCAATGATATAATCAAAGGTGTGACCATTGACTACAAATACTGACATATTAATAGTACTTAAGTAACATTTATATTACTTAATTGTTTGTTGGTTATATATTTACTTCCTGGTATAACTTATAGTCAATTTAAAAGAGTCGATAAAAAATCGATTTTATTAAAACATCGATTTTTTGCCACGATTTTTTTATCGAAATCGATTTTACTCTTTCGATACATCGATTTATCGAAAAATCGATTTTTCAAGAAATGTTGCCATCACTAACTCTGTGCTAGCAGCAAGCATTCACTTTTTTTGCAACGCAGGCTAAGGTGTAAAACCATGCAACCTCAGGGTGTACTAGTCTTGGTTGCTTCCACTGTGAATCTGAAAGTTGTTAGCTTGGGTTAGTTTCTTAATTTCTCACTATACAATTCTATAGAGTCCTAGATATAGAATTTTATAGTGAATTAATTTGTTATGCTTCTTAAAAATTATCTGATAAAATTAGGTGGCGTTGCGATTTTTGTAAATAATAGATTTAAATGTGAGAGACTTGACCTCAATATTTTCTGTGTCGAGCAGGTATTGGAGGTCACAGGTGTTGTGCTTTGTGACAAATCCATAATAATACTGTCTGTGTATCACTCCCCAGCCGCCAGCTGTGATAAATTTTTTGAACTTTTGGATGGATGTCTGACTTTTGTTGCTAGTCGCAATCTGCGTGTGATAGTTGGAGGAGATTTCAATGTTCACCTAAATGATCGTGCCCCTACAACGCTTCAGTTTATCAACCTGCTGAGATCCCACGGCTTCTACTTGACCAATTTCCAGCCCACAAGTGGTGGGGCCTGTCTGGACAGCGCAGCGGTGAATTTCGACCTGGGGGACTGCATGACCACTGTGGAGGATACTGTGGTGGCTGACCATTCTGCTGTATCTGTGAGGGTTCTGGATCACACTGTAAGTAACCTCTCATCTCCTTCTTGGCATAAGGACTATAATTTTTTATATAGATCTATTGATGACAATTTATTGCCCCATTTCTGCCTAGCTCTTAGTAACATTCCTTGGAGGGATATTTTGGCTGATGTAACATTCTAACACTTAGCTAGATCAATTTAACTTGTTTTTTGACAAGTTTATGGACTGTTTTGATGAGTTTTTCCCTTTAAAAATTAAAAGGAAGCGCAATGTCTTAAATAAATCTAAGCTTAAAGGGACATCTAGTTGCCCAGCCTTGAAAAATTGGTATACCCTTGATCTGGGGCGATGTAGAGATTTAGTTATTGCTTTGAATGATAGATATAAGAATGCCGTAACTGCTGATGTTCGAAAACACTACTACAGTACTTATCTGTGTGCAAAGAGGTTATATAGATCTAAGATTGCTAGTGCTAAAAAGGCAGCTTATGGAAAATTCATTGAAGAGGCGCACAACCCCTGCAAGGCAGCGTGGAGCATTGTGAATGCCCAGCGGAAGAAACCAGCTGACTGCTGTTGTCAGGCCAGCCCCGATGAGATTAACAGATTTTTCATTGATGCTGTTGAGCAAATAGCAAGTGGCCTTGAAGCGACTGCTGATCCAGTACTCGGTGGGCCCATCGAGATTGATGTTGCCGTGAGGCGAAACCTGGAGACTTGGAAGCCTGTATCACCTGCTGAAGTTGTACACATTGTGTCAAATTTCCGTTCTTCCCCCAGTGCTGACATCTATGGCATGAACACCTTGTTATTAAAGAAAGTCATTCACACTGTTGCGGAACCCCTCACTTCTGTTATTAATACTTGTCTTAGTCTAGGGATATTCCCTGAGAAATTAAAAACTGCAAAGGTTGTGCCTGTATTTAAAAAAGGTGACCGTGAGGCCATCAATAGCTATAGGCCTATTGCGATTGTTCCCATAGTCTCTAAAATCCTTGAAAAGATAATGTATGATCAACTTGTCCTGCACATCGATCAAAATGGACTTTTCTCCGAGGCACAACACGGTTTTAGGAAGGGACGGTCAACGTCAACTGCAGTCATGAGGGTTGCTGAGAGGGTGTCGGATGCCTTTGAGCGTGAGGAATCGGTGGGACTTGCAATGCTGGACTTGAGTAAAGCGTTCTCACACCCCATTTTACTGGAGAAACTTGAGCAGTATGGTGTGGTTGGTGTACCTTTGAGGACTTTGTCATCATACCTTGCTGACAGGAGACAGGTGGTGGTGGTGGGGGGTGCACCCTCTAGTGAGCTTCCTGTGACCCACGGTGTGCCGCAAGGCTCGACCCTTGGGCCTTTATTGTTCATCTTAATTATTGGTCAATGACTTCGTTGGTGGAGACGAGGCTCTGATGTACGCGGATGATACCACGCTCATCCATAGTGGTTGTACAGTTGGTGAAGTTGAGGCGGCAGTGGAGGAAGACCTTGCGCTGGCAGAAGGGTGGTTTTCAAGAAACAAACTACAACTCAATATCAATAAAACGCAAAAGTTAGTCTGCACCCTTGGACGGACCCCCTCGGTCATTTCGGCTCAACACGTCAATCTTCTGGGTTTCACCCTAGATGGGAAACTAAATTGGCAACTCCATGTCGATGAATTATGCAAAAAGCTGTCCAGAGTAATTTTTCTGCTCCGCAGGTTGAAATCAAGTCTCAATATAGCATATTTAATTACAGTTTATCACAGTTTGTTCCATAGTCACTTGAACTACGGAATTCTGCTCTGGGGGCATGTCCCCGCGTGTGATGCGGTCCTGAAGCTTCAGAAAGCTGCCCTCCGGGTAATAACATCTAGTGCTCACCTGGAGCATTGCAAACCAATCTTTAGAAACCTAGGAATTTTCACAATTTATAGCCAATACATCTTTTCATCGGTCATCTATGTCAAAAAGAATTATCAGGATATTAGAACAAGAGGGGATGTTCACACCTACAATAGGCCTACCCGCACCAGGACAAATATTGACATTTCTCGTTTCCGTCTTCGGAGTACTCAGTGCCGTTTTCCAGCTTTGGCCTAAGTACAACAAATTGCCACTCAACATCAGAGACATGGAGAATAAAACCTTCATCAGGGTCACACGTGAGAGGATCACTCATGGGGCTTACTACTCCATTAAGGAATATTTAGAATCAGACTTAGAATAACCAGCTCCACTCCACCACGTTCTTACCGCCGCCATCTTTTCGTAAGTTATTAAAATTACGTTTATTTTACTTGACCAGTTGCAAAGTTTTTCTTTATTAATATTAAGACGCAGTCTATCCACCAAAAGTGGTCAAAGACGAAGTGATGGCATTTCAAGGTATTTCAAGGTAGCGGTTGAGGAGGGCGAGTCGGTGATTGGGTGTTTCGCTGACTTGTCCAAAAAGCCTTCGACTGTGTTGATGTGCCGCTGTTGATCTATAAATTTTCAAAGTAGGGTTCAGAGGATCAGCCCTAGCTTTGCTTCAATCTTACCTAACAGACAGACAACAAATGACAGAAATTCAACACAAATCAAAAAACAAAATAACATTTTTTCAATCGAAATTATAAACTGTCAAAGCAGATGTTCCGCAAGGATCGATAATTGGGCCTGTTCTCTTCCTTTAGTACATTAATGACATTTCTAAATCCCCCAACTCAAAATTTATTCCAGTTTGCCGATGACTCCACTATTTTCTCAACAATTATAAATAGCTTCATTTCAGATTACCAATCAGTTAACCCAGTACATTTTGGAACACTCGCTCAATTTAAACCCAACCAAAACTCATTTTCTTCACATTAAAACCCAGCAGAAAAAAAATTTAAATAATGCCCCACCTAGTAGTATAATAATTGGAAAAGATGAAATAAACCAAGTCGTTGAGTCGGCTGAGTTTCTAGGAGTGAGATTGGACGATTGCATATGACATGGAATGAACATGTGGGTAAATTAGAAAGTAAGTTAGCTAAAGGCCTATTTATTCTTAGACAAGTTAGTAAATTTGAAAACAATCACTTGGCCAGAAACTGTTGATTACTCACTCTTTGAGACTCTCATCACTTATTCATTATTATTTGGGGTTCAACCAGAGGCGGATTTGGAAATTTACCGCCCCTGGGCTATTCAAAAAGTGCCGCCCCTCCTCCCGCCATAATTTCATAATTTATATCAACAATTATTACCCCAATACCCATGCTATTTCGACGGGAGGGGACAAAAAAAACTGAAAATAGTGATTATACGGAACTTAAAATTTAAAAACTTGAAATCAAAGATTTTGCGTTGCGATGCAAGAGCTACCAAAGTGTGGCTCAAAGCATGGCTAATAGCATATAGTGTTTGACTGCGTGGCTATATATACAGAAATGAAAAACAAACGTCTACAACACTCAAAAATATATTTACACTTATACTGAAAAGAATACAGACGGTAAATATATCTAAAGATGGTATATCTCTCTTTGAGAGAATATTCTCTCTTTGGGCCTGATGATGATCGGTGTGTCCGGTCGAAATCGATTGCCATCTTTCCATCTTTTGATATATTTACCGTCTGTATTCTTTGCAGTATAAGTGTAAATATATTTTTGAGTGTTGTAGACGTTTGTTTTTCATTTCTGATTACAAACAACACGTATCATGCTAATAAAAAATCGCTATATATACATGTACCAAAATGACGTCATGGCCATTTAGCAGTTAGGCCTGAATAATCTAGTATGGCTTTAGCTTGGGCACGGCCATTCTCATTGGGCCATCTTTAGTACAAGGCCATGGCCATCGAACGGGTAACACCGTGTTGCTGTGGGTACGAAATTTATATCTTAACGACACCATATTAATCTATGTATTTTACATTTTAATTATTTTTTGATAACACACCATTATATAGTTTTCAAATTAATAATTAACAATCGAGGTAAATATGCAATCATAAATTCTGCCCTTTTAAACCCCTTACTATGGTTACTGTTAAAACTATAACAGTCTCCAATGCAAACGAAAACAATTAAGTGTGGTTTCCTACATGGTTGGCAACACTTGCCAACAGGTAGCAAAGAGTAAAATGTTGATTTTTTAACACTTTTTTAACCGCTATATACTCGTTGGCGACAACCACGGTTGTCGCAGAAATTGGCCAAATGCTCTAATGGGATTTAGTTCACCTGTGGCACTATAGTCATCTTAAGGGTGCGCTCTACCTCGGCGTCAAAATCGTCGAGCGAGACTGTTAACTGCCGCTATACGCGGAAACTCACATTTTGGAAAATATATGACGGGTGATTTTAAATTTTGTTACTTTAATGCTTTTTTTGGTTTCAGTGCGAAATCGATCGGCGGTCTAATAACGATGTTTTTGAAATTGCAGACCTTTCGCATCTCCCTTCTTGCATCGTTATCTATAAACTTTTTACCAATCTTATTGCAGATTCTTGTTCTTAAGATTATATTGTACTCGTGTATCGTCTTATTTTTTCTAAAAAAATTGTTTTTTCCTCCACCTTCACCTACTATCTAAAGCCGTATTTTACTCCTTGGAATAGAGTAGTAAAGCACTAATTTCTATCCCATGTGACTTGAATACTTAATCTTTCTACCTAGGGTAAACTCAAGATTTTCCGTACCACGGGGCTAAAGTTAGTTACATAAGAAAAACATTAAAACAGAGATTAAAAAGAACATGAGCCACAGTCAGCTGTTACTTGTATTTGTTTCGTTACTCATTGTTGACTAATAGCAGCATCTCTAGTACTAGAGATGGCCGTGGCAGTGTAGGTGTTTGTTTACATTTCGCTTGGGTAGGCTATTAACCTAAGAATTCCAAAACATAAGTGTAAAACTTTTGACTAGGCTTAAATTATATTTTGTTTTTTTTTCGTGTTCATTAAAATTGATATGACCTACATTGTGTGTTTTTTATGTTGATGTGACAGATCCAGCTTGACGGAGCAAGGGATCATATGAAGGTAAAGTTAAATTATCTACGGTAGGCCTATTAGGCCTAAATTTTATTCGTGTAGGTGGAGGAAAAATGTTGTGTGCATCAAGGGACTAAAGTACTTTTCTCCCTCAGGGAGAAAACATTGTACTTTAGTCCCTAGAAGCACAAATAACTATTAATACGTTAAAACTTGATACAAAAACGCTTATCTCAACATTATTAGAAAGCACCCTGCTTAGTAATTTAAATTAATATCGAAATTTTAAGACTATAGCGGGGTACAAAATTATATTACGAAAAGAATGACACCAAAATATTTTAAATCGGTTTACAACTGGGGCGACAAACATGGAGATTCTTAAACCCTTGCATCCGCGCGCGGCAGATAGGTAGAGCGCACCCTTAAATATTACTGCCAGAGCGCCAAATTACTCAAGTGCGACGTTGCCACTTCTCGTTCGCCATGGCCTGAACTACAGATGGCGTGGCTTGGGGCTAACATGTCGCCTTACAGTTTTGTTAATTCGTTGCTGATAATATTTTTAGTTCTCTTGTTATTTCTTGTTAGACACTAGGTCCATAGCAATTTTAAATGTTAAGAATATTTATTTTATATGTCACACAGACATTTAATTTATTTATCAATGGTCCTTAAACATTTTCGACTACCTCTCATTAGTACATTGGGAGTATTGTGGTGGAAGCGGGGTAGAATAGTATGTCTTCTCAATCATGGGGCCGAGTTGCCCATTAGGCTTATAATAAAACGAAATAAACCGTATCAGGCAACTGAACATACTTCTACACAACAGTAGAAAAACTGCATTAAAAGCCTCCAAGCAACAATGTCTTGATGGTTGAGTTGGTAGTGATGGATGGCTATCAGCTGAGCAGCATGAGTTCAACCATTGTCTACAATCTTTGAATATTTATACTCAATATAGTTCGGCCTTGCAACGTACTGATTTAGCTTGAATCTTTTACTTGTTTACTTATTTGCCATTTCGATTTTGCATGTAAAAGTCGTTTCTTCACAGCGGTTGTTTCAATTCCAGAAGAAATACAGGTTTTCAAGATTTTTAGTCCTATAGACTCCAGCGGGCGTCTTTTTGAGAAGAGCTCGTTCTGTCGACTCACTCGCCCCACAGACAAGTTATTGGTTGGCTCACTTTCAAATGTTTTAATGATACAAATAAGGATGCTGCACTCTGTTAATGCTGAACCAGGTGTCGAGACTTTACCTCTTTACCAGGTGGATTTTAATTCTCCAGTTATCATCAGCTACTTTTACTATTGTTGAATGTTCTCTCTTGTCCTTTATAATAGATTGCACTTCAACAAAGTACATGATTGTTTAATTCCTTTTCTTTGTTTCTCTAAACAATTGTAACTTAAATATTCGTGAAAAGTATATTAAAATAGATAACTTTTTATGGTATCATATATAGTAATTCAGTTACTGGCTGCAATGCACAACTATATGGTTTGATTGGTTCATATGGTTCGTACACTTTGACAGTTCATCCACCTGTTTTCAGCATTTCTTTAGTTTTAATTTTTAAATTCATAAGATAAATATTTATTAAAAATGAAATCAATAATATAAGAAAATTAGCGGTACCCCAGCATTGAGATTGTATAAAGCTTAGATAAAATAGTGTTTGAGATCAGTGTGCTCACATATAATTACTTTACTTGTATCAGAGGATAGGATGAACACATTTTTAAGGATGATTTTAGCTTCATTAGATTATTTTAGAATCACTCTTCTTTCGATGAAGGGGAGGGGGGATCCCACAGAAAAGTTGGCCTATTCCCCCAACCTTCGTAAATCCGCCACTGACTTTTATAATTTGATCCAATACACTGTAATATGGTGCTATCAAAGATCTTTGATGATAGCCATGCCTACCTTTGAAAAATTGCTTTAAAATACTCCCGTACAGGTACAGACGACTAGTGGATTTTTACCGAACTTCTACCGCCGGCCCGTCAACTACTCAAAATTTCTCATACTTGGTAGTTTTGTTTTTAGAGCCCGATGTAGTTAAGAATCTAAACTTAGATTGGTAAACGACAATTTTTTCCAAAAAGGAAATTCTTTCATAAATAATGTCATATAACTTTATTTAAAATTTCAGTTGTTAATGAGCCAAGGGCGGTTCCAGGGCCGATTTTCGGAGGGGGCCAAACCACCTGGGGGTTTGGGGGGTATGGAATACCCCCAAACCTAATGGAGGTCCGGGGATTCCTCCCCCGAAATTGTTTGAAAATTTGAAGTACTTTGGTGGGTTTTTAGGCTTTTGGAGTACTTTAAAATATATTTTTAGAGTTCATCACGAACAGAAGAGAACTCAATTGGGAATGGGAAAACAGGTTTATAAGAGTCGTTGTCTTTGACCATAATGCTAGGATGCTTGATAAAAAAGGGGTCACGTCACAAATTAATACATGACGCCTCCACTTATCATTGACTATAATGGTAGGTTGCATGTTAAAAAAGGGTTCACCTACAAATTAATGTAATTGATGCCGACACTTTGTCGTTGACTATATTTTGTAGGTTGAACGTTATAAAGGATTCACGCTAGAAATCAGTTCAATAATTGACGCTGCCACTTTGTCGTTGACTATAGGTTGCATGTTAAAAAAATTTTCTCGCTAGAAAACAATACAATTGACCCCGCCACTCTTCCCGTTCAATTGTATAATTGTAGGTCGAATGTTAAAAAAGAGCAATAAAAATAAACATTACAATTGACGACGCCGCGTTGTCGTAGACTATGACGTTAAAACAGGTAAAGCATGTGAAAACAATATTCCTAACTAAAATAAACATTACAATTTACGGCGCAATGTTGTAATTGACTATAGGTTGCATGTTAAAAAAAGGTGTGAACACTATATTTCTACTTTAAACATAGAAAAAAGTATTTCTTCTTCATTTCTGTAACTTCTTCACTCAATAATACGTTCACTACAAACTACACTAACCACGACATTCAAATGTTTTCCCGCCGGTCGTAACCTCAAAAAACAGAAGAATCACGAGTGGTTAAAGAAGCGTTCACGCACGGAATTAAGCAGTGGCGGCCCTAGAGTTTGCTTGCGGGGCCCAAGGAGAAGTTCAACGGCGGGCCTCTTTAAATACCTGAAATAAATCTAAACTAGCTTATTCAGTTAGAAAAAAGGTGCTAATCCAAAACACAAGGAATAAGTTTTAATATAAATTGATATCATTATAGTTAAGTGTTAAAAAACTACTTTTTTAGATTTTGCAATACAAAATTGATCAATAATGTTCTGTACTTAAGATTAGAGGCAATATCTCTCTCAATGGATGAAAACTGCCAAAGAAGAAAGCTCGTTCCCGTTTATTACTACACCAGTACAACGTCCTGGCTCTGATATTTTAGTTAAAGTTAAGTTTTTTTTTAAATACCGTTCTCACTCACTAAACATCACTTACCAAAAACCAACACCCAAACTTAATTTTAAGCCTAAAAGCCACCTACTAGTGGCTTTTAGGGGCAAAAGCCCCTAACCATAAAATTAAAATTTTATCGACTAGTACGAAGAAAGTTTACAGAGAATTTAATTTTTGCTGATAATATTTTTGTTGTTTATATTTTTTATAGAACACTCCAAAACACTCTTTACACTCATGTCCTATTAAAACACACATTATAAATGCTTATACTGTAGTTATGTATTTATTGTTAAATGGCAATATGAAAAAACCGCGACTGATGACAGCACTCTTATTATGGTTAATACATTTTAAATAAGTAGTGCTAATCATACCCATTTTAATGTCTTGTTTGCCTATAAGTTGAATATGAATGAATATTCAAAGTAAAATTCAATTGGGTATATAAATATTTCGCTCATGTCAGATTTTGTTATTTTTAACCCAGCACCTTAAAGTAGATTACCACTCACTGCCAATATTCGGCTCTCTTAATCAGCACACTTGTTTTCATGTAAATAAAGTAGCCTTTTTATATCAAAATCAAAATCAAAATCAAATATCTTTATTGTCATAAGACTATAAATTATAGCATTGACAACAAGTCACAATACAGAATAAAATAAATGAAAAATACTTAACATTCTAAAGTGATCGACAGAGATGATACAACAGCATAAACATATTCATAAACTAAAAAGAAAAATCATCATTCAAAAAGTCACGCACACTGTAGTATTCTTTTTTTAAAAGAAACTGTTTCAGGTTGATTCTAAATTTAAATGCATCTGAAACATGTTTTAGGTTGGGAGGTAATTTATTGTAAAGTGTAATTGAGGAGTAATAGGTTTGATTTTCAAAAATGGTTGTTCTATGGCGAGGAATGGTTATGGAAGATTGTTTACGGAAACTATAGCAAGAAATTTGATCTTTAAAGTGAAATTTGTCTTTGTTGTTTGCCAAAAAAGTTAGACAGTTCAAAATATACAAACCAGGAAAAGTTAAGAGATTATTTTCAGAAAAAACACCTCTACATGATTGGGACTTCTGAAAACCAAAGATCAACCTAAGTGCCTTCTTTTGTAGGCGAAAAATCTGTTTGTGCCTCTCTGTCTCAGCACCCCAAATGGCAACACCATAAGTCATATGAGGAAGGATCACACCATGATAAACTGACATGAGAACTTCTATGCTGGCGAAATAGGCGAGACGACGAAGAAGAAAAATACCACTACTTAATTTCCTGCACACTTTGTCAATGTGAGATGAAAATTTAAGGTCCGAATCCAAAACCAGTCCCAAGAAGTTAGATTGCCGGCAAGATTCAATCTCATTGTCCCCAATCATCATAACTGACTTGGAAAACGTCCCATTTGGGAGTTTCAATTGAAAATCGATGAATTGGGTCTTATTTGTGTTGACGAGAAGATTGTTATCGCTAAACCACTGAATAAGTGTATTACATTTGACAAATGAATCTATTTCAAGTGAAGTTCGGCATTTATTGGAAACACTGAAGGAAGTGTCATCAGCGAATAAACACAGATCAATTTCTGGAATACTGAGGGCAACGTCATTGATGAAACACAAAAATAGGACTGGTCCAAGGACCGATCCTTGGGGCACCCCAGATCGAACTTCGATTTCCTCAGACTGGTGCTTGCAAATACATAAATACATAGTATAATCACCATACTTTTAATAAAGGATCTTCTTCGTTATTTCGGATTTTTTGTTAATTTCTGGATTATGCTGCTGTTTTTCAACAATTTATTTTCATCTGTTTCACAAACATTTTTGAGTTGAACTCTCTACTATTCTGCAATCTGTAAAATGCTAAATTTTTATAGGGAAATTCCACTTACAGAATCAGTCTTCCGTTGACTGCCACGCATAAAGTTTTAATTAACCTTTCACTCAATATGATCATTTGAATCTTGTTTTTAAATAAAAGAAAAACTCATGCTTCAATGTTATCAAACTAGGCGGTTCCCGAACCACTTTGCACCTCTATCGCGATTAAAATGCTTTTATGATTTGCATATACCGGGTGTTCATAAAGTCTTGCCCTGATAAAGAAATCGAATAGCATGAAAACAAATGATGGTAGAATAATGTTTTATTTACAGTTTTAACAAGTGATTTCTTCAGTTTTATTTACATATGTTCAAACTCAATAAAATTAATGTGTCGCCTTCGGTTGCCTGTAAATATTCTAGGCGACTTTTTCTATTTTCCCATATTTTTATTAACATTTAATGAGTATCAGACTGCACTGCATTTCTTATTCTCTCTCTTAGTGACTCTAATCAAGAACTGGGGTAGAACACACTACGTCTTTGACAAACCCTTACATAAAAAAGTCCAGAGGAGTAAAGTCTGGTGACCGAGGAGGCAATTTAGTCGGGCGATCACTCCCAATCCACAGTGATGCGCGGGCGTCATGTTCGTTTCTTGTCACACACACTGCTACTGTCACAAAAATATGGATACCACCTCTCGATACTTTTTACAGCAGGTGCAGGTGTTCTGAATGTTCGCGCAAAAAGTCTTTGGACAGTACCGGTAATGGAGGACTGGGTTTCATTGAACCATAGGACACACTGTTACTTCTTCTGGAGGGTAACCATTTCTGATTTGCTTTTGTACCGAATTTAGAGAAAACTGCATTGTTGTCAAACAGCTAAACAAATATGTTACCAACTTAATGTAAAAAAAAAACTAGATTAAATTCTCTTCAAAAGAAGCAATGTAAGCTGTGTGTGTCTCTAATGGTTTTTGTACAGCAATGCTATCAAATCAGGGCAAGACTTTATGAACACCCGGTATATGCTAAATGTTTGACCTATAATTTGTGACCCCTTCCATCTTCCTGTGATTAGTATAATTTCCACAATTTTACTCAAGAAATTTCGTTTAGATCATGTGATACGTGAGTTGTGCGGGAAACAAATAGCAGGCAGACTAACAATAGACAGACAACGCGACCAGCACTGCAGTCACCAGTGTGGCCAACACCAAAACTATACAGTTAGCCTGTCCTTAAAAGTTAATAGTTTTGTAAGCCCTCACCAATCGCGTTCGAACAAACCTGAAAATTGGTTGTGTTGGAACGAGGTTTTCACATCAGTCGCGGCTGTGCGGGGCCCCTAAAAAACGTGGGGCCCCAGGCACCGCTTGTTCGCCTTTATGTAGGGCCGCCTCTGGAATTAAGGTTAAACTGTGATGCCGACTTGCGTCAATCCGTGTAACCGGCACGGGAGAGTACTTCTGTCTGTAGTTTTTAAAGCTATTTTTGCAAACTGAAGTATTAACATAAAAAAAATACTTCTCGGAAGGGGGGGGGGGCATGGCCACCTCTCTGAAACCACCACTGCCCTTCAGTTACAAAAAAAAACGTAAATTCTCGGAGGGGGCCATGGCCCCCTCTCTGGAACCGCCCTTGTGATGAGCTTTATTACTAAACTTTGGCACACAACTGCTTTTTTAATGTATATAATTTATATTGGCAACAATATGTGTTTAACCCTTTATTCTTGTGATTCTCTGATTTGTTCCTGTCTGTAGTTATGAACTACAGAAAAGTAAAATTATAGGTTATTGGAAAAAATTTCATCTTTAGCCTATTTATTGTGGTATAGGAATTTTAAAGTGTTCTCCCCGAGAAGACACCTATAAATCCATGCCCCACGAGTTTAAACAGTCTACAATTTAGTCTAAAACCATGTTGGTTACAGAGGAATTTTGGTCCATTATTATAAAAATGTTTTTAATTTTGGATTCATCTGAGAGTTTAGTAAAAAAAGGTCAAGTATTTCTAGACAGTTAATCTATTTCTAGATTTGGAATTTTAATGTATTCCATTGACTAACTTCCACAAAATTGGCCTCAAAATTTTTTTTTTCGTTTAAAAATTTTAAGATCATGCCTGGTTTTAAAATTAATTTCATTTGAAAGTAAAAGAGCAGTCCCCCCTCTTATATTGTTTTCCATACAAAAATATTCATCCACTTATAAGTAATCAACCCTGTTAAAATGATTGAAGTCAGATTTGTTTATTGTGCTGAAACTGAAAGTTACAATTCTGGTTCTGGACCAGGGACATGTTCACTTTTTATTTTAACAAGGGAGAATAGAAAGGTTATAGGGACAAAAGCAAGTGAACACAATCATATAACATTTTACCGGAATAAAATTATATAAATTGAAATTACAGTTTGGTTGCCAAATCCTTTTATTTTAAATACTTGCACAACTAACCTGAAACGATATCAAGGTAAATATTCAATAAAATATATTTGATATTCAGAAAAGAAAATATTAAGTATTAGACTCAATTAGATTCCAGTGACCTCCTTAATTACGAGTTACTTTGGGGAGCGGAATATGAACATTACATTTACCTAGTCCAAACATATATGGCTCAAAATTTACTAAACAATAATATAACAGTTTCACTATTCCTTCCTTAAAGTTCATTGTTAGTGATGGTGAGTTTATGCTATTGTTTGGTAAATTATTGTGGACATTTTCCATCACTGGTAGTAAAAAAAAAAAAAAAAAAAATAATCACAACGTTTTGGGGTCTGGAATCTAATCCCGTCTTCAGGTGGAAGATATACCTAGAAATAACAAAGTTAGTAAAAACATACCAGGTGAACCTCCATATGGAGAACTCCATAGCCAAACCTGAAATCAGAAAAGGCAGTCACAAAAATTAAATAAAACACTAATAAATACACAAAGCTTAGACAGAAAACTGCGAAAGCAGTCAAACAAAGTACAAAAAATCAAATACACCGCACCAATCAGAAGATAGCACATTGGAGCCAACCACACGCTATCAAAGCCATTCACTTAATGGCGTTACCCCAGCTAAATTTTATGGTATTTCTTCCTTCCACCTGAAGACAGGATCAGATTTCCCAAAACATCATGAATTTTTTTTATATTTTATTAATCAGTGATGGAAAATGTCCCCAATAATTTACCGAACAATAACATGTGTGAAATTTTTTGTTGCTAGGTAGAGTATTTTTAATGCACTTTTGCGCTGTTCAGTACCTTCAACTGGCAATGTGGCTAGGCCTACCCCAATTTCTGCAGTGTGTAGTTTGTATATAGTTGATTAGGGAGCCGAAAAACCCCACACAAGAACTAGTGTTCTATTATCTTACTTTATTGAACATGTATTCAGTTCCAATGTGAAATTTAGAACTATGATTTCATCTGGTTTATTTTATTTAAAAACAGCAACTCCTGTGTAAAATACCAATGTATGTCTGAGTGGAAGGAGTGTTTGCAACTTGAGCAAGTAGGATCAAACTAGTTTGTGGAAATGCTCATATGTTTTTTTAATAGTTTAAAACAGTTTCCCCTTTTGATCGATTTTATGCCTAAATATGATATTAGTTCATAGTAAAGATGTTTTGTGTGTGATTTTATACACTGAATTTTTTGTTACCTGAAAGTTGTTTATTTACTTCATAGAAACCTGACACAACTTTCAGTCAGTACAAGAAGTTATTTAGGTACTGGGAAAAGAGAGAAAAAAAAACAAATTTATATTGGCTGATTCTTTGGCCCATATTATACTAGGACACTGTGTCCCGGACACTCGCATTAACATGACTCAAATGAGAGCTATTACGCAGCGGGACACTAAAACGGTGACCCGGCCACCGGCAACAGTGTCTCGACCGAGACACCGTCACCGAGTGGCTGGGCCACCGTTTTAGTGTTTGAAACGCAAAAAAGTTTCTCTGAACGCTCAATTAACATTGCATGAAATGGGAGCTATTACGTAGCGGGACACTGTGTAACAGACACCTTTGGTGCATATTGCTGTTTATTCATATCTGTTTACTCAGTTCTTCCAGTTTAACTAGTTATTATTAGATTTTGTGTACATTTTCGCGCATATGGCAAATAGATTTACTAATCTCTATCTTAATTCTAATTAAAAAATAATATGTTTAAATTATATTTGCTTTTTTGTATGCACATTTTACAAATCCTTCTCAAGTCCTTTAAGGTTTTTATCTCCTTTTTCATAGGTTTTACCTATGAAAAATACACAATACATTATTGTTCACATATAATTTTTTTCTCGACATTTAGTTACAAGTTGTTATTGAAATAAATAAAATTCTTTATTGCTGTAGGACAAAACATGTATTGCATGGCATATTACAAAATAGTGTGATCTGCACAGGATGTTAAGTTTAAACAAACATTTATATTGCGGATTAGTACCCAGCCAGTGTTAAAGTTTACTGCAGTTCACTCAGAGAGGACTCAAGCCGATGGCTCCCCGAGTTGTGGTTCATGAACTCGTCCACTGAGTAAAACACGTTCGACACTAAAATGCATCTTAATTTTGATTGAATTTTCAGTTCGAATGTCTTCCGGAACTTTTTCAAAATGGGAGCGCCCGCCAGAGATGGTAGGCGTGCCATCATGGCCAACGTGTGCTGCGCTGTCCTGTACACATTTTTCGACCTTGTGTTGTGTGTACATCACTGCCCTGAATCAGATTACTTTTAAACTTCACAATAGAGTGCAGTGTGTAGAATTTACAGCTCAGCCAGTGTTAGCAAAGCCAGATCCCGGAAGGCATCAGGGCATGACTCTCTAAATTTGAGTTAAGCTATAATCCGAATGGCTTTTTTCTGAAGAACAAAGACACGATTGAAGTTTTTCTGTGAACAGCTGCCCAAGAGCAATGTAAAATGGCATTGAATGAGACAGTATTAAGCCATAAGCAAAATCTCAGTGTGCCAATGTTCAGAGAGTCTTATGGCAGATATAACTTAAATATAGTACATGAGCAGGTATAACTTTTGTAGCCTAGAGCCAAAACATTAATGATTGTCACGATCCTTTTGTGAGGTAAATTTTTCACCGGCGTAAAATAATAAAAAATCATTTAATGAAATTATTGTTTATTGTTTTGAAATTTTAATATGCCTTTAGGTTAGGTTAAATTTCTAAGATGTGTGTAAAACTGTTAAGTAAATTTATTGAGAACTATGAATGAATTATGTGTTTGAAAACTGTCTTGTTGAAATTTATCATCTCTGTAATTGATTGATAATTTTTTATCCAGCGAATACAAGACTGGCTTATCTTATGGCCACTCTGACCACCTGTCAAAGTCTGTAAAATCTATCAGTAGACAGAAAATCTTGGTCGAGTTCGCATTGTATTAATCGTGGTGAGTCGGTGGCCGAGACACTGTGTTCCTAGTGTGATAGCCCCAAGACACCGTTGCCCGACACCGCATATGCACACGGTGGCCTGAACACAGTGTCCTAGTATAATACGGGCCTTTCTAAAGATTAAAAACGATAATTAGTTTTTCCAGAAATTTTATTTCTTATTTTATATTTCGTAATAAAGACCTACTGTTACTTTTTCTGCAAAAATAAGTGCCTAAAAATTTTTTTATGACTAAAAAGAAGTAAAAAGTTTAAATTTAGTAAAAGACTGCCAAAAACATGTCTACAATAATGCTTAATTTTCTTCATCTGTACAAATATTTTCTATTAAAAAACATACATAAATGAACCCCTGCAAGAGTAATTGTGTCACAAAGAATGGCGTGAGTACTTTATAATTCTCATCATGTCTCTCAAATAAAAAATCTTTAACCTGTAAGCACATTCAAAATGAAAATAGTGACTTTGATAAACTTCTCATGACACATTTAGAGAAAGCTCATAAACACTATGTACGATGAAGATGAAGGTAAAACAATAACACTCATTTTCGCATTTATCTATTTATTTTTATTTACAACAAATTATACAATGGTTAGTAAGAATGAATTCTACATGTAAAATAATATTTAAAAGCAATGGCCAATGAACAAAATAGAAACACTTCTACTTATAGAGCCAACAAACTCTCTGTGACACCTAGTACACAAATAAAACATAAATGGATAACCACTGACTGTTCAATAAGTCTATAGATATTTATAGCAACACCGACTGCCACTTAGGTGATAGAATTTATGCGTTCCAATCACGTTAATTGAGGGAAAATTTATCTTTATTATGAAAAAGATAACCATTTAAATTTTAATATAGGTAACAAACAAAATTTAAGGAGTGTCGTCCGAAAAATTGTTTTTTTCCAAATAAATTTTCAACTTATAGAATTATCAGAGGCTGTACCTTAAAACTTTTTAAATCATCCTCAATTTAGGTTACAGTTGACTTCCTCTAATCCGGACACCTCGGGACCAGACCTTTGTCAGGATAAAAAGATTTCTGAACCATCCGTCGGTTTTTTAACTTATGTAAATTACAATCTTTGATAGGGCATATATAACTTTAAGTCACATTTTAAGACAATTGTATAACTTACACTTTACGAAGTTTTGTTACCAAATTGTTGGAACCTCACTTTTGTGACAGGTAAAAACAAACATAACACCAAAGAGTAGGAAATAAAATTATAAAGCATTACAAATAAAACTTCACATTAATTTTTTGAAGAAATTGGCTACAATTTTAGATTCATAAAATTATTTAGCAATTACTGCAATTACAATTTTATTTACAAATAATCTTGTAACAATATAACTCACATTTAAAATCACTAAAACACATAACAATACACAGTACAGTAACTAGTAAAATCAGCTACACTGTTATTTGACAATCCAGAATGTGAGAAATCGTAAGCTGAAATGAGGTTCTTCGTTTACAGGTAGGCCAAAAACAAAACATGTGGCTGCTTCTCAGATAATTATTTCCCCTAGCTTATACTGTAGAGCCCTTCCCATTCCATTACTGATCTGATTAAATTGAGCCAATCATAGTCCCATATCTTTGGTTACACTCCAACTGGTACAATTTTTAATTGTTTCGTTCCAATAATGTGTTACTGTGCAATGTCCGTACTGAAGGTGTCAAAATATGTGTGTCAAAACAAAAAAATATTCAGTGGTGATATTGAGAAAAAAACATAAGGTAATCTAACACATTAATAATGCCAATGATGATTTTATCTGCTTTAGATTGTTTGTTATTCGTTTACTTACATAAAAAAATATAAAATAACATAACACTGATATTTTAACCTCCATTAGAAATGAATTCACAAGTTTTCAAGGTACTCTGGGTTTAACTGATATTTCTCAGGTACCTAGTGGCTGGATGTGAGAGGTCAAACTGTACATTTTCCAATTTTTCAGTTGTCTGCATTATCAAAAGTTTAGTATTTTCCAATAATCGCTGCATGAAGAGGCTATTTATGTATGGTAAACACCCTTGTAGCAGTTTATTTCAAATATAATTTGATGACTGTCTATAAATTTATGTTCGGTTCGAGTTGACAAGACTCTTAAGGCAAAATGTGGTATTTACAATGATAATTGAGCTCAATAGGCCTGTTTAACTAAACTAAAGTTTATATATTTTAGGCCTTTGAAATAACAGGAAAATTATGATAATTATGAAATACATGTGTTAGATTATTAAAATTATAGATTTTTAGGCAGCTTTGGGCAGCTCTCGTAACTAGGTGATAGTATTTTAAAATTAACACTAGAGTACCTTGGTGTATTGCTGTATATTAAAATTATCTTAATTTTAATACAAATTATCTGAATTTTAATACAATCAACATAGGCTATTTAAACAATAGTTAAAAACAAAATTAATCATCAAAATATTTTTCTTTACTCAATTTCATGAAAAAAACCATTTAATGTATATTAAGCACAACTGAGACAAGTATTTTAAGTTTAATTACTCTTATGTTATAGAGCACAAAAAAATCAATTAAACATAGTGTCATAATAAGTTAAAGACAATAAAATTATGAACTGAAAATAAATCCAATACAAAATCTATTAAAACAGAAATTTCCTGTGGTTCTTTTGAATTTCCCGTGTTAGAAAAATTATGATTAATAGTGTGTACTCTAGTGTTATACAATTTATTGCTAATGCTATTCATATAACTTTTTGCAACTATAAAATTTATAATTTGTTTTGCTAATTGATAGATTACTTTAAATAATCAATACTATTAAGGCACCTCTGGTTTAAGAGTATAGACGAATGTTGTCAATATATTTCAATTTATACTACAAGTTTATTTTTATGATTTTGAAACCTATGTATTTCTTTCTAAAGTGTGACCTATAAAAGGCTGAAAATTGGTACAGTAAACTTCCTCTAATCTGGCATCCTATGATCCGGCACGACTTTAAGAACAATTATATTGACATAAACAACAATAACAATTAATTGAGCGTTCCAGTTTGTTTGGGATCGAAAGGGCTGTTTAGAGGTCGAGCAAGCCTGTACTGACTATTATTAGATCGAGCAGTTGATTAACAGGAATATTATTTCGGCTAATTCTATGTATCGCTTGCCGGCACGTCTTAAAATTCCCCGATCCTGGCCTACTCCAAAAAAAGTGGTTGTCAACAAACAGCGCTAAGTCCAATGTCTAATGATCCAATGATTCATATTTGGAATAAGGAAAAAAGAAAGATGAAAGGTAGGGGGCGGGGGGATGGTCTATTTTTAAAACTCTTTCTTCGAGTATATATATATATATATATATGCGGACAATGAACTTCCTTCCGGCCGTCCCGTGCACCTGTTCGCAGAATAATACTCAGATGATCGGGCGTCTACTGTACTCTTTTGGGTTTAATAATCATTTACTGTATTTTTCATCACAGTTGAGTATGTTATACAATGGTTTTAATGGGAAGAAAGGAAGTAGAGTATGTTATACAATGGTTTTAATGGGTTTTAATAGGAAGATTTTTTAATGGGAAGAAAGCTTTTTAACCATTTGCCAAGCACGTTGAAAACAATAATTAGGGAAGAAAAGTTTAAAAGAGAATTGAAATCATTTTTAATAAATAAAATGCTATATTCAATTGGGGAATTTTTTGTTTAGAAAGATGCTTTTATTGTTACTATTATTTTACTTCAAATTTATGTCTAGGAAAATGTGTTGAGTAATTTACGTGAAGTTAGTTGTAAGGTTTATTGTCTTATTGTCTTGTGTTTAAGTTTTTGACAATGTCTTATGTTCTGTGCTAGCTCTGCTAGCATTGTAAGAACAAAATTTAAGGACAATAAAGTGATTCTTATTCTTATTCTTAATCTTTAAAAGCTGTTTTAAGTGTTATATAGTAATTTCTTGTTTAATTTACAATTTTCCTAATATTCATCCTGTAATCCGGCATATTTTATAGTACGGCACATGTCAAATCCCGGACGTGCCAAATTAGAGGAAGTTTACTGTATAACTACTACTTTATCTTATAAGTTGAGAAATGAGCTCTATTCAAACTTATAATGGGATAACAGACGTGTTTAAAAGTAAAGCTAAATTGAATTATGGCACTCCCGGAAAAAACAACATTATGGCTTTGGGAAATAAAAAGTGTCAATGTATGTTATGTTTTAAAACCTATATTTTAATGTCATTGCTTTGTACGATCGCGACTATTCTTAACTCATTTTACATTGATAAGAAATCTTATCAATATTAATCTATCCAAATAATTTTAATTCAAACGAGAATAACAATTGAAGTTTAACCACATAATAAAATTAATATCTTTTTAATTTACAGGTATTCATTTTTGGAGCAAATGTACGCTGAGGTCTTCAGGAAACTCATCTAAGTTATGGTATTAAAATAAATTATGAAATGCTGCAATATAAACAATTGAAATTTCTAACTCTAACTTATAAATAAGTTTTACTACCATCCTTGAGCCTTTCTTATTTACAGTATAATTGAGAAATTTTCAAACTATACGTCTCAATTAAGTTATAAAAATAATATTCTATAGAATAAAACATACAGACCTATTATTACTATAAGCTTAGCAGTTTATTATTTTATATACAATGACCGTTAATAACACTTATAAGTACAAGGCAAAGTACAGCGAATTTAAAACGATTTACTGAGCAAATACTTTGGAAACCGTGTTACAATAACCATCTCAAAATTGAGTCATTTTAAACTTTAACAAAACAGTTAACAGAGAAAAACAAATTTCTGATACAGTTAACTTTTAGTTTTGTTATGGTCATACAAATTTACATGAAAAGCTATGTCGCACAGTTAAGATGAGAAAATTGCGTATACTTATAGTAAAAACTCCAGCAGTTACTATGAATGGAAAACCTTTGTTTTCGGGTATATTTAAAAGACCTATCAACACGACATACCGATATGGCTTTAATTGTGCCTGAACTGTAAAAGACGGACCGGAAGAGCGAACATGTACAACATAGATCACTTCTGTACACAAACCTACACATCGTATAGACCTGACATGTTACATTTATTAACAATAGCATTTTAAAAACACTTATGTTATCAATTTTGACAAAAATAGTGCTTCTTATATGTAAATATGCTAAAATGACACAGATATGCCCACAACAAGAGCAAACTTCAACTACTAAGAGTACGTGTTATAATTTCTTAAATATTTTCATACCTTGGAAAAGAATACGTGAACAAAAATTCATTAAACACTAACTAGATTCGAGATCTTAAAATACCGGTAAATTTGAAATGTCTGGATTATAAATGCTAAATATATAATGTTTATAGAATATAGACCTAAAAAACTCAAAATTCTGATCTAGGTAGTTTTAAATTTATTTCTTAAGTTCACTAAGCCTCCCTTTCCAATTACTCTTCGGAACTCACATTATTTGACTGCAAACTGTATCTGCATAAGGCAATCTGAGTTAAAGCTATTCAGTTTTTACAAAAAAATTTTTTAATTGTTATTCTAAACTTTAACAATTATTAGTTTTAATTTTTAAGAACATAAAATTCCAACAGTTTATTCTTAATCCTCCTTTTTTATATTAATAAGGCAGTTTAAAACCCACATTAAAATTAATTTTTAGATAATTAAAAGCAGTTTTATTTTTAATGAGAAGATCCTTATCCTCGTACAGTAAAATGATACACAGCTTTACGGTCCATTGTTTTTATGTCCACAGACAAAATATCCCTTTTTATAAGGTCTACCGTTTATATGGACACTGTCCACCTTTCTTACGCCCACTCGTGTTTATGTCAAATTATTGTTCCGCCCATAATGTTTGAAATTTAAAGATAAGTATATGAAGTAAATAAAAAAATACACCAGTATGTAAAATTTTGGAGTAGCTAAATAATTTTTTTAATGTTTATAATTTTGTTAATGATCAATTAAAATTAAACAATTTAGGTACAGGATTCTCTTTTGGAATTTCTTCTGGATAAGTTGGTAGGAAATGGCCCTCAGAAGTCTATCCGTTTCCCTCTTTCTCTGTAGTCATTGTAATTTCGTACCATTTGTTCCACAGGTCGTAAATTTGGTATATATGATTTTTTTTA
This sequence comes from Neoaliturus tenellus, assembly GCA_030545055.2. NCBI lineage: Eukaryota > Metazoa > Arthropoda > Insecta > Hemiptera > Cicadellidae > Neoaliturus > Neoaliturus tenellus. The sequence continues at coordinate 55,882,580 of CM061535.1, read as the reverse complement.
TTGGATGACGAACACCATTGTATGCCTGTGAGAATGAATAATATGTGTTTCTGACATCTCACGCACAAATAATATTAATTGAATTTAGAAATTCACAGTGAGCAATTTAAAAGGCTAATAAATATTACTAATCTATACAATTTTCATTTGCACAAATGCACAACTTTGATAAATTTTAAAATTTAAATCTATGGTTTTCAAAGTTTTGTACGTGGACGTTTTGCCATGTGGCCCTCAATCGTGAAGAACATGATATGTATGGACCTGATATGAATTTGACGTAATAAGTAGTGGGCGTTTATAAAAATAGATGTTTTGGTTGCAGACTTAACAGCCATAAATGAGTAAAATAAATCCATGATATAATCATGTGGGTATTGTTAAAAAGATAAAAGTTCCATGCACAACCAGATGAAATTAATTTGTTTAGTTACTAAAACACTAACTTATAATTAATACACTTATAGAACATTTGACCCTGTAAATGATAACTTAAATGTAATCTCGGTTCTAAGAGAATTTGTATGAGTAAAACCTTAAGTACAGTACTAATCAAGAACACCTTAAAAATGAAGAAGATAATTCAGTAAGTATGAAGTTTTTACAGAATAATTTGCTTTAGATATAGTAGGTTAAAACCTCTAAGTAAAAAATTCGTCGTGAAAAATTAACTTTTCCTAAATCCTTTACTCATCACATAATTATAATGAAGAGGGGAGTTGATTTTAATTTTGAACTATAAGGCTTATTTATTTTTTTTTAATGTATGGTTTATGCAATTGTTAGGTAGGTTATAGTAAAAATTATCTTTATTAGAAACAAAAAATTGTTTTGTAGATAGTAAAAAGAGACAAAAAATTTAATTTAATTTTGACACTAGTAATTAAAACTTTTAGCAAAAAATAGTAATAAGTAAACACAATAAAATTTAAATAATTGAAAATAGTTGCATTGTAAATAACATCCCACCCTCGGATTCAGGATGATACACTTGTATAGCAAGGACAATTTGAATGTCAACAAGAGTCTGAGTAACTATAACCCTTAAAAAAAACTCAGTATAGGTTCAAACTTCATGACATAGACTCTTAATCTTGATTGGCTAAATTTGATTGGATATTTTAATGAAAATACTTATATTTCTTTCCTTATTTGACGACTAGATTACATCTATCCACCGGTGTCATGTTAAATTGATGAGAGGATTTTACACAGACTGCTGTTATTTAACGGGAGTGGGAAACACAGTCAGGTACAAAACGTTGTGACAGGGCATTAATAAAGATTTTACCTTTGTTGCTCAAATTGAAAACGTCATAAGTAGTAGGAACAATTATGAAGTATTTTAAAAAGACTTCATTACTTACTTTATGTAAAAACCTGAGTTTATTTTTTTCTAACCATGGTTTTATGAAGATTCTACACTTATCTCCTTTAAATGGTTAAGAAGAACCGAATACACAAATTAAAATATAGTCTTGAGATGAAAATATTGAATCGTTATTAGGGATAGACGAGTCTCAAAATTCCTCGAATTTTCCAAGAAATTTTACATCTGGTTAAAAGAGACGACATTTCTATTTTCTCAAAATTTTTCAAGACAGAAAACATTTCTTGAAAAAGGAAAAAAACGGTTAAACCTATATATAATGTACGAATTGCTGGACCATTTTTACTAGCAATTTATAGGGGTGGGCGAGTACTCGAGTTTTCGAGTATCTGTCGAGTATTTTTTGATACTCGAAGCTCGAGCGAGTACTTGTGACTACTCGTTAAAGTCGAGTCGAGTAGTTATTAAATTTAGCATTTCTGAAATGTTTTTCTATTTATTTAAACCCCATTTCTTTAAATTGTAAAATGTTATTGTGAAAGTGATACATTTTAAGACCAAAGAAAGTTAGATGTGAAGACGATGAAAATGCTTCTAACGTGCTTCTCAGACAGCACTCTACTCTACTGCTGACTGAACTCTTTGTCTTGTCAAGCGAGTTGACGCATGCGCATGGTTAGTGGTAGAGTCAACATTGCTACTGATTAATAAAATGATTCATTTGTAGACCTTCATAACATTGGGGAAAAAAATTAATAGTCAATTATAATTTGACATCTAATTGCATCAAAACAATGATTTAAAACTGATTCAAATAACTTTAGACAAAATAAAGAGCTGTGTTGACATTAGCAGTAAGAATAGTACGGCAGACAGAAGAGTAGGTACAAGAGAACAATCAGGTTTACCAATGGCTAACCTCAAATTGCCAGAGTAATACCATTGACTTTAGATACTAAATCAATAGTATCAATAGTCATTGGTAATACAATTTTATAGTTGTATGTTATTTTTCTAATCCAGCATTCACAAAAATATATATTTATTAATTGATAATAAACATATTTTTCTCTCATATTGCTTTGATTATAAGACAGACATTGAATTTATTGTTCTTTGTGTTTTTTTTAAGTCCTAACAAACAGGCTTCATGGCTGTTCACTAAAGCTAGCCTTTACTCAGTTAAGAGACATTCTGCCACTAGCAGACGGCGAGGGAATTAGGTGAATTAATTCCAAAACAGTGAAAATTATATGTACATAGCTTGAGTATTTCGGAGAAGTGAAAATAATTCCTAAACAAAATGAGCGGTGAAGATTTTCTTATCAACAAAGACAAAGGAAGTAGATAGATTTGAAAATGACAATTTAAATCCACCAATTACATTTAGTGATTCTGATTCAGCTGTAGTATCCAGGTGTCTAGGCTACGCTTCTGACTCAAAGTAGGCCTAATATGCCAAATACAAAAAACTGTGAATAGGGAAAAACTTTTATTTGATAACATCTTAAAGTAAGTGAAACATATGAAAGTGAAAAGTGAAAAGTTAAGTAAGTAACTGTAACTGGGGATTTTCTTTTTTTCATTTAATGATGGTTAGAGGCTATTTTTCAATCTTTTATTATGTACATTCCTTAATCCCTTTTGTTACTAAACCAAGTTTTTAGCTTAAGTATTTTTTTAATAATCAGCGATTTAAAAACCAATATTTTTTCCTTCACACAGTTTTTAAGCAAATTAAACTTAGGACTAAAGTTCATTATCTTTTTTAGCCCTTGTAGGATAGGCTAGTTATTTTAGTATAGTAGGCTAGTATATTTTTATATTTGAGTATAAACTAGTTATTTTAAGGCAATTTTCAATATTTTTATGTTCACGTATTACTCGACTCGACTCGACTCGAAACTCGAGTATTCTACTTACTACTCGACTCGACTCGACTCGTTCTAAAAATGTGATACTCGCCCACCCCTAGCAATTTAATACAAGATTTTGAAGCAAAGTGGTGTTTTATTTTTCCCATTTGTACATTATATCACATTATATTATTATATTATATTACATTGAAAATGTTTATATACGTTAAAGTTTTTTTTTAGTTTTTATTAATAACTTTTGTCTATGTTTATAGTTATGATTATGACCGTCTTTTTTGCACTACTATAATCATTGTTGTATTATTGGAAGTATTGTTAAACGTGACAAGAGTGTCATATTTAACGGAATGTAGCAAAAAACAAGATACAACAAGAAGACAAGAATGAAATTGTAATTTAATTTTAATTGTAATTGTAACTAATAAGACTGGTGTTTCAGTCTGATTAAATTTTCAAATTTCAATGTTGTATCCTCACTCTTATCACCATATCTTAACCTATGTTTGAGAGTTATTTGTAATAAGGTATTTAATATTTGTTCTTAATATCTGTCATAAATCAGGATTTAACAATATTACAAAATCAGATTAAAATTACAAATGCACATTTCCCGTTAAGTACCAGAAGGGAATGTAAATTCCTTCTCAATCTAGTATCGATATTTTATGAGGATTAAAAATCCCGTCTCGTCATAAACTAAAAATCCAATCTCGTCCATCCCTAATGGTTATGCACATCCCACAAGAACAGTGTACTTAACAGTCACACCAACAAGGAAAATTTGACACCCTGTGTCAACTTTTATAACCACACAATTTTTTCATTAACCTTTAATTACCATTATGGCTAACTGTATTTCAATGATTCCCCAATTTTTAGACGATATTATTGGACTAATTTTAAAGATAGATGGATCATTTCGTCCGAAATTCTAAAAATGGATGGACAATTAACATTTAAGTAAACAATTAAAAAATAATACTTAGGTCGTACTTTCAATTTAAACTTAAAGTACTTAACGGCTTTATCCTTGATAAAATTGGTAAACATTTCAGTTTAGCTGCAGGTGTACTAATCTAAAACTTAAAGTACTTTGGAAAATAGAAGAACATGATAAATTTGTAGCTCCTGTTACTTTACTTCAATAGACCTTGAGTATCATTCAAGACTGTCAATTTAAAACTAAATAGACTTAACATAAGAAACTGTCATGAAAAATACTAAAACATGCTGAATATTATTTTAAATGAATCTATATTTATTTACAATATTCATTCAAAACAAGCTATTAACAACTATAAATAATATGATATATTATTATATATCAACAAATGATCTGTGGAAGCCTGCCCGATTAATCAAAAATCTTAAATGTACGATAAAATGTAACAATTAAAATAAACTATAACAAAGCATATAATCTGATTTAGTCTGATCTGGATAATTTACATTGATTATTCAGAGTTAAAACATCATTGTAAGTTAAAATGTAACAATTAAAATAAACTATAACAAAGAATATAATCTGATTTAGTCTGATCTGGATAATTTACATTGATTATTCAGAGTTAAAACATCATTGTAAATTAAAATGTAACAATTAAAATAAACTATAACAAAGCATATGATCTGATTCAGTCTGATATGGATATTTTACATTGATTATTCAGAGTTAAAACTTCATTGTAAGTTAAAATATAACAATTAAAATAAACTATAACAAAGCATATAATCTGATTTAGTCTGATCTGGATAATTTTCATTGATTATTCAGAGTTAAAAATCCATTGTAAGTTAAAATGTAACAATTAAAATAAACTATAACAAAGGATTTATCTAATTATGATGGATCATTTACATCGATATTAAAATTTATAACAATGATGATGAGTTAAAATAATGAATGAAATAAAGAAATGAGAAGATGATATTTACTTAATATGTACAACTAAACAGTATGACGATTAAAAAACTACAACATAATACTAACGCTAACAAATTTTATGTACAGAACCATAATGAATATTAAAAATCCAATGCAAATCACTACGATAATGAAAGTTAAAATACGACACAACGATAACACACGATGATCATGCAAAAACATTTATGACAGTATAAATAAAATGATCAACAATTGAAACATGCAGTGTAAATAAAATCTCTGTAAATAAAATTTGATTATTAAAAATTTTAAAATCACAATTATTTATGCTTAAGTTGAAATTGTTGTGCTTAAAACATAGAGGTGGCAAAAGGTACATGGAAAGTGGTCACGATACATCGACCAGTAGAGCATCCGATCGTGGGAACTTGGACACTGGAAGAGCTTTTTGAAAGCATGAGGACAGATAAGTGGGTTTTCGTGTACACTAGGCCTATAGGGAGTATTTACAATTTACAGGCCCCCGTCCAACTGTCTATGCGGCACATAATCCGAGTGTCCAAGCCGGCAGTATTGTGGGGGTCCGTGGTCGGCGGGGGTCTCCCCGGCCATAACATAGCCCTTGCTGGGGGCGGGCTCCGCCTTGAGCGGGGGGGCAGGGGGTGCGGCCGGGGGCAGGGTTACGTAGCCAGTGGCCGATGGTGTTGGGCGCCAGGGGGCCCCCAGTAGAGAGTAGCCGGATGTTACTCCCAGCTCCAACTGTAACAGTTAACACCATACACTCCATACATAGCTGTCGCTACTATTCAAAATGAAAATGAGTCCTAAAGAAATGTGAAAGTTAATTGAATGAATTCCTATTTTTACAGGAGAACCTCCTCTATTAAAATACATTAATATGTTAATGCAGATGCTTTGCAATGCAGAATTTTTTATATTATTTTTAGAGCTTGGAGGCTGGCTAAGAAAGCCATCTAATGATAGACTCTAATAGTTGACCAATGAATTCTCAACTTGTTATTCTTTACTAGTTTACTTAATTAAACATTGTGTTTTATATCACATTTACAATAGTAATATTTTTGATTAATCCAAAATAGGTCAAATACAAATCATTTTTAAATATTGGGACTCCACTGTATCACTTATATTACAGTAGAACTTTGTTAGCACCACCCTCAATAACCAATTACCTCGATAACAAGTAGAAGACCACAGGAGAAAAAAGGGGAATGTCGCAACAATTAGTTTTTGAGAAAACTCTAAAAAACCATTGTTAAACGTTATGAACAAAAAATTTTGCTATATTAAATATAACAGATCTACACAAAACTATAGCCAATATATATTGTTATGAGTTATAGGTATGGAAAACCCCACAATTATATAGAATATTTATTTAAAAATATAAACATACAATATTGTCAGAAAGTTCCACGATAATTTCCAGAGTTTCCACGATAAGAAGGGGGAATGTCCAAACAAAGTTTTTTCCCTTTTTTCCATTTACAATGGACAGTCCTCCTTTTTCTCCTGTTTACTAATACTTTAATGTGTTATATCTTTGGACTTTGAACCTTTTTGCCATTGATAGTAATACCATTAAATGTACAATCTTTTGAAGAATCCAAAAACATTGAAACCCCAAAAAATTTTTTTTTGGACATTCCCCCTTTTTCTGAAAAGTGCAAAAAAAGTGTTATGAGTGAGAGTGTGGTTTGGGTCATCACGGAAATCGAGCGCAATGGACTACATTCACGTGAGTAACACAAAACAAACTAAAATTAATGACTATTTCACAAACTTTCCTTGCTCATCCACAACATTGAATCCTGACGTAGGCTTGGACGTAGAGGAAATTGACTCACATATAATCGATAAACCAATCAACTTTGCTCGTACTCAATTAAATATACAGTAAATGATTAATTGAGAACATTAATACTGTATAAATGTTCTCAATTAGACGAGCACCTTGATAAAACGTCTGTTTTGTCGTTTTGTGTGACCCCTTGTTAGTCACCTTATCAAGGTTCTACAGTACAAATAAAAAATTAAATAAATAAATAAACCTGCTTAATTGGACGGTAAAGACTATACAATATACAAACTATACAAAGAAATAAGAAAATGGATAGTGTATTCAACTGTTATTTGACATACACACTTTTTAAAGACCTTTTTAGACTTTAAATATGAAAATAAAATAAAATATAGGTGTGTGCATTGGGTTTTTAAGGCAACTCAAGTTTAAATTCAGTACAACAGCTAAAAAGCACAGTTCACCCATTGGCACACCAAAATTCTACTACCTGACAAACACACAGAAATTTCTAATTTTCTGACACATTTAGAATTTTTTTTAACTCCTCTAACTTCTATTGGTATAACGTCTGCTACGACTAATAATTCGTTCTCCTTCAGACACATTTGGACATAGGCTAATTCACAATCCTCAATTATCAATATATTGGTCAGTTTCACTCGGTCATAAATTCAGTCACAGTATTTTCACGCTGTCTTCTCTAAAACAGGTTAGGCAGCCAAAGAAACTGAAAATACTCTCAAAATCTGTTGCAAATTCAAAGACAAACGAATATTGATTAAACAAGTTCTCTGTTGCAAGAAAAAGGTAAAACAACTAGCGTCAGTGACACGAATCTGAATAGTTAAGTCTAGGAATGCTAGAGCATTTCCTAAGTCAATGAGTGCTAGCAATGCGAAAGCACATTTGCAGCATTTCAGATGAGTTCCATCTAAGTATTCCGAAGGGTTAAGACTAGTTGAAAGGGTGAAAAAATGAATAATTGTTCAAATATGCTTGGATTTTAAATAAGAAATAAAATTGCAAAAACAGTAAAAATAGTTCTGGATCTATGCTTTAGTATGACAAAAGTATTAGAATATATGTAGACAAGTAGGTCTTTCAAGTAGGCCAACAAGACCGCTTTAGTTTTTGTTTGCTTTAAAACGATCAACGAGTTTTCGGATATACAACAATTTCAAAGGGTTGATTCAGCATTTTGTGGTCCGTTACAAAATAAGTAATCACCTCGGTTAGGTTGAGGTTGGGTGTGGACTTGACCAGACAAGAAGTGCTGCCTCCCAACATCACGTAAGGCTCTCCTCGCTCGCGCTCCCAGCGGCCCACCGCGGACGACGACTCACTGCCACTGCTCGTGGACGAGGATGAAGCCTTGTTGCGCTGTCGCAGGGAGGTAGGGGGGGAGCCACCCACACAGGTGAACACGCCATCCAGCGAAGTCGCCCTCTGGAGTGGAAACAGAGAAATAAAATGTAGAAAACATACGACTACCTCAAAATATTGCTTAACTTTTAAAGACCAGCTTGTTATACATTACAACACAGTTGCTAAGTTAAGTTCATAAAAATCAACACAGTAAAAACCTTTCTCATGATATAACTCTTTGACACATCACAATTAATGTAAGGATGCAACTTGCACTTTCTCTCTGGGTTTGAAAAAAACCACTCAGATAGTTGATTTCTGTCAAGCTCACAAATACTTTTCAAGGTGAGTTAGCTATGTCCTATATTTCTTTCCAAAAAATTTTGAAGCCAAGTGCTTTTTCCTTGAAATCCTAATTAATGTAAGGATAATGTTCATTCATTGTTAGTGATGTGGGCCGGGCAAATGCCCAGTGGGCGGATCGTTTATAAATGGGCATTTGCCCAAAGCGATTTTAAGCGCCCAAAAACTGGGCATTTATAAAAAGTTCAGTTTAAGGCACAATACAATAAAACCTGTAATATTTTCAGTGTGGTATTTTAAATAAATAATTTTTGAAATTGTTAAATAAAATCTTATTTACTGATTAAGCAGGTTTCTACTCTGTAATTCATAAATATGTGCATAAGATAAATTTATAATGTCTAATTAATTAAATTTAAAGTTAAGTATTAAGGTTTTGTTAGTAAAACAAGTGCTTTTTAACCACAATGTAAATTTCCTAACATGAAAAGGCACCTATAAATTAATTTGTATTAATATATATATATATATATATATATATATATATATATATATATATATTCACAAATTCTACTGGGAGTTAGGGCTATTTATCAAAATATACTAAATATACTAATTTTATTTAATCTTATAATATGACAAAAAATTTCATTTTAAACTAATAATTTAGCCTACTAATGACTGAAATGGTCCTATTTTGAGATTGGCCGGTAAATCATATGTACCATGTTATTAGGATGTGTTGTAATTAGTTTTACAAAAAGGCAGTCTTGGAAAAAGATTAGCAATAGCAATTATTGTAAAAAATGAAATTTATGTTACTTTAATTTAATGCAATCAGCTAATGAATGGAAACTGGTAGTATAAGTTTTGCAAAACAATGGCCTTGTTTATATCATCCCGTACCGGCTGTACCCAAGACTTTTCATTTATTTTATAAGTAACATTAATAAATTTAAAGCATCATTTGCTAGTGATGGCGTAGGCCTAAGTTTAATGTATAATTCTGATTCTGGATATATATATTTTGAGGCTGAACATGATTATTAAATATATCAAATGATATGATGTAGGCTTATGATGCCATAATATGCCATATTATGTAAATCTTAGTAGCCTAAAGCTAAAGTAAACTGCTCAACCTTTAGTGGTATAGAGGCTTGTTTACTCTATTTAAAAACAAAAACAGTTTTAAAATTAGCCAATTTTGGTGACTTCACTGAAATTGATTGATTGTTCATTCATTCAAATGATATTCGTCCTTAAAATGCTTTTATACTTCAACTGAACTAACAACTGTACATGACTACCACAACATATATTATAGGCCCTATTACAATTAGGTTTGCTAAGAAGAAGAAACCAGTATTGTATTTATGTTTATACTTATACTATCCTTGGAAAAAGTGATGAAGATGCTTCTGAATCTGAAGAGTCATTAGTTTAAGGAATTTTGTTTGATGAACTGAAGTTTTCATTATGCCCATAATAATTATTTAAGTTAAGACTGATTCATTGTGTGTAATAAACAAATGTAAATTAATTCTATTGCATTAGCCAGGTATTTTAAATAAAAATAAACCTATGAAGTTATTTTCAGTCTAAATTATTTCCTATTGTTGACAAAAGAAAAGTGTTGACTCTCTAGTACTAACTTCCTACCAATATAATTAAAATTATACAAGTAATTATTTTTTTTTTAATATAGGCTATAATGTATATATCTAATGTTAGAGGTTTAAAAAGTTGACTAGAAGAGTAGTGTTCAATTTAATTTCCATTAATTAGGTTTATTAGCCTTTAACTGGATAAACGCCCGGCGCTTATGGATTTTGGGCGGTTATTTGGTAAAATGCCCTGGACATTTGCCCTGAGATTTAAACGCCAGGGCGTTTTACATCACTATTCATTGTTTATCAGGGTGGCCACTCAAACTTGATTTCTCAATTCCCGGCTCTTTCCCGGTTTTTTCAGTCCGATTCCCGGTCGTTTCGAACGCCAAATCTTCCGAAATTATGATATTGTATTGCCTGGGGTGGTCAAGTAATTGACTCCCGCCGTTTATAGAATAACTAGGAGAATATTTGCAATTAGGTATCAACAATGAACCTCCAACAAACACAGCTGATACGTACATACATAAGAACATAACGATTAATTCTATAAACAGTCACAATTAAAACGTGAGGTAAAATAAAACAACAGCAGCAATCAGCAATATAAACAATATCAACAGGTGCACAGAGAGCGACTTACGCCACCGGGTTGACTGACCTTGGCTAGCAACAAGGGTGCGCGAGCAAGGGTTAGGGCGCAATGCGCTTGTGCAAAAGCTCGGTGGGTTTTCCCAGTTATTAAATATAGTCAAGGCCGCAGACGCACCGCAGTCTAGCCGATCGGGCATACAAACATTTTGCTGGAGCCTGGGTGATTGGATGACGTATAGAGTCGTATTTGTTGCTACTTTCTGTTCCTGCTTTCGTGTAATAGGTGATTACCGGGTGGGTTTCAAATTGTATAGTCAAGTCGTTAACTGGCAGCGGTAGTTGTTTTTTTTTTTTTTTTTTTGTAACCATAAATCCCTTAAGTAATGTTCTAAGAGTGTATGAAATAATTTTGTACTACAGTATTATCACTATTATTTTTAAAACAAAAGTATTAAGTTGAAGAAAAACATATCAACAATGTTTATCCTCACTTGAACTGCAGAAGTGTTGAAGTGCAGAAATATTGGCCATTGTTCTTTTATTTCCAAAGCGAAAAGAAATGAAAGAATTTAGGTGGGCAAATTTAAACAACATAAAAAACGTTCCAAAAAATATTATTCTGTTGGTTTAGCTTGGGGCCTACTCAGTGTCGTAAAAATTTAATTATGATTATTATTTAAACAACGGATCAAAGTATTCACTTTTTTGCATTTTTAAATACTGTAGGTTACACAGAAAAATTCTTAATTATAAAGTCGTAGCAGACAAAAAACTACTGGAAAAGTTAAAAAAAAACTAAATTAAATTATTTTGACACATAGCAAATAGTTGACTTCTATTATTGATGAGATTTATATTCATATAGAGCTCCCGTTGTTGAAAATGGTGATCAGTCCAAAGTATTTCTTCATAGATAGAAAATATATTAAAAGTGAAATGAGGAGAAACTACATAATATAATCACGGATTGCAGGATTTATAATTATAACCAAAAATAATTTATATTTTTATTATTAAAACCATGTTAATGTCATTAAATCTGATGAATGCGAAAACGAAAACTCTATAAAACCTTAATAATTAGATGATTATAAATAAAATGGACTGGGAGTAGGCCTAGAGGACGAAGAGATAACGGGAGCATAGGAAGGGTCCGCGTCACCATTGGATGACTCATTCTCAACGTAATGTATCCAAAATTGTTGTAGTGCCATCTAATTGGGTGAATCTAATTGGGTGCAGGGGGAAAACACTTTCTTGGTTCGCTAGCTATCTTTCCGGTAGAAAGCAATTTGTTTCTGTTTGTGGGGAACCAAGTGTGGAACGGCAAATTAACTATGGGGTGGTTCAGGGCAGCACATTGGGACCTGTTTTATTCTTAATATATATAAATAACTTGTCCAAGATTAATATTCGGGGTAAAATATTTTTATTTGCTGATGACACCGCCATTTTATTCTTCTTGGAACGAGGTCATAACTTCAGCCACAAGAGATCTTTCGCTCGTAAAGAAATGGTTTGACCAAAATTTGCTGACTGTCAATGTAGCTAAAACTAAGTTCATGCCAATCGCTCTTAAATCTAACTTAAACATAAACATAAATTCTCTGAAATTGCACTCTTGTGGAGAATTTTCATCTTTAAACTGCAGTTGTGGAGAAATAGAAAAAGTGGATTCTTATAAATATTTAGGTGTTATGTTTAATAGCAGTATGAACTGGTCGGCTCACGTTCATTATTTAAAAAATAAGGTTATAAAATTTATTTTTGTTTTTAGACAGCTTTTTGAGATTTTAAATGTAAATCAGTTGAAACTTTGTTATTATGCTTATTGTCAGTCTTTATTTATGGGAGGCATTATTGCTTGGGGTGGGGGCTACCGTTCCATCTTGGAGAATTTAAACATAATTTAAAAATCAATTATTAAAGCTGCTCTCGGTAAAGCCCGTAGATATCCAACTGAAGATCTTTTTAATGAATTCAAAGTACTCAACCTAAGACAGCTTTATGTCAAAACATTATTAATGTTCATGTTCAAACACTCCAACAACATTTTCCCAACCTTTGAACACAATTATTATACACGTAGTTCACAAACCTCCAGGGTTCGAGTTGATAAATTAGTTCGAACTTTTTCTGTTACAAATTCTCATTAAATATTTCCCAAATTGTCATTAGAAATCTTCCTTCAACTTTACAAAATTTTGTAAATTACAAAGAGTTCATGTACAAAAAAAAAGGTGAAGGAATGGTTGATGGACATCGGAAGGGATGCAACTGAGGCGGTCGTCACTTCCGGTTACAGATAATCCCATTATCTACACTAAAACACGAGACTGTCACAAAAATACTGAGACCTCACTACGCCCGACGAGGCGGTTATCGCAGTGTCAGGTTAACCTGAGTTGCCTGGTGGACCTGAGAGATAAGGACTGGACTGACTAAAGATAAGACTATTGTGTTTCAGACTTGTTTTTAAATATGAGCTGCAGACAAGCCACATCTGGCTTTTGCAGCTAGTAGCAATAAGAATTTGAATGTAATCTGTTTTTAGTGAATAAATAAATAAATAAATAAATAAATAAATAAATAAATAACCTTTCTTATCTCCTTATATCCTTTTTCTTTGTTATCGCTAGTAATATTGTTATATCATCGTATTTAATTTTTTACTCAATTCTTGCATCTTTTATATAGAACGTCATGGAACGTTCTTAAAATAATTATATCTTAAAATAATTAGTTTAACTGATGTAAGTAATCTTGGTTTAATTTCAATGATAATGTCATCAAACACGACGTTTTATTATGATAATATATATGGAAAACACTTGTGTCCAATAAAACCAAAACTCATTACTTTTACTTTATCATGGGCCTGTACTTATTTTTCTCAGATTTTACTGCCTATTACAAATATCCCACTTTTAATTAAGATATTAAATTATTTATTTGTAAAACTTCATGGTTTCGTATTGGCGCTATTATTAGTATACAGGCGCCGCGCCGGCGCGCGAGTATCGAGGGGTTTTGGTTCAGGCGCTTATGAGTGTGCGTGTGTCAGTCAACGGAACAATAGACCATCCAATTACATCGTCGTGTTTTCTTCATTCCTTATCTCCCTCGCTTCCGGCCAAAAATAACCACCTGTTGAAGGTTCAAATGAAATTTCAAACCACTTCGTCGTTTTCCTAGAACCTTGGATCTGCTCTTTTTTCACTCATTCTCTAAATCTTCATGTTGACAGGGCTTGTAACAGTTCTTGAGGTTAATAAAAATAAAAAAATAACCAAATTGATACAAAAATAACCCAAAAATAACCTTGAACTAACCCAAAATGTCGCTAAAAATTCCAAAACCGGCGTTTTATCGGGATATTAAATATATATAGGCAATAAAAATGTTGTAGGATAATTTTGAACTAGGTAAGTAATCATCTACTAAAGCAATAATAATATTTTTAAAGTTTTAAAATAGAAAAAAATCCTCTCCGATTCATTTTTTTACTTTTTCCATTTTTTAATTTTTTAACATTTATTTAATTTTTACGAGTTTCATACAAATTGATCAATAAAAACCTAATTGCCTTAAAAAATTTAAAAAATAACCAAAATCCCCAAAAAAATAACAAAAATAACCAAATTCCAAAAAAACCAACAAAAAATAACCAAGAGCAAAAAAATAAAAAAAATAAAAATTAAAAAATAACCTGTTACAAGCCCTGCGTTGACTGGTATAAAAAAATAAAGTAAATAATAAATTACCATTTTCTATTCATCGTTATTGTTAAAAACCAACAATCTGATACACTAAATTCCGACCGATTTTGTATATTAGAAAAGGCTGATTTTCACAATTTTGAATAGAAATCCCCGGCTTATTCCCGGTTTGCCAAATTCCTGGCTTATTCCCTGTTTTCTTGGTTTCCCGGTTGAGTGGCCACTCTGTTTATGGTTGACTCTCAAATGAATTTTTTTTTTCAAATTCTGATAAATATAGTATAAACTATTAATTATTTAAAATTGACTGTTACTTGTAATTAATTTAATTTGGGTGTATCAATCACTGCAACAAACTTGTAATCGTCTAGTCCCATAATTTACCATTAATCCCACTTTCAAGTCAAATGAGAGAAATGATTATTTCAAAAATCTAATCAGTAATCAACTAGTCAGTTAAAAACTAATCAGCTATAAGGATGTGCGATCACAAATGCATCGATTAGCATTACGCATGCATCTATTAGTCTCAATACATCAGAATTCGTTGGCCTGGTCGCTAACACAGTTTACACAGAAGAATGTTGAAGATTCCCATTTGATGGTGAATGCTGTTCAATCGTACGATATTCAGTAATAATTTATTAGGGAGGATTTATTTCTTCCCTCAAATGTCTCACTGTTTCTTTCCTCAACAAAAAATTAAAAGTGTATTCTACTTCCCTAAAAACATTTAAATATTTTACTCGATGATTTTTGTTCCTTATAGTACTACAGGCCAGCCCATTAGTTCATCATTGGATAAAACTGAGAGGTAGATTGCCCGGAAATAGCGCCACAATGCATTGAATTGAAAAAATTGGGTACCATAAAAAACTGTTGCATTGGTATTTTTTGCAATTAAAAAAAAGAGAAAAAATGTTTATACTCTACCTACAGTTTATGATTCGTGGAAAATGAATGTATCTTCAAATGTACATTGTTATGTATGTCAAGGTCCTGTAAAGGTAAGTACTCCTAATGCTGCACTGTTAATCATGAAGTTTTCTTGGTTTGATTACAACAGACGAGCTCAAATCTGACCAAACTCGGAACCAGACAAGTGGCCGGATTTCTAAATACTCGATTAACCGGTGGTTTTTTAAACAAGTTATTAAGCTGAAATGACAAATGGACAAGCAGTCGCAAGGGATCAAACTGCACTTAATGGACAATAATACCAATAGATAGATTCAGCCTGACAACAAATGTCCCTAACGTAGAAATGGGACTGCAAGAGTGACAGAATCCGTCTGGCAGTAAATTCCAAAAAAAAAAACTATCGAAAAGAGCACGATGGGACGATGTATCTTAGGACTTCTGAAACTGAATCATCATGAAATCGTCAGTTAAACTGAGATATTTAGTGATTGAACGTGGAACCATTTGACTTTTGCCTATTTCAACAGTGGGAAAAATTAAAAGTAATATGCTGTTACTTACAGATTCTAGAAGTGTTATTTAAAAAAACAAACAAAAAAAACAGTACTTTACTTTAACCAATTTTAAATGAATGGATGCGGAATCCTGTAAACCGATAATTACCAAAATTTGCTGCATCCCACACCTTAATCAGCTACTTCACCAACATTGACTATTATGTGAGCACCTAGTCGTAAAACTAGTGTATCGTCTGTAACTGACCTGGTTGCTATGCAGCTGGTCTGCCTCGGTGCCTGAGTCAGAGCTGATGTGCGTGCCGTGGGTTAACGACGACGCCACACTTTCGTGTCCGCTGCTGCAGCCCGAACTGTCGCCGTCTCCGTCGCCCAGACTGCTCGTGTCCCCCCTGCCTCCCACCACGTCCCCGTCCCCTTCCTTCTTCTGCAGCAGCAGCTCCTGGTCCGGAGTGCTCAGGTCCTGCTTCTCCGGGAGGGGTGGAGGGCCCCACCCGTACAGGTTGAGGTGGGTGTGGTAGTCTGGGTCCGTCGACTTCTCCTGAACATAGGCATTCAAGGGTGTTACAAACACTTTATGAATGGGGATAGTAGGCGAGGTGCTAGGTGCAGTTGAGTATGCATGAAAAGAGTCAGAGATTTTGACTTTTGATTTTGGTAATGGGGGCCTAGGTGAGTATAAAAACCCATGTCGTCGCCTCCAAGGGTGGTCGACAACTTAGGGGTGGGGGTGCAAAGTTGCGAAAAACGTTAATCAGCAAACCGCTTATAACTCCCTTGTTATTGAACGTAAGTAAATAATTTTCTTTTATTTGTAAGTAATAGTATGACCTTCAAAAAAGGTTATAACAGATTTTTATGTATATTTACTAGTTTTCAAGATACATTTATTTTTATATTAGAAAATTTTAAAATACTAAATAGATAACACATTAATGGTAAATAGACAACACTATTGATCAATATTTATTGTAATTGCATTGTATATTTTAGTAAACTTACATAAAGAAACAAAATTCTTAAAAAGCTAAAATTATTTCCCGGGATTTATGTATTTAATTGTCAAAATGCGACGTCGGAATCTACGGAACATCTTGATAATTATACCACATGGGAAGCTATCGTTGTACATGCAGGGCTTTGTTCTTGACTACCCACAAGATCTGAAAAAAGTATTAATGAATTAATTATTAATGCATGGTATATAATTAAAGATTGGCAAACTGTTAATTAATTTTCTGATATGAAATACCATACTAACATTTTTTATGTTCACAACAAAATTGGCTTCTTCCTGGTACTACCAATAGAAATACATAAATTATGCACAATACAGGGATACTGAGCTTTGCTCGAATAGAATAAAACAGTAGGGTAGATAACCTAAAAATAAAACATCCATTGTTTACGAATCTTACTATGAAAAAGAACAACCTGAATCAGCTGTTTTGGTTAACTGCAGATACAAAGAAGGCCCTTAATGATAACATGGACACTTTGAAGGGCTGTAGAAGAAACCCCGTATTTTCCCAGCCTTGAGCCCTGCTCCAATTGATTTCTCAGAGCCAAATACCCCTACTATACATAAAAATCATAAATCCATGAACAGAAAAAAAATTTCCCGGACAGCGCTGATTTTAGAAAGTAAGAATTATTTTGAAAAAAAAAATACTTACATGGTACAGTACACTCTTGTTCATCGGAACTAATGTGGCGGACGGCCGGTTCGGATGTCAAAAAATTCCGATAAAGCGGAGTCCGTCGTAAGTCATCATTTCCGCCTGTACCAAACAACAAGTTATACAGCCGACCGCAAGCAACTGGCTTGCGACTGGTCACTGGCAACTGGAACTGGCTGGCTGATCCATTTGTAAAGTCTAATGGATCAGGGGTCACCTATCGTGATTATATTCACTCATGTTTTTAATATGACACAGGAGATTTTATGAAAATAAGGCAATCAAACTTTGAACATGGTAACAATGAACCTATAGGAATAAAAACAACGCAGGAAATAAAGATCCAAAATCTTAATTAAACATATTCTATATTCATATTCCAGCACTTAACTGACTTCCACGTAACACAGGTGCAGTCGCGACGCGAGACAGACTGAATGACAGTTTGGGAAGCGGTCGACGTGGATGTTCACTGCTTGCCCCCTTCCTCTTTCTATTTTTGTGCGTATACTCCACGGCCTCGTAAATAACATCGATGGGTACAGATTATGAAAAACGCCTGATGACTTTTGATGTAAAATGTGATACTTTACTGTTGTGCGGATAGAACAAATGGAATTTGAAGGCGCTAAAACGGAAAAAAATTATTTATTTCGTAAGAAAAAAAATAACAATATCCAGATTTCCAGTTCCGATGAAGCGGAGTTCCGATGTCGCCGAGTCCGATGAACGAGAGTGTACTGTAAAGATGTTGTTGTCTACGCTCCCTTACAGATATTTTTAATTATATGTGTTGTTACAACTATTTTCAATACAGTTGCAGTATCCACAGCAAGGTACTTCTCTCATGTAAGAAGGACAATGTTTGTTACAATTTTTGCATTTACATGGTGATATCAGGTCTTCTGGCAGCGGCGTTTTTGTCATCAACACAGGGCGAATGAGTCCAGAACAGTCTTCATAAAACCCATAGTTTGTAATGTTTAGTTGGGTGATGTCTGCTTGTAAAGCACTATTCCTAACATGAACTTGGGCCCATCACGCATTTTCTGGTTGCAATACGACCAGCAAAGTAGGCACTAAGAAAGCAGCATTGAAAGAGGCCAAATACGAAGAAAATATAGCTTTGTTAGAGAAATTAGGGAAGATTGAGTTAACTGATGAAGATTATATGAAATATGAAGCGTTGTATCTAATAATCGTTAAAAAAGGGATTAACCTGCAACGAGAGTAGGTTTAAAATCATATCAACTCACCCAGCATCATTAAGAAACATTGCATCCCTTCCAGCAACAAGTGTCGCGTGAAACTCCATATACTTCGCAGTTGGGCCCAAGTTCATGTTTGGAATAGTGCTTTACAAGCAGACATCACCCAATTAAACATTACAAACTATGAACTATGGGTTTTATGAAGACTGTTCTGGACTCATTCGCCCTGTGTTGATGACAAAACGCCGCTGCCAGAAGACCTGATACCACCATGTAAATGCAGAAAATGTAACAAACATTGTCCTTGTTACATGAGAGAAGTACCTTGCTGTGGATACTGCAACTGTATTGAAAAAAGTTGTAACAACACATATAATTAAAAATATCTGCCAGGGAGCGTAGACAACAACATCTTTACCATGTAAGTATTTTTTTTTTTTTCAAAATAAACCTTACTTTCTAAAATCAGCACTGTACGGGAAAATTTTTTTCTGTTCATGGATTTATGAATAGTAGGGGTATTTGGCCTTGAAAAATCGATTGGAGCAGGTCTCAAGGCTGGGAAAATACGGGGTTTCTTCTACAGCCCTTCAAAGTGTCCATGTTATCATTAAGGGCCTTCTTTGTATCTGCAGTTAACCAAAACAGCTGATTCAGGTTGTTCTTTTTCATAGTAAGATTCGTAAACAATGGATGTTTTATTTTTAGGTTATCTAATACTGTTTTATTCTATTCAAGCAAAGCTCAGTATCCCTGTACAGTACACTCTCGTTCATCAGACTCGGCGACATCGGAACTCCGCTTCATCGGAACTGAAAATCGGGATATTATTAATTTTTTTTTCTTACGAAATAAATGATTTTTCCGTTTTAGCGCCTTCAATTTTCATTCGTTCTATCCGCACAACAGTGAAGTATCACATTTTGCGTCCAACGTCATCAGGCGTTTTCCATAATCTGTACGTATCGATGTGATTTACGAAGCCGGGAGTATTCGCACAAAAATAGAAAGAGGAAGGGGGCAGGAAGTGAACATTAGTTTCGACCGCTTCCCAAACTGTCATTCAGTCTGTCTCGCGTCGCGACTGCACCTGTGTACGTGGAAGTCAGTTGACTGCTGGAATATGAGTGGAGTATAAATATGGAATATGAGAATAACGATTTTGGATCTTTATTTCCTGCGTTGTTTTTATTCCTATAGGTTCATTTGTTACCATGTTCAAAGTTTGAGTGCCTTATTTTCATATGAAATCTCTAGTGTTTCCTTAAAAACAAGAGTGAATACAATCACGATAGGTCACCGTACGGGCGGAAATGATGACTCACGACGGCCTCCGCTTCATCGGAATTTTTTGACATCCGAACCGGCCGTCCGCCACATTAGTTCCGATGAACGAGAGTGTACTATTGTGCATACAAATACAAATTCTTGATTGCATACACAACATTTAGTCATAGAGCAATGTTTATAAATACAATAATTACATAATTTATGTATTTCTATTGGTAGTACCAGGAAGAAGCCAATTTTGTTGTGAACATAAAAAATGTTAGTATGGTATTTCATATCAGAAAATTAATTAAAAGTTTGCCAATCTTTAATTATATACCATGCATTAATAATTAATTCATTAATACTTTTTTCAGATCTTGTGGGTAGTCAAGAACAAAGCCCTGTATGTACAACGATAGCTTCCCATGTGGTATAATTATCAAGATGCTCCGTAGATTCCGACGTCGCATTTTGACCGTTAAATACATAAATCCCGGGAAATAATTTTAGCTTTTTAAGAATTTTGTTTCTTTATGTAAGTTTACTAAAATATACAATGCAATTACAATAAATATTGATCAATAGTGTTGTCTATTTACCATTAATGTGTTGACTATTTAGTATTTTAAAATTTTCTAATATAAAAATAAATGTATCTTGAAAACTAGTAAATATACATAAAAATCTGTTATAACCTTTTTTGTAGGTCATACTATTACCTACAAATTAAAAAAAAAATATTTACTTACGTTCAATAACAAGGGAGTTATAAGCGGTTTGCCGATTAACGTTTTTCGCAACTTTGCACCCCCACCCCTAAGTTGTCGACCACCCTTGGAGGCGACGACATGGGTTTTTATACTCACCTAGGCCCCCATTACCAAAATCAAAAGTCAAAATCTCTGACTCTTTTCATGCATACTCAACTGCACCTAGCGCCTGTACTATAGGATTACTTGCACAAAAATTTAGAAAGGTGTTCATATAATCATGCTAAAATGCTTTGTTTACTAGCTAGTCATTACTAGCCACAAGCTGACATTTTGTTTTGTCCACTTAACAGAACAAATGTTTTAAGGAGTTCATGCATAGCATATTCCTTTATAATATAAATACAATAAAAAAAGTTTTACCTGTAGAGTATTTTAAAAATGGTAGCCATTTAACCCTTTCAATGCTGGAAAATATTTATGTAATATTTGAAAAGTACTGAGGTATTGTTCATTAACACCTGAAAAGTGCTTGGAGGTGAGTGCATGAGAAAAAATTATGATCAGAATAAATTGTCAGCCCAAAAGTACTTGAGACATTTTGGATATCGATCATATGGAAAACCAAATGGAATTATCGTTTTTTCTAAATAACAATCGACACAATAAACATTCCCATTTAACTAAGCAGTATCAACATCGGCGGCGAGCCGATAGATCGGATCTTCGCACTTTTCAAAGGAATTAAATAAACAATCGTACCAAGGTCATAATTATTATTGTTTTGTTTCACAAAAAACAATAGTTATGATATGAGATAGTTGTAAGATGAACGTAGACTTCTTGTGCAAAGTTTTGATGCGTTAAGTGTGATACATTTCAACTGATTTGTGACTTTTTTCAACAAAATCGTTATCACTGTTCATACTTTAAATCTGGTACAATTTAATTAGGTAGCCCTTATTTTGACACTGCACTGTTAACAAAATATGGTAGGCACAATGAGCACGGTTTCACAGCCTATTAACACATTGGCGGCGAGCGTCCACGATCGTTGACGCAGGGGGGCGGCGCCAGGTGCGTGCGTCAACCATGGTGGACGCAAATTTGCTGTTGCTAAGCGACGTCAGTGTTCCACCAGCATTCGTGCGGTGTGAATGGCTGTTATTGCGCATGTGGGGAGATTGTTTTCATCAATTTTTGTCAACGCCGTTTTCGGTTTTTGCGTTTCCGTAGTAACATATGTTTATATAAACTTTGTTTGTTTGTAAATAGTGTTTACATTAGTTTTTATCAAAAAGGATTTGCCTCCTAGCCCAAGTTGTTTTAATTTAGTGCCTGAAGAAAGGTAATACGACGAAAACCTAGATGAACAGGATCTAGACCGGGTACGGTACGACACCGACAAGGGGGAGGACGATGACCCTGACTACGAGGCCAATGCGCCACAATGGTAAACGATCAACTTTCGGGTGGGCTGGTGCGGTTTTACGTAGTAATTTACAAGTTTTTTTTACATTTTACAATGGTTTTAGTATCCTTGTGTTAAATCTAAACAATTAGCAAAGTTTTGTGCAAAACTGAAAAATTAGTTAGTGACTGATCGCGTGGAAAGACGTCCCCAGTTGCGGCGCGTCCACGATGGTGGACGCAAATTAAAATGGCCGAAAATCCAATTTATTTCTACCGGATGGTCTTCCTAGATGTTTTTCTGTCATAACACACCTAAATGTAAGTAAAACCAATAAAATTTGTTTTCAGCATATGGTAACCAATATTGCATGATTTTCAGCAGTCAACGTGTTAAAGAGTAGGAACACTATGATGCCAAGATGGCGCCCCTGCCCTTGCAAGCTTCCACACCAAGCCAAAACATCTTTTTCGGGAGGGGCAGCTCAGTAGTAGAGCTCTGGCCTCACAAGCCAGCCAGGATTGATTTGGGGGACAACATTAGAGGCACAAACATGAGTGGTCACATCTGGCTAGCCTATGTGACTTGATGCCATAATGATACCTTGTTGTCTTTATCTTTTCTACAAGCTCTTCTTATTGGAATATTGTTTGGATCAATTTTTAATTAATATTCCATTTTTCCAATGAATAATAATGGATCTAATAATAGTATGAATAATAATAGTAATGGTGGTTTTTAATAATGAAAATAAAAACTTTCAGGACAGTCCTTGTACAATTTTCATGCAATATTAAAGTTAAGATCTTTTACCGGAAAGTAGAAACGACAATAAAAGAAAATATTTTAAGACTATGTTCGACAAAAGGCACTGAAAGTTTAAACATAAAAAGTTTAAAATGTTAAATTAAATTGGTAGCTACCTAGAGACTTAAATATATTATTTACATGTAATAGAATATCCATTCACAATCTAAAAATAGAAACAATTTACTCATGATGAGGCTACTGAACTACCATTAAATTTCAACATGGCTAGAAAAATTATTAAACCTTCATTTATGCTTACAAAAGAGACTGATAAGGTATTGAAATCAGAATGAAAAATTAACTTACAATAACAGGTGCCAGTCCAGGGGGAAGTTTGACTTCAACCTCTCTCACTTGCTCGTACCACCTCCACAGACTGAAAAAACCATCAAACAACCTAATAAGTACCAGCGTGATTGCCAAACTTCTACTTATAAAAAATATTATTTAATACAGTAGACTCCCTCTTAACCGGCCACCTCGGGACCAGGCCGCAGCCGGATAATGAATTGGCCGGTTAAACCGATGTTCATTTAAGAACGCCATCCCACAATTTTATATGACCTAAATACAATTATTACTTGAAAAACAACCTTAAATACATTACTGTACATGATTTATAGCTAATATCCACCACCCATGAAATCCACAACAAACCTACATTAATAATAATTCGTTTCTTTATTGTGGTCTACTGGATAGTAGGCCCAAACGCATAGACTTCCGGTGGCAGTCACTTCCGCCCAGGACATTATAGTTTAATTGGTTTGGGAACATCAATATGAAATAAAGTTGAATTGAATGATACATTAGATAAGAAAACTTAGTTTCCGGCGAAACGCGGCCGGTTAAAGCGATGTTGAGATAAAAAATGGCCGGTTAAAAAGATGTTATTTTGTGTCATAGTAGGCCGGTTAAAGCGGAGACCGGTTAAAGGTGGCCGGTTAAGAGGGAGTATACTGTACAAAGAATTTAGTAATTGGCTTAAAGTGATGAGAATGAGAATTGATTATTGTTGTTTTACAATCATGCATTGACAAAGTCGAATACTACATCTAATAATGTAAGACAACGTCAATGAAGGCTTATTGTTCATCAGTATACAAACTGAAACTAAAGTTAAAGCTAAAATAAAAACTAAAATACCCCCGTCGCAACAGACCTGCGTACTCAGCGAATTTCCAAATTAGTAATATTAATTTTGACCAGCTAAACTTTTAAACAAAATTTCATCACTTGCTCATAAATAGGGTAATAAATGTCTATTCTCCTTAAGATAAATATAGGGAAAGAGTATGCAGGTATGCTGCCATGGGGGACACTAAAAGTAGGTTTTTAGCATAGAAAAAATTTATTTCGACCATATAAAGCCATATAGTAAATTTCATCAATATCTGTCCATAAATAAAAGAGTTTGCCTATTCTCCATATGATTAACATGGGAAAAGAGTATGCAGGTTTGCTGCCATGATAAGATCAAAAACCAAGATTTTTTACCTTAAATGGATGAATCTCAAACAAATGAAGCTAAATACCAAGTTTCATCCAAAAATATTGGTTAATAAGTGAAATATTAACACATCCTTATTCTCCATAAGATTAACATTGGAGCCCCAAAAGACAATGTATTGTCTTTAGACTTTGTAATATCTCGGTAACCAATGGAGATAGAGCAAAGCTTCAAGATACTAAATTGTGTGTTTTTTTAGCTAAATCCAATGATCAAAATAAAAATTAAAAATTTTTCAAATTTGCATATGAAAAATGAAAAAAACCCAATTTTGGGGTACAAAACCCCCCAAAACTACCCCTTCCGGTAGGTCGATATGTCTAGTTTTCGAACTCATCCGAATAAACGTAGGATTACACATTTCTACCAAATTTAGTGTCGATCGGACCATTTTTACGAGAGTTATTGTGTCTAGGGACACATATATACAAGTTACCAAGTTTGTAAGGATCTAATGACAAATAACGGAGTTATTGCGATTTTTATCCAAAAAAACATTGATTTTGCATTATAATTAATGCAAATTATGGCTATTTTCACAGAAAAATCGCAATAACTCCATTATTTGTAATCAGATCCTTAAAAACTTGGTACCGTTGGTTAGATAATTAAATTTGGCAACTTTTTTGTACAAAGTAAAATTTTTTTGAAATTTGCCAAATTTGAGATATTTGAGTTTGAAATTTTAAAATGGCCGCCATTTTAAAAATACACAGCAGAAAAAATTAATTTTTTTCCAGAAAATGTACTTTAGTATGATAAAGATTCATCCCAAATATGAACTAAATACAACCATCCGTTACGGAAATAAAAATTATTACGTGAAAAAAAACAAAATGGCGGCTAACGGCTAAACGATGGATTTTAGACCGCTATTTGTATGATGTTTTTTTCTTGTCTCGATGCAAGGAACAAATATACAAAAGGGTTCCAGAGAGTTCCGGGACACCCTGTATATACATATACATATACAGGGTGTCCCGGAACTCTCTGGAACCCTTTTGTATATTTGTTCCTTGTATCGAGACAAGAAAAAAACATCATACAAATAAGTGTCTAAAATCCATCGTTTAGCCGCTAGCCGCCATTTTGTTTTTTCACGTAATAATTTTTATTTCCGTAACGGATGGTTGTATTCAGTTCATATTTGGTATGAATCTTTATCATAATAATGTACATTTTCAGGAAAAAAAATTAATTTTTTCTACTGTGTATTTTCAAAATGGCGGCCATTTTTAAATTTCAAACTAAAATATCTCAAATTCGGTAAATTTCAAAAAAATTTTACTTTGTACAAAAAAGTTGCTAAATTAAATTATCTAACCAACGGTACAAAGTTTGTAAGGATTTGATTACAAATAACGGAGTTATTGCGATTTTTCTGTGAAAATGGCCATAATTTTCATTAATTATAATGCAAAATCAATGTTTTTTTAGAGAAAAATCTCAATAACTCCGTTATTTGTAATCAGATCCTTACAATCTTGGTACCGTTGGTTAGATAATTAAATTTGGCAACTTTTTTGGCCAGAGTAAAATTTTTTTGAAATTTACCAAATTTGAGATATTTGAGTTTGAAAATTAAAAATGGCCGCCATTTTGAAAATACACATTGGAAAAAATTAATTTTTTTCATGAAAATGTACATTACAATGATAAAGTTATTCCTCTTTATAAAAAAGGAGATGTACATGACCCTTCAAGCTACAGACCAATTTCCTTGCTGCCTATTTTTTCAAAGATTTATGAAAAAGTGGTCTATACCCAACTAATGGATTATTTAGAGACTAATCAATTGTTAGATGATGAACAGCATGGTTTCCGACCTGGAAAATCCACTGTTACTGCAGGTATAAATTTCATTGAATCTATTATAGACTCAATTGACAAAAATGAAAAAGTAATTGGAATATTTTTAGATTTTTCAAAAGCTTTTGATAGTGTATCACATAGTACATTATTAACAGTAATTAATGATTTAAATATAAAAAACAAAGAATATAAATGGTTCTCTTCATATTTGAAAAATAGAAAACAGTGTACCCAGACTCAACGTAGTTTTAGCTATCCAAACAGCAATTATATTTATACTCAAGATTTTTACTCAGATTTGAAAATTATAAAATATGGAGTTCCCCAGGGATCTATCCTGGGCCCCCTGTTATTTCTTTGTTATCTAAAAGGGTTCCCCAAAATGGTGCAGGCAGGTGGGTCAGTTTGCCTCTATGCTGATGATGCTAATATTACAATTCCTGGTCAAAATCAGGATGACATTGAACTCAAATCATTCCTAAGTCTTCTAGGTGTTAAAGAATTTTCAGACAGCAAAAACCTTCTAGTTAATAAAAATAAATAAAATTTTATATCATTTTGTACCAAACAAACCAGATCAAAATTAGAGCCTAGCATACTTTTTGACAACTCAAAATTGAATCAATTTCAAGAGACAAAATTTCTTGGATTAATCTTGGATCAGCACTTAAGTTGGGATAAACATGTGGACTATGTAGTCAAAAAAATGTCATCTGGCCTGTATGCCTTACGACAAATGTCAAGGACATGTAACATCGAAACTCTAAAATCAATTTATTTTTCATTAATTCATTCACATATGTCTTATGGCTTAGCTATTTATGGAGCTACATCAAAGAAAAATTTAGATAGAATTCTTATTCAACAAAAAAAAGCTCTAAGGATAATTTTTAATATTAAAAAAAGAAACACGGTGAAATCGTATTTCTCCCAACTAGGAATTTTAACTGTTTATGATTTATATATTTTGGAAACAATTATGCACGTTAAAAAATCAAATATCCCAATTCAGAATCCAAATTCACATGGATATAATACCAGAAATAATAGGTATGTCGAACCACACAGATCAAAGTTTTTTGAGAAAAAAACTAGTTTCATAGGCACAACATTTTTGTTTAACTTGCCACATAGCATTTTTGAGGAAAATGGTATAGAAAGTTTCAAAAAGTTACTTAAGGGTTTTCTTTTATCATGTTCATTTTACTCATTTGATGAGTTTTTTAATATTAATGGTTGAAGTTAATAAAATAGCGTATTATGTGTTTATTATTATTATTGTTTATCTTTTTGTAAAAAAATGTTTAAGAGGTAATTAACCCATTGGCTAACAAGCCCGAGTATACTCGGGGCGGCCGTGAGTGGCCCGTACGTGCGAACCCGAGTATACTCGTGATTGCGTAATGATGTAAATAAAATATAGGTGCTCCATTATTATCGTGATTTGTTAAGACTAGAAGTGTTTATACACTTTATTAAACATAATATATAGTGTATCAACTAGTTTTAATCTTTTATTTACGTGTTGACATAATACAATACTGCATATAAAATCACCTGATCAGCTGGCGATGTTTACACAGCGCGCCATTACGTTGTTGTTTACATCGGTGTTTTGCCGTAACCTAAAACTTGTGATCGATGTATTTGTGTGTTGATATTTCAACTAAATGAGTAATTTTCAGGATCGTATCTCACTACTATTGTTTGAAAGTGAATCTGAGGGTGATTTAGATGATAATGAAAACTGCGGCGACAAGTTATGAATTATATAGTGGAAGTTTTCTTTTACTTTGCCGCACTTTTTCGTTGTATGGAAACTTGTTAAGTGAACCAATTAAACATTCTTTACATATTTTTATTCCAATAAGAATTTAATTTGGAGGTATAATTGTTTTACTGTGTAATTTTGAGGAATTTTCTAGCTAGGAATGATCCGTCTACAAATATAGGTAAAACGCCAAAAAAGGATGCTTTTGGAAAAAATTTTATATCCAAGTCAAATGTACATATATTGGAATAATTTTTTATTTTCACGTAAAAAAATAAATAACCAACTAATATATAATCGTTTTTGGGCTGAAATATTTTTTTTTAGTTCTCTACATATAATGCACTTTCAAAAATTATCTTTTTTTATATAGAACTATGTGTACATAGTAATATATATAAAGTGCTTACTATGTATAAACCATGACAAAATTAATATTTTCTTAAAGATTAATAATTTCTAAAAAAATCTGTGAAAAAATCATGAAAATTGAGCAACAATTGTTGCTACAGTGACAGTTTTAATAAAAGTATTTATTTTTGTCTTATCTCTATGGAAATTAAGGGGCTTGTCTGGTGTCTAATGTCAAGGAAGCCAATGGGTTAATATTTTTTTTTTTTTATGATAGCCAAATCAGTTGTATTATTTTGACAATATTTGAAAAAAAGGTCCTAAAAATCAAAGAGTATTTATACATTTATTTTTATTATTATTATTTTGTTTAAATGTTTATTAATTTTGACTTCACTTGTTTTGTATCTATTTATGTCTTTATATTAAATTGTTTAAGGAAGGGGATTCAAAATTTTTAATTAATTGGTCTATATACGAAATTAGTTTTATTTTTTATTTGTACATTATTCTAGTATTAGTATGTTTTTATTTGACACTATTCTTGTACCACGATTGTACATTTATGAATAAAGAACTTTTGAATTTGAATTTGAATTTGAAAGATTCATACCAAATATGAACTGAATACAACCATCCGTTATGGAAATAAAAATTATTACGTGAAAAAAACAAAATGGCGGCTAGCGGCTAAACGATGGATCTTTGACCCCTATTTGTATGATGTTTTTTTCTTTTTTCGATGCAAGGAACAAATATACAAAAGGGTTCCAGAGAGTTCCGGGACACCCTGTATATATACAGGGTGTCCAGCTTCCACCTTTACAAACTTTTCCAGGTTATTAAGCATGCCAAAACAGAAAAATCATATAAACATATATGTCCGGAAATGCTTCGTTGAGCCGCTAGCCGCCATTTTGTTTTTTACACTTAAGAATTTTTATTTCCGTAACGGGTTGTTGTATGGAGTTCATGTTTGGCATATACCTTAATGACACCAATGCTCATTTTTAGAAAAAATATTATTTTTTTCCGATGTATATTTTCAAAATGGCGGCCATTTTAAGTTTTTAAACTCAAATATATAAAAAACCGTAAATTTTTTAAAAATTTTACTAGACACAAAAAAGTTGACAAATTAAATTATCTAAACAGTGATACCAAGTTTGTAAGGATCCGACAACAAATAACGGAGTTGTGGTGGTTTTCCTGTGGAAAAACACTGATTTTGCACTATGATTAATGCCAATTTAGGTTATTTTAAGAGAAAAATCTCAATAACTCCGTTATTTGTTGTCGGATCCTTACAAACTTGGTATCACTGTTTAGATAATTTAATTTATCAACTTTTTTGTGTGTAGTAAAATTTTTATAAAATTTACGGTTTTTAAGATATTTGAGTTAAAAAATTTAAAATGGCCGCCATTTTAAAAATATTGATCGGAAAAAAATATTTTTTTTTTTTTTTTTAAATGAGCATTGGTATGATTAAGGTATATGCCAAATATGAACTCCATACAACAACCCGTTACGGAAATAAAAATTCTTAAGTGTAAAAAACAAAATGGCGGCTAGCGGCTTAACAAAGCATTTCCGGACATATGTTTATATGATTTTTCTGTTTGTTTTGGCATGCTTAATAACCTGGAAAAGTTTGTAAAGGTGGAAGCTGGACACCCTGTATATATATATATATATATATATATATATATATATATATATATATATATATATATATATATATATATATAAACTGTATACTGTATATATATACTGTATATATACTGTATATATATATATTATGTGTATATATATACACATAAAAATTTTAATGACTATTATTTTTGGTCTCTGGGCACCTCAAAACGAAAAAGTAACATGGTCCCGGGCTTAGGTCTATATATATATATATATATATATATATACATAAAAATTTTAATGACTATTATTTTTGGTCTCTGGGCACCTCAAAACGAAAAAGTAACATGGTCCCGGGCTTAGGTCTTACCATGAGACCTACGGTAATAGCTTATTCCCTATGGGAAATTCGCTAAAAATATTTCCCTTTCAGGTAGGTCTAAAAATTCTGAGAGTGCATAAAATGGGTTCTCTAAAAACCAATAATAAAACCTTTTTAGTAATTTGTCTCAGAATATGTGTTTGACAAATTAATTAAAATCTGTTGAGAAGTGACCATATGACTGTGCTGTGATTTAGTTAGCATACAGTGCTCCATTGCAATTTCATTTTTGTTTCTAGTATGTAGATAACTTTCTGTAAAAAGTAAGTAAACTTTCTAGTAAAGATAAGTAAATTTAACCTTTGAAAAATCACAACTAAAAATATAACCAAGATATGATCCTATAATTTTGGTATCCTAAATTTATTTTTCAGCAAAATTAGTAATTTATAAAACTTAAACAATCAGCCATAATCCAGTACACCTATTTTAATTTTAGAAATGACAATAGCTATTTGTGTAATAAGAGCGTAAAGAACGTCATTCCCACTCGAGAATTGTAGATGGCCGTACGAAGCATCAGCTGAGTGCGGCCAAACAATTCGAGAGCGGCAATGACTATTTACGCTCGTAATACACACAAGATTTTTCCTACCAACATAATTATTACATATTACATGTTTTATTGTCTACAAAAATGTAATTTAGATTATTTTGATTTGTTTCTGTTGGAACATAATGTTAACTATCAATCATAACCTCAAACTAGAAAAGAAGCAATTACTAAACGACAACAATGAATAACAGCTGTAGCATGGTTTGTAATAACAGCTGATTTAAAATTGCTGTTTGATCTAGCGTGCGGTAAAGAATCATTGCCGCTCTAGAGCGGGAAAGAAACGGAAACCGGAAATGAACTGTTTTGCATAGGGGTTACAGCTGTGGCAATGCAATTTTTTCCATGCAGTGGTAGGAAAAGTAATTAGTGTGAGGAGTAGGAGGGGAGGATAGTAAATAATTTATTACTTACCGCTTTCCAACACATGCGAACGCCAGGATAGAAGATGCAGAAATAAGGCAGACAATCACCCAAACTATGGTCCAGAGATCTTCCTTGGCTCCTGAAAGAGAACAAAACAAATCTGTAATAATGTAACAGTAAATAAATGGACGAATCCGGATGTGCAATAACTTGGAAGGTTGAGACATTCACTTGACCAGATTACGAATATCGGTTTTGAATGGAAACTAAAACAGAGGAAAAATGGCCGCAGCGGCAATAGAACAGCACAGAATTAACAGTCAATAGCAATCATACGACAAGTATCGGCTGAAAACAAGCTATAGAATTTGATCAGACCTACCTACATTTTTTATTTATTTACTTTTTATCTACTTAAACAAGTTCAACCATATCAGTAAATAGACTATACTCTCTAAAATATTGAAACCCCAAAAAATACATATACTCAAATTAAAAATTACTGTTTGTTGACCTTCAATAGCTAAGCTAATAGAAAATTCATTGATAGAGAATACTGATACAGTAGAGTCCCTCTATTATGAAATTAGCCTGTTCCAAACACTTGTTTTGTCCAAAAAATACTGATTAAAAAAATATTTTTAAATAACTGATCCTGGTATTTAAAAACAAAAGGAAATTCTGGTTGTCGATACTACAAAGAATTTAGAATCATGAGACATAATTCTTTTTATATTACCGTCGCTTTTCTATGGTTTAGTTTTCTTTACAAAGCACAATCGATTGCAAAACCCTTTCATTTCAATGAAATGCTCAAAATAATTTGTAAAGGAGACTAGTTAAAGGGTACTGGAGTTACTTATGGAGTCATAATAACATGGGGCTTGGCATGTGCCGGATTACGAAATATTGTGGATTACAGAACAAATTTTGTGAAAAAAGTAAATTAAACGAAAAAAGATTATAAAACACGTATTTAGTTATTAAAACACCTTTTAAAGAATAATAACTATTATACTAGAGTACATGATTACGAAACTCCAAAGAGTACAGTAGACGCCCGATTATTGAGGTACAGTAATTGGGACCGAGACCACCTCGGACATGGGGGAAACTCGGATACAGTAATACGGAGGTTATGTACTGTAGTGCAACTAATCGAATAATTTAGTTTACAGGATATTTTGTTGCTATTTAATACAATTTTTGAAACGTACAAACAGCGTCACATTAAAGAGACGCACGCTAGCAGACTGAACACGAATACGAAATGTAAACAAAGCTACAGTGACGCCAGGCTTATTCCGAAATTACACAATGTCACCCGATGTCCACGGAAGACGACTCGTCTCCCCAGCACGCATGCCAATACGGAATACGCCACAGTCTAGTATGTTATTGGGAGACAGTCACGATACTTGTATCGAAGCTCCATGTTAAGTGTTGTCTGCGGGGCAATCAGCGCTCTAAGCGGATGTAACCGGCGTGACTGGAGTCCCCAGCTGTTCTTGCTATGGGCGGAAACTTTAAGTTTAACTACAGTGAGCGGGAACCAATTCTGAAATACGGTCGTTATCATTCGATTGGGATTTAATTTGACAATTTTGATTGTTATTAGCATTGTATAGTCAATGGCATTATTGTCAGATGTGTTCGTGTTGCGCTGATAGCTGCGATCACCTGTGATTGTGTTGTCAACTCGGACGCCAACCACTACGAGCGCTAGTAAATCCACAGTAGCGCTCCAAGCCACTGTTCCTTGCATAACTGGAGTCCCCGGGTGGTTCAGGCGGACAACCTAAGTGACGGAGTGTCATGACTGTCTCTCAATAACCTATGATTGCTTCTCGGCCTTTTGGCTAAGATCAAAGTGTAGTGTATTAGACTGTGCAATACGCTTTGTACGACACAGTGTTGCTTTGAGGTGACTTTCGATCCCAAACAAACTTGATCGCTCAATTGTTATTTTTGTTTCTGTCAATATAATTGTTCTTTAAGTTGTGCCGGATTATCAAGCGTGCCGAATCATAGGATGCCGGGTTCATGGAAGTTTACTGTATCGAAAGTATTGTAAAACTGGCCAGTTAGCACTACAAAAGTAAAAACTTCTTGAAATTGCAATTTTATCTTTTATAGGAAAGGTTCTTGAAGTAAGATGAATTAAAACATTGTTTTTGTTCAAGCACTGCATCGTATTTTATTTAGGCCTATATCAATAGGTGTACAGTAAAAACATGTCATCATTTGATATTTTAAGGAAATGTGTATAGGCTTTTGAACCGGGCTGGTGGTTCATTTTTTTGCAGCTACTTCCTTAACTGTAACTCAAAATGTGACAGAAATGTAACTCTGTGCGTTTCTTAAAATGCACACACTGAAAACCGCTTAGGGTCAGCAGACTGACGTGATAGGTGCGTGCCAGGGGGGTTGACAGTTGCCATTAAGCGGTGTGGAGAATTGGCTGAGTGACTTTGAACACGGACCCAC
Source organism: Neoaliturus tenellus (assembly GCA_030545055.2). NCBI lineage: Eukaryota > Metazoa > Arthropoda > Insecta > Hemiptera > Cicadellidae > Neoaliturus > Neoaliturus tenellus. The sequence goes on along the minus strand of CM061535.1, from coordinate 55,848,667 downwards.
CCTCTTCTGCAACCATTCTCCTACTCATTATTATGTACTATTCTGCCATTGTTCACCTTCCAGTTAAGAGCATATCATATTGGCAGATGGTATCTGATGTTTTTCTTGCTATATTTGATTCCAGATTATTGGTAGTCCGGATTTTGGATGTCTGAATTATCGAAGTTCTACTGTATATTGAAAGTGATCAGGATAATAACCAAAGCCTCTATTCCTATAAAAGGTCGGTTAAGCCGATCATTTTTTATTTTCAAGACGTATAAACCTACCTCTTATTTGTGCCAGAGCAGAGGCAGTTCATCCGAGCGCCGGTTGATCAGGGGTGTTGTGAGAGGGTCCACTGTAGTTCAGATTAGGGGGACTCTACTGTACAACTAAGATTAGATGAATAAATTATTACTAAAAATGAATGTTGTTGTTTATAAAAAAGTACCTCTTGTTGATACCGTATTTAAAAGTGATAATTGCTATAAAAAATGGGCGCAATTTCACAACAATTCACTGTATGGACTTCTAAAGGAACAGTTATTGGGTGGTTGAATTTGAGAGTATTGACAAACTTTGAAGAGAAATAAAACGGGTGGACCTGAACAGGTCCACCGAGAAATATAAATATAAGGGTTGTCCGAGAAATATAGCAGGTGAAACTATTTTGGTCTTACACTGTAGGTAATTGAATGTACAGGGGCCGACAAGAGACACCTTTACTGAAACAAACAAATCTACCTTGCACAGCTTCATAAATTTGTTGAAACATGAAACTTGCGGCATAGGAAGGTTTTTTCTTCCACAGAGTAGTACGGTGTACCAGGAGGACGAGCTTGGAGCCATGGCGAGTGGTATACTGATGTAGATCGTGGTTTCTTGGAGGGTTTATTTCATGTACATCACCACTGTAAGTATTCCCAGGTGGGTGAAAGCTGGTCTTCAAGTCTGTAGAGGGTCAAGGTTAGCAAGAGTTCTTATGGCTTTTTTCTGAAGAACATGAATTCGGTTCATATTGTGTGCTGAGGTTCCTCCCCACGCTGTCAGGCCATATCTACCAGGGCGAAGAAAGCTGTCTTAGCCGAAGAGAGTCCACCCGTGTAGTTTATTCTTCGGACAACATAGATTCCAGCACTAATTTTTTTGCACAGACGGGTCTATGTGCTCTGTCCATGATAATTTATTGTCAAGTATAACACCCAGGAATTTTGTATGGGTTTCTATTGTTACATCCTCTATTTGAGGGACTATGTCTTTCTTCTTACTGAAATTTAGAGATGTGGTTTTGGTGGGATTGCTTGCTAGGTAATTGTTCTTTGAATAAAGAATTGCTTTGTTTAAGACTGATTTTGAAGGTAGAGGTCCTGTGGTGTGTTGTCTTTGAGTAGAATTGTTGTGTCGTCTGCGTACATGATTGCAATGGCATTTTCACTTGCAATTTGCTTAGGGAAGTCACTAGTGAGTATGATGAACAGAACTGGGCCTAATACAGAGCCTTGTGGGACTCCTCTTGTCAGCTCACTTTTTGTAGATCTGCAGTTTGTTGTAACTTTGTTTGATGAGTCTTGCAGTTCCACAATTTGGGAGCGGACTGTTAGGTAGCTTTTAAACCATTCTTGGGTTGAGTTCCTTATTCCTAATCTTTCAAGTTTCCTGCGTATCAGGTCGTGACCCAGGCAGTCAAAAGCCTTGCTGTAGTCTAAGAAGATGGCAGAAGTGTATTGTTTGTTTTCTATCTGGTCTAAGACATGCTCAGTTAGTGCTATTATAGCTGTGGATGTGGACTCTTTCGAAAGCCATGCTGGTGTGCGATTAAGAGATTGTAATGAGTGAGATGGGCCATTAATCTAGCCAGAACAATCTTTTCTATGATTTTGGAGAAGTTGGAGAAGAGAGATATGCCTGTAGTTTTGAGCATATTTAGTTGGTCCTTTTTGTGTTTGGGGTATACCTAACTGACTTTTATGACAGACGGGAACTTGCCTTCACTAAATGATTAATTTATAGGGCTAACTAGAGGTGGGATGAGTTCTTGAGAGAAGGGCTTTATCATCTTTGAGGAAAACTTATCTACTCCACTTATTTTAGTTTTGCGGGAGTTTATTATTGTTTTGACTTCTTCATATGATGTTGAGGTTAAGGTGAGAGATGTTAGACAGGGGGGTTCCTCTTCACTCAGCGTTGTTCCTGGGTCTGTTGTAGGGATGGACGTGAATGGATTATAAGTTCGGAACGGGACGGGACGGGAATTTTTATTTCTTGTCTGATTTCGGGATGGGATTGCTCTTCTCGACGCTATCGGTATCGGTGTGCGAATAGTGATTTTTCTGGTCAAGCCAAGCCGAACCGAGCTGGTAATACAGTATTTGAGTTTCCAGCCGAGCCGACCCGAGCCCAGACAGCAAAAAAAAAACCGTAAAAATACCACGTTTAATCTACCCAAAAGGCCATTTTTTGCCCATTAAAAATGAAAAAAGTAAAACGTGAACCAAACAATTTTTAATTAGGTATATGAATATTTCCGGGTAAATTATAAATTCATTATTTTTTAGCTACCAAACTATAATGGAATGAGTAAACAGCCCTTACAATTTACTGAACATTGAGGTGGATAAACAACTGAAAGGATCTCTCTCTCTCTCTATTGTTAGGAATCCGGCAGCCCAGCACTGGGATGGGATCACAATATACAAACAAAACCCCCACCTGTTTTGGTTTCTATTTTTAGAACATCTTTTCGAGGGGGCAGTGTGACTGTGTGTGCGTGGATGCGTGTAAGAGTGTGTGCGTGGGTGCATGTGTTGTCTCTACCAGTCAAGGTCATTACTGCGGTCCTAGTGCGTCGTAAACAAACCCCGCCCTGCACTACCCTGCCATATTACCTCCCTAACCCTGTTTACGATCACACAGCTCAATTATAAATTGCCGTTTGTCTCTGTTTTTCCATTAATTAATAAATAAAATAATTGTTAGTACAGAGTTTTCTTCTTAACTCCTTTTTTTGAACGGAATTGTTGCTGTTTTAATCATTTTCAGCTCGACCAATCGAATAGTTTGGCGTAACCTCGAGCCGAGCCGGATAGTGCTAGTATTCGACCACAACTATTCGACCACTCAAGTACTTGCACACCCCTAGCTATCGGGAAATATTCGTTTTGACTTTTATCTGAGTATTGTATAAAGACAAATTAATGTTAAATATCAACTGGTTATGTTTCCAAATTGTTCCACTTGTTTTTGTATAAGTTACAATTAGGGATGGACGGGTCTCGAAATTACGAGAAATTTTCGAGAAATTTTTAATCTCGTTCACCGAGACGAGATTTTATTTTGATCGAGATTTTTCGAGACGAGAAATAATATGTGAATAACGATAAAAACGGGTATAAATAATCTACGAATTACTAGGCCTACTTTACTAGCAATTCAATACTGGAAAATAAATTATTTTGAAGCATTGTGAAGTGTTTATTTTTCCTATCCTCCTCACAACTACAAACATAATTGGCCATCATAAACTGTTAAACTACGGTTGGACTTCCAAGACTTGGAATGGACTGGAGACAGTGGAGACTGTATCTGCACGGACTGTTAGTGGTAGTTAGTCAACATAGCTATACTTACTGATTTATAAAACAATTCAATTGTTTGATAAATCTTTAGAAAATTGGGAAAACTTTTTAAACAATAAAAAATCATAATTTGACATTTAATTGCTTCAAGATGATTATATGAAACTAATTTAAATAATTTTTGGCAAATTTAAGAGCTGTTTTGACATTAACAGTAATAGTAGTGACAAGCAGATGAATGACAAGATGGCCAATCAGATTTAATAATGGCTAACCTCAAATATCCCACGTAATACAATTTGATTTCCTTTCACACTCTTTGCAGAGTTCAGCTATTTAAAGCCAAAATGCTTAAAATTGGATGATGGTTGATTTGATTTCAAGGTTTATATACTAAAAAAAAACTGAATAGGCCTATTAACAATAATTGTTGAACAGCGATAAATAGATTGTGTTGAATACATAGGAAATCAATAGGGGTGTGCGATGCATCGAAATTGCATCGAAATTTCGATTCAATTCGATTTGATGCATCGAATCGCGGTTCGATGCTGCGGTTTTCGAAATTGCGATGCATCGAGTACGTTCGATGCGGCTCAAGAGGCGCAACGAACGTGCCGAATTTTCATGTTATTTAAAAGAAATTAAAATGTTTTCTGTGTTTGTGTTTCATTTTCATTGAAACCTAATCCCAATTTCCACTATTTAATTTTAAATCAAAACTCGTTCTCGAAAACAACAACGCAGTTTTGGTGATGGCTGACGACGACAAAGAAATGTAAGCGGTGAAAGGATACTGCGCAATAATTTTCAACGTTCATTTGAAAAGTAGTTCCGTTATTAAAACATAACTTGTTTGCATTTATTGTAGTTTGAAAGACCAATTGACCCTTAAAAACTCATTATTACGAAATTTTATTTGTTTAGAAGTGTCAAGAAAGATTTAATTTACCTCCGCGAGTAACAACAACTCAACGGCACGTAGGGATATCATGGTGGAGCGGGGAGGGGGAGGGGTGGGATGGGGGCATTGAGCGGGGTAATGACCTTCACTGCTGGAGACTCACGCGCCCACGCACACACACTCTCTCTCTATCTCTATCTCTCTCTCTCTCTCTCTCTCTCCGATAACAAATAACAGAGTTATTGAGATTTTTCTCTTAAAATAACCTAAATTGGCATTAATCATGGTGCAAAATCAGTGTTTTTCTACAGGAAAACCACCATAACTCCGTTATTTGTTGCCGGATCCTTACAAACTTGGTATCACTGTTTAGATAATTTAATTTGTCAACTTTTTTGTGTCTAGTAAAATTTTTATAAAATTTACGGTTTTTTAGATATTTGAGTTTAAAAACTTAAAATGGCCGCCATTTTGAAAATATACATCGGAAAAAATAATATTTTTTCTAAAAATGCGCATTGGTGTGATTAAGGTACATGCCAAATATGAACTCCATACAACAACCCGTTACGCAAATAAAATTTCTTAAGTGTAAAAAACAAAATGGCGGCTAGCGGCTTAACGAAGCATTTCCGGCCATATGTTTATATGATTTTTCTGTTTGTTTTGACATGCTTAATAACCTGGAAAAGTTCGTAAAGGTGGAAGCTGGACACCCTGTATATTATATTTTATCAGATGTCAAGTGATTTTAAAGGTGATATTTTATGGTTTTCTTTTTAGTGGGATTGGGAAACTCTAAGATTTGTAAATTTAAAGATAAGTAAAAAGTAAATTTAAGAAATCGTGTTACTTTGCATCGCATCGAATTTGAATCGATTCGAATCGAAATTCTGTGAAACGAATCGTTGCATCGAATCGAAAAAAATTTGCTGCATCGCACACCCCTAGAAATCAATGGTCTTACTAGAACCATACAGGCTTCATGGCTATACTAATGCCTGCCTTTATTCAGTTAGGAGCAAAATAAAAACCTTACCACTAGCAGACGAAAATCAAATCGAGGGAATTAGAATTACGTGCTTTCCAAAACAGTGAAAGTTATGAGTACCTGTGTACGGGACTTGAATATTTTGGAGAAATGACAATGAATAGCAAACAAAATGAGAGCTGAAGATTTTCTTATGGACAAAGACAAAGAAGAAGAGAGAGATGAAAATTTTGATTTCTTGTTAGCCTCCCGGCCTCTAGGCTTGTGACTCAAAGTTAGTAGGCCTATGCCTATTACAAAAACTGTGAGTGAGGAAAAGCTCTTATTTGGAAACATTTTAAAGTGAGTTAATAGTGAAAAGTGTGGAACATGAAAGTGAAAAGTGAACAAAGTAACTGTAACACAGGATTTTCTTTTTATGTTTTATTAAATGTATGGGTTGGTAGGGTTTATGGTCATATCTTCTCAATTTTTTTATTGGGTACATTCCTTTATAGGCCTAGACCTTTTGTTAAGAAAGTGACTTTTTAAACTTAAGTTTATTAACATATTCAGCAATTTACAAAGTAATATTTGTTCCTTCACATAAATTAGGATTTAACAATGTTACAAAATCAGATTAAAATCCCGAAGAAAGCACATTTCTCGTAATGTACGAGAAAGAAAATCTCGTCTCGATCTCGTCTCGAAATTTTATGAGAATTAAAAATTCTCGACTCGTCTCGAACTAAAAATCCAATCTCGTCCATCCCTAGTTATAATGAACCTCCTTTTGTCGAAAAGATTTAAAATATCAAATTTTTATATTTGCAGTAAACAATGAGATAAGGTTAAAGTAAAAATTTTCTTGTAACCAAAAATATAAAATTTAAATCAAATCACTAAACAATATACATATAAAAAAGTCCATTAAAAATTTTATAAAAGTTTTGTTGAATGAAATATTAAACGTTTTGTACAAAGAATGAAAAGAAAAATTATGTACATAAAAATATAGATTAAAACAATTGGGAAAATTGTAAAGAAACCAAAACTGTATTACATAAATAGGCCTAAGGCCTGCTCAGTTAAAAAAAAACAAAAAACAACAAATTGAAATTATAATAAATATTAAAACTAAGGAATGAAGTGTTTCAACAAACCAACGCTATTTATAACCCCAAGAAATGTTTATTCTTTCATTTTTTATATAAATTGATTTAACTGAGACAGGTTCTTACTTAAGAGATTATCATAAAAATTGAACTTTGAAAATACACACTACAGTAGAACCTCGATAGTTCGACACTTTGTGGACTTGGAGAGTGTCGAATTATCGAAATGCCGAACTATAGGGAATATGTGGGAAATTTTAACACTGAGGGTATAAAAATCATAATTTGAATTTAGGAAACACTAAATTTTAGTGAAACCATAACCTAATTGAACTTTAACATAAACAACATTCAAATCATTCACCAATTTGTTTATTTGTCAGGCTCCAACATGGACACTATCGGTCATTATTAACAGGTTAAGTTGTCATGGACCATGTCGAACTATCAGGAGAGTCGAAGTATCGAGGTTCTACTGTATTAGACCTAATTATTTTTATTTTTATTTCTATGTATTCATTTAGCTATTTTTGCTTTATAAAAAAGGAGTGTATGATGAAAAAGTTTAAAGTTATGAACCTCAAAATCTAATAAATGTATTTGTAATGTTTAATTAAAAAAAATATATTTAATAGGATTTGAAGTTTTTCATGTAAAAATTATATTAAATTATAATGAGATGCTCTTAACATTATAAAACAGTAATTCAATTAAAGATTGATTTATTTAACAATACTTTGCCATTTTCCCTTCAATTGGAAATTCACACAACTTTGGTTGACGTTTTGTTCAATTTGTAAAAATTATGAATTAAACGAGCCGAGCCATCCCTTAGTTTTCTACGACAATTGGTTCAGAAAGTAGCATTTGGTACTAGGAGCAAAAACCACCCCTCTTGAATAAATTACTACCGGAGGTCGAACAATAGATAAGCTGCACAATAGATCGTCGGTGGAATGTGGCCGCGTGGCGTGTTTTCCTCGTTAGATTCGTTTTTCGTGTTAGATTCGTTAGATCGATGGCCGCCGGACTTAAACAACTATTGTTCAGCAGTTCCCGTCCCAGTAAATTCCGTCCGATGATCAAGACAAATTTGCTCCGAAAAGTTTCCCGAAATTTCGGGTCCCGTCTATCTCTAGTCCGTTGCTATTGCTCTGTTTTGATCTAGGGTATCTTTGAGAAGAATATGTTGAAATGTTCAGCTATTTCTTTTGTTTTATTCACCATTTATTTCTAGTTCCATAAGAGGTTTTTCTTCACATTTTCCTTTCCTTTCCTTATTAATGACTAGCTATAGGGCCTTTGATTTATAATCAGCTTGTTTTATGAAGTTAGCTGTGGAGGACAGTTTTAGGTTCCTTGGTTTCATGTCATAAATCATTTTTCTATTGATCATTTCTTCTTTGCCTTCATTTTTGTTTGTTAATTCAAATTTATGCAAAGCTTTTAAAAAGTGTTCTTTAGGGGTTTTTGCTTCAGGGTCATAGTACTTAATCGGTTTTTTATTTGTGCTTATTTTAGTTTTCTTAAGAGGACATGTGGAATCCAGTGCAATTTGTAGAATATTATCAAAAATGTTGTAAGAAGTTTCAAGATTGGGTGAGGAATATACATGTTCCCAATTTTGTAGATTAAGGAAATCCTTCAGTTTGTCAAGGTTAGTGCTGTTTAAGTTTCTTTTTATCATGAATCTTTGGGGAATGTCTTCTTGGTGTGTTTTCAGCAGGCACAGCTGTGCGGTGTGATCGGATAGACCAGTATGCATAAATAGAACCGTATCCGATCAGACAAAATTTTCTTATGAATCACATGTTATGAATTCACAATAATGCGAACTGTCACTTAACGTTAATTATTTTTCTGATTGTTCGTCACAAGTGTGTACAGCTTTTTTAGTAATCGGTAGGGTATTTTTGTTTTATAATATATGATAAAAAATTTATTTCTACATATTTTACATGTTTATGTAGTTGCTTGCTTTAATCAACCTATTAGGTTATCTGACCGATTTTAATTCTATCAGACCCACTAATTTAAGGTGCTGCTATACATTGACGTCACGTCACGTCACGTCCACGTTCGCATGGTATGCTCCCTGTGTATTCAAATGAAACCGGCTATACATCAACGTCACGTCACGTCTTCATTCGCATCCATTCGCACTCGAATGCTCTGAGGAGCATTCGGGTGCGAATCGGTGCGAATGGGTGCAAATGAAGACGTGACGTGACGTGACGCGACGTCGCTGTATAGCCGCTACCAACGTCCATTCGGTCGTTCGGCTTTCGCCTCGGGTATCTTCGTACGCAATCGGGAAACTTCGGAACCAATGAGAGCAAGGGTGGATTTTGTCCGAATGTTTGTTTTGTTTACTTCCGCGCGCGCGGAATCCGTGAGAATTGGCGGAATGTACGCGCCGTCCAGTGCGAATGCGAATGCTTGACATCGAAGTATAGCACCCCCTCCGGAATCGCCGGATCCATTGATGCGAATGGATGCGAATGAAGACGTGACGTGACGTCGATGTATAGCAGCACCTTTATAGGCCTAAATAATTTAAGTACTATCTGGCCATCATTATTATGGAAAAAACAGTACCAGCGCCTTTTTCCTCTATTGGCATTTGTTTTATTTTATGACAACATTTATAAGATTCCTAAGCCCACAAGATCGATTTTTTACTGTAAAGCTTGAATATCACATTCAACAGCGGCATGCTGTATTAGGCCCAGGGGCAAGTGTCTTATTATCAGGAGATAAATTATAAATTACTTAAGACCAGATTTTTTTATATACTATGTACCTTTAAAATGTACCACTCAAAAGCTCCTGTATAAGGGGAGGAAATGGCCATCACTTAAGAGTTTCTATCTCCCCATAAAATTTATAGTTTTCTTCATTAATTGTGGCTATATGAACCTGTCACTCAAAATACTCAAATTCCAGCTGATAAACTTAGATATAATTTAAGGAATAACAATCCTAAAGGAAGGATCGTATCATGAGAGCCTACCTATTGTTATATTCAGCTTGTTTTCATTTGTTCTAAACTAATAAAACTAAAACTGGAGGAAAGCTTTAAAATATTTTATAAAAAAGTGAAAATTGAAATATAATTTATTATTTTAAAAAAAAACTTGAGTTTAAGATTCAAGATTCAAGATTCTCAAGATTCAAGATTCAAGATTCTTTATTTGGTCATTAAACATGAAACAGTAATAGACCACGTCAAATACAATCAAGTGTTAAAACAAAATTAACTTAGGCTAGAATAATTTAGACAATAATAAAAGATAACAGTAAAAGAGATTTAAAGTGTGACAATAATAATACTAATGTGACATATTTAAAACACATATAAAATTATGACCAACAGATTTACATGATTTACAAATGAAAACACTACGAGCTAATCACAGCCTAGTTAGGTAAAAACAAGGTGAAAATCATTTAAAGGCACTTCATAAAATTCGTTAACATGATAAAAAGGCCTACAAACTAAAAATTTATGCAAACGGAGTTTGAATTTACTTATGGACATAAAATGAACACATAAAGGTAGCCTATTAAACATTTTCAGACCGACACTATCAAGCCAGTTTTGCGACATACTTAGTCTATGAAAGGGTAAGTCAAGCTGCCATTTATGCCTGGTATCATGATTGTGACCATCACTTCTGGGCTTCAAAACATTAAGCTTAACTTTAACTTTACATAGACAAATGAAAATATAAACATTAACAACTGTCAAAATTCCCTCAGCAATGAAAAGTGGTCTACAGTGAGCATTAAAACTAGATTTCGTTAATATTCTGAAGGCCTTCTTCTGTAACTTTAAGACATTAACAATGTGAGGACTGTTCCCCCAGACACTAATGCCATATAATACAACACTATGAAAAAAGGCAAAATAGGCATTTTTAAGAAAGTTTTTTGGCAGCACATTGCGCAACTGTCTCACTACTTAACATTAATAAAATAGTAATTGAAACATACTGAAGATAGTAGGATAATATTTTAATAGCTATTTCGTGAACATAAATTTAAAAAACCATAAACACTTTGCACACTAAAATAATATGCACGTATCATTAACAATCATAAATAAAATTAAAAAAAAAAATAAATACTACACAAGTTCAAAATAAAACAATAAACTAATCTAAAAATACATTATTACACGTAAAAATAAGAACATTCAAAATTATATGATTTTGTAATAAATACAACATTCAAATTAAAGAAACTTTTTCACTTGTGATATTGATGACTTAACCTAATGTTGATTTACAAAAAGTAAAGACAAACTACCATTTCTATACTGAGGCTGAACTCACATAGCAGAACCCCAAAACCAGAAAAGCAAACTTTTTAAAATATGGTCATAATGTGTTCTATCAGCTAGGTTTAGATAAGCATTGCAACATGAAATATGATGGTCAACCAGTCTTTTATCACTTGTAAGTAGAGATGGGTTAGTTGTTAATTCGGTTGTCAGGTTTTATCGGTTTTGCCGAAAAAAAAAAACGATAATCGAGAATTGATAACAAGATTCAAGATTTTTATTTCCACAAATTTTCCACAATAAATTACAGCATAAAATAAAGATGTGAGAGTAAAATAAATTATGAAGAATGTAGCTAGTTGTACACTATTTGTGAGATAACAACTATATTCATAATAAATAAAATGTTTATACAAAATGTTTATACAAAATGTCTACAAACTATAATACATATAATATAAATTTAATTAAAAGATAAATGGCAAAATGTGGGTAGGTGTCTCATTTGATGAAACGTTTTGAGACACCATTACCAACTTGACGCCTAGTGCTGAGCAATCCCCCTAATTGACACTTTAGCTATTTAAAAATCTATTTATGAATCTTGGTTTTTCAGTTTATCGGTTTCTATCACTAACGAAAAATAAAAAGTTAAACAGAAATTGATTACAAATTAAAGGGGTTCTAGGAAGATAACAATACAATTGTAATATGAGACAATAGATGGAATGCCGGAACACCTGAAGATAAGAGCTCTATTGTTGGGCATCCGGCCAGAAAGGATTCGATTACTTATCTGATTTATGTCCTTATTAGCTCGATACTTCATTATATTTGCTTTCTGATCTAATTGTCGTTTTCATTTGATTTTCATTAATTGAATAAAACTTTGTTCAAAGTTGTGCAACCAATGGTTTAACAAGTATTGGTGAATTAATACTATTATTATGCTGTTTTCAATATTGAACTTAAAAATAAAACAGTCCTTATTTTTTATAAATAAACATATTCAATTATATAAATCAGAGTATTGTTTTACTGCAATAAAAGAATTTAAACTAAAAATAATTATCAGAACAAAATTGATTTCTACTACACATAATTGTTGGTAATTCTTTAAAAATGGGGCATGGAATAACACATAATTTTCTTATTCTTAACCCATGCAGTTTAAAAACTTTTTTTAATTGGTTTGATTTTATGACCAACATTTTTATTCTATCCTCCCAGATATTTAATCAATTCCTACAAAAATATAATACTCAAAACCTTTTTTTTCTTTTAGTTTTAGTTTAATTAAATTGCAAATTTTACCACTGAAATTTATGTATTGCTTTTGACCACTTTCAGATAAAATATAATGTCAGTATTATGGTAGGATAAACCTTTAATATTTATATATTTTCTGGCGATGACTAATTGGTCTATTAAAAAGTATAATTAGTAAAAGGCAGAAAAAGCTCTGAGCCTGATTTTAGATGGTAACCTTTGGTTGTTACAGGTTTACTATCCAAAATAAACTGAAAAACCGTCAACTGGTGCCAATGAAAAACCCAACCAATAAATTTTGCATCCGACCCATCACTATTTATAAGCAAGATTAAAAAAAAGCAAAAATTATATCTCTAGCACACTATTGTTAAGATACAAAGTAGTTAGTTATGCTTAAAAAATTAATAACAAACACTATATTGTATACTCTATAGGGAAATTAGTTAATATTAAGCAATTTGCATTCTACTTAAAATGCAATCAACATTGAGTATACTTTTACTATCACAATCAAGTAAGTTATCTTAAGAATAAAATCACAAAAATACCAAGACTGAGTATACTTTTAGCTATCACAATCAAGTATCTTAAGAATAAAATCACAAAAATATCAAGACTAACAGTTACTTTGTTACTAAACTTTTCATATGCACTACCAATTAATTAACCTTTTCCTGAAGAAATGAAGGAAAGAGATTCCCAGAAATCATATGGGCAGAAGAAAGTAAACTAATCGAGTCCACTAGTACAAAAGCAAAGTTAAAATACAAAACACAGTTGATAATTTTCACAGCAACATGTTGCTTCCTCAAACAGTTTGAAAGTGTGGGGTGGAATCATGAACAACAACTTAATGTAGCTTAACTGTTCTCCCAAAGGTAACTATTTTCAAAAAATTGGAGATCCCTGGATTTACTCATCTTCTGATGAGCCAACTGTATTATTTTTTTTTTCATAAGAATGATTTTTATTTTCAAACATTCTTTGGAGGAACTATAAGCACAGAGACATTGAGATATCTCTTTTTCTGGGTTAATTGATAAAGCTTTCCTTTTCATCCAAACACTACAACAATACTGTCTCAACGAGTGTAAATTATGTTGTGGACACTTTTGTTAGGTAAGATGCATTTAAAAAATGTTTTTTGTATTATCTTTTATCTGTTCAACAATAATTAAAACCACATTATATTAATATGTGACCCAAGCAGACTTCGAGTTGCAACTGATTTTGGTACGTCTCCATTAACAGGATCTTAAACCTAAAAACCAACTAAATGCTGTTACAACACACGGTGGAAGTTGGTTTGGGTTGTGCTATTAGATTAGGTTATATTTAATTGACTATATGTATTCCAACAGCTGCACCAAAGCCCCCCTTGCAGTAGGTCAAGGTCACAGAGAGGTAGGTCATTGGGCCATGATTTCTGCGCGACACTTATCAAGCAACCAGTTCACTGTTGGCCGTCGTGTCTCATTCATAATTTAGTTCCACTGTCACTCGCAGACTAGATACTGTGTTTATTAATTATGAGCCATCGCATTCACATGTAGGCCTATAGATATGAGATTATCATCAAACTGAGGGAGACGCTAAGTTGTTTTTCGAAGCCAAAAAAGCTAATTGGAGTAACAAAACAATGCCGTTCAAGTTGGGCAAGAACTAGGAGTAAATTGTTTGTTGTTGTCTATTAAAAAAGTTTTTTTAATAAATTCGTTTTTGAAACACAGATTTTTGAAAATTTCTTAAAACACGGATTTACCTTGGCTATGGTAATGGGCTCTGTGGTTAATGGAAAAGTACCCTGATTTTAATCCTCATTTGCAAGATGGTTAGGTCTCAGGAAGGATAGGTGTTGGGGAGAAAAAACTTAACTGTAAACGTTTCCATCTCAACTTATACAGTAAAGCTCCACAAACTCAACTTGTCGCATATAATGTTCGACTGAGTATTTGTGAGGATGCACAAGGGATTTATCAGAAATTTATATGTAATTTCGGAGCAGCTGCTTTTAGGCGCAATTATCGCAATTGACAGCTGACCTTACACTTTCTGCTCAGTATTTTTTACTTTAAGTATGGTGTCATCACCACAACCGTTTTCCCGTGTTCTGATCATACATTAGAGCCGATACTCAACAGTCTGAAGGAGTAATTGGCGGGTGTAAAATTGATTCCAGTAATCTTGACTTTCATCAAACTGGAAGGTGCTTCAGTCAACAATAAGTTGAGTTTGCAGTAGGGTTTCAATACATCCTGTTTGAAAATGTCCTTTGGAAAATCGAGCATTTACTCAATCTACCAAATACATCCATAGTGGGCTGCTTCTTGAAGCTTCCGTCGGAAAAAAAAAATCTACGCATTTAGAACTGATCTGTCTGAACTATTCGTTATACATTTTTACTCTTAATTAGTAGTTTACTAATCTTGAAAAATTTGATCTTATTGTCGATTAAATCATTTCACGCTCTAGCTAGACCATACCTGCACTGTAGCAGCTGCCCTCGCCAGGTTCCGACCATGGACCGTAGTACACAGAGTTGTTGTCGTAGTTCACAGCTCTCACTGAGAATGAGTAGGTGTGATGGGGACCACCATTGTTGCAGTCTTCCACTGGGATTTGTGACTGGTTTCCTGCAAAAACATCATCTACAATCAATATCGGCTAAGAGTTGACCAACCAATTGAGCTAAAAGCTAAACATTTAAAATGTAGGCTATAATCTGATTTCATTGAAGGTTTTATATCTAGTTTTACCATTTTAAAAGTGATTTTTTTTACAAAGAAAGGTTTTTTTAACTGTTATATTTAATTTATACAAATACTAGGCTATTGTTCAATTGGTTTTCATATTAAACTGAAGGTTTTTTATTACATGAGACATAAATATCAGCCACATAATTTTACAGATGTTTTTTCTTGTATATTAAAGAGTTTGTATTAGGGATGTGTCGGTACCTAAAGTCGGTTTTCGGTACCACCGGTTCTTGGCAAAAGTACCGGTACCGAGAACCGATGTCAAAATCTCGGTACCTCGGTACCGGTACCTCGGTCTGTTTACAATAAAATTAACTGAAACCAAACGCGCCCGTCCACAGTTTTCTTGGAAATTAACAATGCGATTGTAATTTGAGACAGCCAGGTAGACTGATAAAAATTCCGATATCTTATCAATAAGTTATTGTTCTGTCCGTCGGGCGCATGGATGAAGGGGGGAGCAGCCGGGCAAACGCACGTTTTGCCACAACAATTGACTGATAAGATAAGAGTACAGTTTCCTTATCGCCTATATCCTGAATTATTTGTCCAACAAAAACAAATTATTGATCATTTTTCGTCTAATGTTTACAAATAGATAGGAATATAACCGAGGTTCAATGATTTTTGGTTGAAAAAATAGTTCATTATTTTGTTTCAATATTATTTTACTGAATTAAAACTAAAAACAATTATCTAAACAAAATGCATTTATCCCGAACAATAGTTGTTTATGCGGCCGGCGATCTCGCTAACAAGGAAAACGCGACGCAAAAACCCGGCACATTCCGTGAGCCGGCCGAGCCGGCCGCCCCGGAGACGATCTATTGTTCAGCTTATCTGTTGTTCGACGTCCGGCAGTAATTTATTCATGAGGGGTGTTTTTTGCTCCTAGTACCAATTGCTACTTTTTGAACCAATTGCCATAGAAAGCTAAGAGATGGCTCGTTTGATTCGTCTAATTCTCACTAATTAAATAAATCGTCAACTAAAGTTGTGTGACTTTTCATTCAAAATTAGAAAAGCATTGTTGTTAAGCAAATCATTCTATAATACAATTTACTGTTTTATAATGTGAAAAGCATCTTGTTATAATTTAAAATAATTTTTTAATTAAAAACTTCAAACCCATTAAATATATTTCAAAAATGAAACATAACAAATACATTTATAATTAAAACAGATAGTAGTTGGAGAATTAACAATTAAAAATAAAAATACTTTTCAGCCCAAGTCGTTTTTGGTCTGAGACCAGTGAGACCTAAGGGCAATGATTTTTTACCAGGCCCAACCCTAAGTGTGAGTGTAAAAGTTGGCTTGTGGTACCTAGATATGTTACTGTACATTAAAAAATTATTATAAAACAAACATTTTATTATTTTTTATCATTTTTAGTCAATAAACTTTTGATGATTTCCCATACACACCCCAACACTGTTCCTTCCTTAATTGTTACTCAATCCTTATTCTTTTACTTGCATGTGTTGTTTAATTTAATCCCTAAATTCTCACTTCTTTAGAAATATCACTTCAATATACATTTTTTTCATATTTCCAATTATATTAACCTCATAAAAAATGAGTAATTGGTACCGGTACCGAGAACCGATCCTTTAACCCTTTGAATCCCACGGGCGCGTATACGCGTCCGCGCAGTAGCTCCGCCGGTAGCCCACGGCCGCGTATACGCGGCCGAGTGTAGTTAAAATTTCCCGCGCTGATTACGATCGCTTGAAGAAAAAGAATATTGCCTTGTTTGGTATTGATCTGTTCGGGAAAGAATGCCGTTTCATGTGGTATTTTTTGTTTTCCGCTCAGGTGACCTGCATCACTGCAGCGATCGATGAAACACACATGTTTATTTCGTGACAAAATCACCTGTTGTGAACTGCGTAACTTAAATGGTTTGTTTGTAAACAATGTTGAATTGTGCGGAACCCTCTCGTTCACTCTTGGATAATGAAATTTCGTAGTATTTAGTTGAAGATAGGTTTAGTGATGTGTCTGGTGTAGATTTTGAAGGTGTTAGTGCTGAAAACTGTGTGTATTATCTGTGGATGTAGGACTTTCATACTCTTTCCTAGTTCTAACCTGCAATCTTTCTCTAGGCCTATGCCTAAAGGTGTTTTGTTTTTCAAATACTTTTTTACATCAAATATATTTTTATTTTATTTGATTGGGAAGTAAGTTCTCTACAATTGTGTAATAATAAATAGTAATTTTTAATTATCTTGTTTGACTTTAAGGCCTACTTAAAAATTTTATGAGAAAATTTTTTTTTATGATCATAATAAAAATTTTTTATTGATTTGGGATCAAATTATTGGTATTTATATATTCCCCATTTATCCCAATGAAGAAAAATATTAATACATGTATGTTTCCTCAAATTTAAGATTTTGTACAAAATTATTTATGAAAGCCAGCAAAACTGCATTAAAAACCCGGGCTAGGGGAATTACACAGCTAATGAAATTCCCGAGAGTCAAGGGGTTAAAAGAACCGGTACCGGTGCCGACTTTGAAATTTTGGTACCAACACATCACTAGTTTGTATGTTTGTTGTATGTTTTTCTTCTACGTTCCAAAATTAACACAAATATTTTTTAATATCAATGTGGAAAGTATTTTTTAACTGTGTTACATAGATTATGATAATACATAAAATGGCCTTTAAGGTTAAAGGGCAAACACTTGGTGCTCAATGAAAAATTATTTCTAAAATTTGAAAGAAAAAAAAAACGAGTAGGACATATATCCTTTTACTTGGGACGGTTTCCTGACAAACTTGAAAGTTATCTTGAATCCTTGAATAAAATAAATTGCATCTAAATTATACTGACCCACGGCACCATTGGTGACAATAAAAATTCTAAGAAGCATTATGTTTAAGTGTAAGCTTTGACTTTTCCCCTACGGACCCTACAGAAACAATCTGAAGTGTGACTAAGCATAACGAAGCACATGGAAGTCATGACAATGACAGCAAATGGAACACGATGAATGAGCAACACAACACACACTTTACAAACTGCACTGGGGCACTAAGAGACCCCCCAGTGACATTCCCAAAATTGTCACTAAATAAGTAAATTTTAAAGAATTTATTGGAGGCAATTTTAACAATCTTTTAACAAGATCAATTTTAACAAAACTAGGGGTGGGCGAGTAGTGGTTTTACGATTCGAGTCGAGTCGAGTAGAGTATTGCATCAACTACTCGGGTATCGAGTCGAGTCGAGTAGTAGTATGAAAAAGTTTAAAATGAGTTTTTAAAAATAATATTAAATAATAAAAGTAAAAGTATTATTAAATTCATCTTTATGCATGAGAACACTGAAAGATAACATCAATTTATTGTACGACAATAAGAACTACTTAGGTAAAAGTTGATAAAATAGTAAGTATATTTATTTACAGTTTTCCTCTTACAATGTGTAGTACAAATCAATTACTGAGAATTAGGCCTAAGTAAAAAATTTCATCAACAACAAAATTAGGGATGGACGGGAATGGATTTTTAGTTCGGGACGGGAATTTTTATTTCCCGTCCAATTTCGGGACGCTATCAGGAAATATTCGTTTTGACTTTTATCTGAGTGTTGTATAAAGAAAAATGAATGTTAAATATCAACTGGTTCTGTTTCCAAACTGTTCCACTTGTTTTTGTATAAGCTACAATGAACCTCCTTTAGTTGAAAAGATTTTAAATATCTAATTTTTACATTTGCAGTATACAATAAGATAAGGATACAGTACAAATTTTCTTGTAACCCAAAAAAATTAAAATTAAATCACTAAACAATATACATATAAAAATGTCCATTAAAATTTTATTAAAAGTTTTGTTGAATGAAATATTAAACGTTTTGTACAAAGAATTAACAGAAAAATTATGTACATCAAAATATAGATTAAAACAAATGGAAAAATTGTAAAGAAAACAAAACTGTTTTACATAAATAGGCCTAAGGCCTGCTCAGTTAAAAAATAACAAAAAAACAAGAAATTGAAATTATAATAAATATTAACACTAAGGAATGAAGTGGTTCAACAAACCAACGCCATTTATAACCCCAAGAAATGTTCTTTTTTTACTTATTGATTTAACTGAGACAGGTTCTTACTTAGAGATTATCATAAAAATTGAACTTTGAAAATTATACACTGTTAGACCTAATTATTTTTATTTTTATTTCTATGTATTCATTTAGCTATTTTTTGCTATATTAAAAAAGGAGTGTATGATGAAAAAATCAATAAAAAACAATGAAGGTTTTAAGTTATGAACCTCAAAATCTAATAAATGTATTTGTAATGTTTAATGAAAAAATATATATTTAATGGGATTTGAAGTTTTTTATTTAAAAATTATATTAAATTATAATAAGATACTTTTAACATTATAAAACAGTAATTCAATTAAAGTTTGATTTATTTAACAACACTTTGCTACTTTCCTTTAGGAAAGTCACACAACTTTGGTTGACGTTTTGTTTAATTTGTAAGAATTAGACGAATTAAACAAGCCATCCCTTAGTTTTTTACGACAATTGGTTCAGAAAGTAGCATTTGGTACTAGGAGCCAAAAACACCCCTCTTAAATAAATTACTGCCGGGCGTCGAACAATAGATAAGCTGAGCAATAGATCGTCTCGCGGGGCGGCCGGCCGTGTTTTTGTGCTCGTTAGCAAGATCGCCGGCCGCCCGACGTAAACAACTATTGTCACGGCTGCGGGCGCGCTCCGCCGGGAGTGACGACGACGACTACTTGACTCGATTCTCGAGTATTTGCAACTAATCGACTCGAGTTCGAGTAGGACTAATTACCCGAGCCACTACTCGAAACTCGAGTACTCGCCCACCCCTAAACAAAACACACAATGGAGCTATAATAATAGAATAAGGCAAATAGTTTGAGCACAAAATTGTGAATGATGGCAATAGTGAAGATTGTTCTCAGAGGAAGGTTCATTTATGTTTCAAATTGAATGACAAGTTTCATACACTGAAAGCTATCACACCACAAAATAAAATACCAACACGATCAAAGGCCAAAATCATACATAACAGTGAGCTACAATAATGACAGTGCAGCCAATTAACAACAATAGGCACTACCAAACATAAATGGTCAACACAGCAACATCATTAGGCAAAGTCAAATCAGACAAATAAACTTGAATTAGGATGAAAATATACTTATGCAGAATTTGTGAAACAATATCGGTTTAGGCAATGGATATTCTCAATTATGCTTTAAATTTTGTTTGGTACAAATTGATTGTCAATCAGAGGACATTATAACAATCCATTATTTTTTATAAGTAAAACAAAAAAATTACATAATTGGATTTGAAATTTGCTAGCAACCACAAAAAAGCAATTCACATGGTTACATGACTCCACAAGGACAATTCACACGCACAACATTCATGGTTTTGGTTTATCACCAACCTGTCGTCCGAATAACACGCTCCAAGCAGAGCCCTGCAAACAGACATTCACTTTACCATGACCCTCAGATTCCCTCATTATTGCATCCGACTTCAGACAAACCTCACTCAGAGATCATGACTAAGTTTTAAAATACACATCAAGGTGTGCATAAAACACCTTTGCACTATTGGGGTGAAAATATGTTTCAGCTTTATTTAATTCATGTTCACATGTTGTATTATTGATAACTTTTTTTATGTTCTAGGCATTTTGTCTACCTGAAATGGGTTCAGATTTCTGTCCTTGAAACACAATTGTTATGCTAACTGTGATGGACAATTTTGCAACAAATTCTTACATGATAATAAAAGCTCTGCACCAAAAATGAACTTAAAACAACAAATAGAGATATAGTTTCCATTATTGGACACTTTCTGTTAACTGAACCACCCTCGGAATGGATGGATGTTGTGGTTTGTGATGATGACTGAGGGGTGGAAATGGGTCACAATAAACTCAGATGGCTGCAGAAAACCTTTCACCACACCCCGGCATAATCAGAAGTAAAATCCACTCCCAGACCATGGACAGCGCCAAACTAAGTGTGGGCGTGCTTAGTTTTGAGTATCAAAACTGGGAGTGTGGAATTTTGATTGAACTTGTCTTGATATAAAACAATTGAAATATTAAACAAGCATTCCTTACCAGTGGGACAATTTTTAATCTCTTATTTACTTATCTGACCATATAACATGTAATGATGATCAGACCATTGAAAAGCAGCCATATAGAGATATCATGTGAAATGGGCTGACTATACTGATTGGACCTTGTGATATCAAAATGAAGTATGACTGTGAATGAACAGTCAAAATATTGATGATTAAAGTCGATTCATATTCAATAACAATCCAGCTAATAACCGGAAACGCAGTAAAACATATGAAATTCACCTGATTAAAAATAACTCAAAACAAGCAGATGAACATGGTTCACACTTTTCAGGAATAAAAGAACAACAAAAGAATAAATTAATAACCTTATGAAAAAAAATTCTTAAAAATTCTTTTCAAATGAAATTATATAATAGTAACAAAAAAGTAACAAAAATACAATAAAGAATAAGTTAATGATTAAATCCCCCCTACATTCCACCAAAACCTTTTTTTTCAATAAAACTCACTTTCACTCGACGATTATGAGGAATTATTTATTATTTTACGCATAGTATCTACTGCTTCCTACAAGATTAAAATAAGTCAATTTTCTGTGAATTTTAGGGATGATTTTTTTTCCCATTACAACTGCGTATTTTTAGGCTAAATTTCAGCAAATTTTAAAGTTCAGGAATAAATTGAGATGGCCTATGTATTACTGACACAAATTCAGAGACTCTCAACAATAAGTCTAGGATAAATATGACCAGAAGGTACCCCAACCCATTGATGACGTCACATGTGGAAGCTTAGGGCTATCCTGTAAAGGTCTGCGGTAGCTATTGCATGGAGCTCACTCTGTAGAAGCGTTCTGAAGTGTAAAAATCTTGACACTTTCTGGTCTTTTAATCTTTGAAGCAGTTTTATTTGCAAAAGCAAAGGTTCACAGACAATGAATCACTGATTGCCACACTCACGACACCAAATTCAAAAACCGTTTTGTTATTTCCATAGCACCAAACGGGTTGAAAAGCAACCTTTCTTGTTGGAAATTAAGTTTTAAGAACTGACTTCACAAACTCTTTATGAAATTTTTTGAACAAGATGGATGAATTATGTGTAATTTAAATATTCCTTTCATTCAATGGTTAAATTAGTTAATGTAAACAAAATTTAATATTCTGTCCTGACACAGGGTGTCTACTGAATGGTAAATATATAAATCAGTGACTTTTAGGGGTGAAAAGTGTTTAAAATCAGTGATTGAAGTGTGGAATTTTGGGGGTGGGGGGGGATTGCAAACACTGTAGAACTGCTGCTTAAAATCATTTAATTTTCTAAATTTTACAAAATAATTGTGACTTTTCTTGTATTAAAAAAAAAAAAAAAATATGTGACTTTTCCAAGACCAGTAACTAAAATCCGACTTTGAGTAATTTTTGGTGACTTGTGTGACCAGTAGACACCTTGTGACACATCCCATGCTCTACACAACTGGATTAATGTGACGAATAGTAAGCGTAAAAGCACTGACCTGTGCAGTTGAGGACTTCAGAGACGTTGTGCTTGTCCCCCACCACCTTGGTGAGTACCTCATACTTGTCCAGCAGACCGCCCACATATGCTGGTGGCTTCCAAAGCACTTCCACCTGCGATGAGTTGACAAACTTCACCATCGGCCGCTCCATCTTGCCCGGCGCTGGTCACAAACTCATAAAAACAGGGTGTTCGCAAATATCAGGTCAATAGAACTATAATATAGAGACTACCTTGCTCCTGTTTCCATCCGTTTTAGTACACATTCTCTTTACTGACCCTAGGTGCCAATTTTTTTAATCGGGTGCATAACTAATGTGTTGGAGGGACTTATGTGTTGGAAGAGGTCATCTGTCTAGACGATGACTAATGAGTCTAGAAGTCAAAACATTCGGCTAGTTATCGGTCTGGGGGGGAGAGGGTGGGAGGTCAATGAACTTAAATGTGTGAAAAGGTGAGGATGCGAAACGTCAGCCGGATGTCTGAGAGCAACAGCCAACTTATTCTAGGAATTGGATATTATTCTCTGTTTAAGTTCCTACAAAAATGTACATAGATTAAAATAATAACTCTTGCTCTTGCGAATTAACTTAAGAACATTAGATTACGTCTAAACAGTGTTATATTTTATTTTGTCCAAAGTATCAATGCAACTCAGGCTAGGTTTTTATTGTAAAAAACTGATCAAAGTACATGAATCAAAATGGGAAAGCAGGATTAATCATTTGCACCAACTTATAGGAAAAATTATTAATAAAAAGACTACTATTAAACATATAAGCCAACGAGTAAGATCGGAGTGTATTTGTAAAAAAAAAAAAAAATGGAACATCATATGTATCAGGTTTAAATGCTAAAAAATATATTACTTACTTATACAAGACACTTAATAATATCAAAATAATGTAAAATAAGTCTAATAAAATAAAATACGATAAATGTCACTCAACGTCAGTTTATCACATGAGAACAAATTTGAAAAAGTAAGCTTTACTATATGAAGCTGGGCTTTTATTCATATCATCAATAGTATATGTATTTCTACATTATTTTACATTTTTATGAAATTTCCTGTTTTAACCAACCTTATAGGTTATACAAACTAGGTCCACGATCATAAGGTTGGGTTAAGAGTGGATTTACTGTAACTTGATTACTTTGAAATAACTAACAATTATTGAATATTTAGTCCTTCACAGTCTATTTTATTATGGACTTTTAATAACCATTAAAAAATAAATATATCTCCTATTATTGTAACAACTGTTAACACTAAATTAATCTACAGCCTTCAGAAAATACATACCTCCGATTTTTGTACGAACTTGAATAGGTGGGGAGTGCTTGGAGCAAGCTACAGTGCAAGCTTGGACAGTCACATTGTATATGACATAACTCAGCAAGTTCTTCAACCGAACCTACGGAAGATAAAGAAATTGGTTATCCAGTTAGGTACTGAAGTTTTCCTGTATGCTTTCTTGGACAAAGGAGAACAATGATCGTTGGAGATATTTTTACACTTTCTCAATGAGTTTTCCTACATATTTTAAAAATGGAACAATAAGATTGGTGTATAACCATAGATTTTCAAAGAACCATTAATAAAAAGAACGTTTATGGGAATAAAAGAAAGTTTTATATAGCCGCTACAACTAATAATAACAACAAAACATCGAGAACACTAATTTCAAGCAGAGCGTAAGGGACTAAGATACTGGAATGGTACAGTAATACAGTTTGTGAGATATGGCAGTGAGGTATATGGTAAACATTCATTAGCAACATAACACGTGCAACTATTCAGTCTTTGTCAAAAGGTTCAGACCTCAGTGAAAGGCTCATAAGGCGCTGGCTCTACCTCGAGATGATTTAAGAGGTGCCCCGTGTGCGGGTGCGGGTGTCTTATGTGAATGTCCAAGTGGATGGATGAGTGCAGAGATTCACGCGACGGCAAATGGTGGTTGCTCTGATACATTTAGAACAAAAAATAAAAAAGTACAAATATAGATTTAGTGAAATTTAATATTAGACTTTATGACAAGTTTTTAGGGAACTTCCCAGTAGTACCAGTTTCAGTTTCACAACAGATAAGATTATGAGACTTAACAGTGCTTATAAAAACCATTGCCATATTTTTTTAACGCAAAAAAGCAATGTATTCATTCAGTAACAATTAATTTTTCAAAATGTATACAACGCTGTATATTGTGAATGTCTGTTAACAGAGTTATTAATAGGTTTTGTAAATTACATTAAATGGCAAAAATGTTATATTTTTTAATGCCACCACAAAAGTGGAAATAAAATAACAAGAGAGGGTAGAAGTGATGGAAAAATAAGATCTCACTTGAGCTGGCTTATAAGCTCAATTGATATTGATATATGAGCATTTGATATTCTTAATGTGTGCACAAAAATAGTGTACACCTTAACCTTTAACATTAACCTTTCTACATGTTTGGCCATAATGAGGTATGCCGTTATATTTGATCCCTTTATCAAATTTATTTTGTGTGCCGTACTACAGAAATTTTTGTGAAAAACTTTGACTTGGGAAGTAAACCACTTGTTGTACATTGGCTAGAAAAAAAAGAAAAAAAGAAATGGTATCAGGCTGCAGATCAGTGTGAGAGATATAATATGTTTTTATATCCATCTTATTAGATGGATGTAGTGTCCTACATTATTGTATTTTCTGTGATTTTTATGTGTCTACTCTGTTAAATATTTTTGTACAATTTGGTTTCTTTTTGTGTTGGAATGAAAGACAAGAATATTTTTCATCAAAACTTTGCGATGCTAGTGGTTGAATGGACTTATAAAAACAAACATTAGTTGTAAAGATAGAATAGAAAAATTAATGAAGAGGGTGCTTTCTCGCGTACCAAAAAGGCACATAATGAAAGGTTGATCTGTTCACAGAACCTTAAACGACCCTTGGATATTCTGTTAATGAAGACATACTAGCTTAAGTCAAAAGGCAAGCTTAGAGATGGTGGTCATAAAAGTAAATTTATTTAGCAATAACTAGTGATGGGCCGATACCAAAATTTCTCGATTCCGATTCCGATTCTAAAATTTGGATCTCGATTCTCGATTCTGTATTCGATACCGATTCCAATTATACCTTAGCATATATGGGGGGGGGGGGGGGGTGGAGAAATCACATGCTTCGAATTAATTACCAAAATGTATTTATTCATTATATTATAAAAAAATTAACATGAATTATCCTTGGTAAAATACAACTGAATTGTTAAGAAAACTATCAGAAAAACGTAACCTATTGTTAAAAAAAACCAACAGATCGTGAAAACCGTTTTAATTTATCTTAAAACATTAAGAAATGGCTAAGATTTGGATTGTACCTCATGTTCCGATCTAGGCATACTAAAAATTTGGATTGTACTTCATGTTCCGATTCATAAAAACTAACATCTGTACCCTCTCTGGATCCAGTCTGTTCCTTTTTTTATCACTAATTGTGCCAGATGTAGAGAACAGTCTTTCTGAAAATACGGTTGAAGGAGGGGCAGACAGATACTTCAGGACGAGTTTGCTCAGTCTTGGATAAATTTGTGTCTCCTTTCTCCAAAACTGAAAAACATTGATTTCTGGACATGCGAGTGGCTCCCCGAAGTATTGTTGGACTTCCTTCTCAGCTGTTGCTTCGGGGACTGTTGCAGTCTTTTCAGCACCTCCCATTAGTGTAGAATATCTTTTCCACATCTTCAACTTCAGGCGATCAGTGGAAGACTGGAATAAAATCAGTGTGAGAGTACTCTAGCCTACTAAAAAATAAAATATACATAAGCCTAATCAGCAATGAATGGTGACTCTGTTTTACATTGATATTTCTGTTATCATGTATATTTATTTATTGATGGAAAACTTTTTAAAATAAAACTAATTTGCCTGCATTGATGGGTCTAGCTAATTTTAATTTATTTCTCTCCTTTACTTTTTACTCTTTCAATAATCAAGGTTGATTGAAGGAAATTCAAATTGAAATTTTAATTTTAAAGTTGAATGAAAAAGCATGCAGGCTACGCGTCTATGTATACGTCTAATGATGTGTAAGTTAAACAATAGAAATATAAGCTTTATTTGTATATTGGAGAGGGGGAGAATAAAAAATTCATTATAATAAAAAACAGTATTATTTAGTGTCTGGAGCCAAGGAAAAGGCTTTTGAAATTTGCCAATGTGAAACTAAACAAACTGTATAAGTTAAAATGAATATATTATGAATTAAATAGATTATGAATGAGGTTAAAATGAATAGGCCCTAATCAGGGGATCAGAAATTATGAGATAGGCCTATTTCAATTTTTAGTTTTAGGCCTATAAATAATAAAATATTAATTATTTATTATTTTCCTACTTAGCCTATTTGATATTTTTTTCGAATGGTTTAGTAACTGAATTTGAAATTATAAAATTTTTCATGTCACGAATAAATTATGAAGTACCGTAGTATGTCACTTAAGATTGTTAAGGCTTAAATGCATTAACTATAAAATTTTACAAATATATTTTGTTTGTTTCATCTCAACTTACTTTGGCAGTCTCTGTAGTTAAGGGAAGAGTAGATGTTCCGACCGCAGGCTCATCAGGGGTACAGGTTTCCCCACCGTCAATGTTCTCATTCATGAGCTTCGCCTCTTCCAGAAGAAGTAGTTTTGCCTCTTCCAGGTTTGCAGAGCTCAAAAATACACTGCCTTTCAATCTAGGGTCAAGGAGGGTAGCTAAAGTGTACTCTTTCCTAACTTCAACGTCACAGAATCGAAAATTCAGGGATTCAATAAGGTCATTGACAAAAGTTACTAGGCCAGGCGATGAAGATTTGAGAACTTCCAGTTCCTTTTTGGCACTGTTGACAATGGGTATTATTTCAGAAATGGTCGTCTGAGCTGAGCTGCACTGAAATGTTGCATCATCAAATATTTTCAAAAGTTTGACAACTTTTTCCATTAAATCCCAGTCATGACCAGTTAAATCTATCGGTTTGTTTAGTTCTGGTGCCACATAAGATATGGCTCTCCTTTGCTCTAAGAGCCTATCCATCATGTGCTTGGTGGAATTCCACCGTGTAGGCTCATCTTGAATAAGCCTATGCTGTTTTATGCCCAAAAGTTGCTGGGCAGATTTTAGCAACTTTGTTGCTTGCGCAGAGTGCTTGAAGTGCCCAACTGTCCTCCTGCAAGCGGCACTCAAATTCTGCACACTCTTGTGGCTGAGCAGGGCATCCTTTACTACTAGTTGCAAGGTATGTGCTAAGCAAGGGATGTCTGTGAAATTCTCTGCTGTCATAGCCGCTGCGACATTTCTTGCATTGTCACGTACAATAACATGAAGTTTGTCGTCAATGTCCCACTTCTTTAGGACTTCCCTAAGGAATTTTCCAATTGCCTGTGCTGAGTGATGAACCTCAGGGAATGGTATGCATTCCAAGCATACGTGTTTCCATTCTCCTTCAGTTATAAAATGAGCGGTTAAACTCATGTAATCGTCGTTTGAGCTCGACGTCCACATATCAGTGGTAATGCTAACAGATTCAGCAAGTTGAATTAAGGTATGAACTGCCATTTTAGTTTCCTTGTACATGTTGGGGAGGACTACAGTGGAGAAATACTTCCTTTTTGGTATTTCATACCTAGCCTCTAAATGTTGCAAGAGCCTGGTGAAACCCTCGTCCTCTACAATACTAAAAGGTTGATTATCGAGGCAAATCATTTCTCCAATTTTTTTACTTATGGCTTTTGCTCTAGGGTCGTTACTTCGAAATTTTGCCTTTTTCTCTAAAAACCCACTGAGAGTCGGTTGGACCTTGGAACTTAGGCCTAGACCTTTTGGTGTTAGACATGGAGAAGTACTAGAATGACCTGATGGCAGGCCAGTTGAAGTTGAAGATGAATCTAGGCCTATGCTAGGGCTTGGCACTTCAATTTCTAGGGGTTCACTAATAGGCCTACTAGATATATTACTCGGCCCAGCTTCAACATTTATTTCACTCTCCTGGTCGGAATCCAATAAATTAGGGGATTGTCCCTGCTTTTGTTTTTTGAGTCGCATAATTTGAGCGCCATGATAAGTTCTCAGATGTTTGTTCAAATTGCTAGTAGTATGGGACTTACCACCTCTAGATATTTTCTTGTGGCACAAGTTGCAAGTGGCAAAATCACTATCGTCATTTTCTTTGGAGAAATAGGACCAAACTTCACTTTTTTTCCTTTTAGAAGACATCGTTCGGTAAAAGTAATAAAATCTGTCTGTTAAGGTTTAACTAATAACTCGAACAACTCACTAGGCTAAACTCATATCAAAACTGACAGAAAGTCTCCTCTCCATTATGTTGCGCAAAGAAACGAAACGAGAGAATTAGCTCCAGTGTTACCAAGTTACAAGATTATCGTAACCGCAGTGAAATTATTGTGCCGTCAAATAACTTTATAATATTTTGGAAGATGCACCTTTCATGCAATACGTTATTGAATAGAATCTCACAATAATGATTTAGTAAATGCTGTATAAAATTAAATTATTTAACACGATAAAAACAATATTAACTACGTGATGAAATAGCGTACAATGGGCAAGGCAAAAAATATCGTATGATACAAGCCAGTCCGTGGTTTTGCAAACAACAAATCTGATACATAGCGACTCAAGCGGATGGAATATTGGAATATAAACAACTGGATTCTAACAGTGACGCGATTGGCTGTAGAGTTAACTCGGATGCCAACCGCAACGCGCGCTAGTGACGTCTCACTAGCGCTCCAAGCCACAGGTATGCTTAATAATGGTATGTCTGATGGTTTCGGGGGACTAGTGTCACGATGACTGTCTTCCGAATAACTCCTCGACGTATTGCGTGAATTGCGTCATCTACTCGCGGAAGTTTTGAGACAATGAAGTTCGTTTTTATTTTATTGATGATAATAATTGGTTTTAAAAGGCTATAATCTTGCTCTTTCAAAATAATATGATGGAAATATCACAAAACCATACGATTTTTTACATTTTAGGTCAGAATCGGTATCGAATACAATGACCCCAAGTATCGAGTATCGACGATACCCTCGATACCGCGGTATCGAGGGTATCGTGGAATCGAGAATCGGAATCGGCCCATCACTAGCAATAACTAATGTATGCAAAAGAACAGAAATATTGTACCTAAGTTATTGAGCACACACTACATACCCATTGTAAGCATCTGCCCCCTGACATTGAATCTATTTTTACTGTTGAACATTTTAATAACTTTTTTAAAAACTAAGATAATCTCAATGCTCCCGTAAAAAAATCTGATTAACAAGAATATGTCCGTTTCTAATTTTTTTCCTGTAAAATCAAAACAGTTGGGTCACTTCATATTGAGTGGCGATAAAAGATGTCAAATCAAATGAAAATCTTTTTATTTCATTAATATACAAATCGGTACATAAAAGAGTGTCATTAATTCTACTATGGTTAATATTTTAAAATGATAGTAATCAGTTGAAAGGAAATTACATGTAAGTATGTAAGTTTAAACATAAAAATGATGAATGAAAGTGACTTTAACTTTTATTTTCATGAAATCAATCTGGGATGAATTTGGGAACTAAGTTTCTCAACTGATGTAATAGAGACCCATAGAACGTTTTTAACAGTTACCTGGTTCATGGGGTTCTGCTGACTGCCCTCGACCTTCTGTGAGAGCCCATTGTAGTGGACCAGGTAGTATCGCAGGACTCCGTTCATGGAGAGTGGTGGTGACCATTCCACCAGCATGGAGGAGTTGGTCACGTCAGACAGCGTCACGTTCTGGGGCGGCATGTCAGGGGCTGTCAAATAGAAGGAACAGGTGAAATAACACTGTTAACAGCTTGTAACCTGTTTCCAAGGTAACAGGTTACTAAAAACCCCCTGTTATTTTAGTAATACCAATATTTTAATCAGGAACGAAACAATTTAGCAATGAAAAAGCTATTTAATGCAAACAACGTTGTATTGAAACCTAGATTAAATTTATCCAAGAAATTAACATAGTGTGAGATATCATAAACACAAAAGTACATTAAAATTAAGCCAAACTGCAGAACGAACAATTCACCAAAATTGATAGAATGAAACGATCTACGATAGAATACGTTCTAGATAGAATGAAACGAAAAAATATGAACAGCTGGTACAGTAACTCAAATAGTAGAAGGAATGGTAACATGCACGTGAGAATCAACTTACAGCCCAGTCGGTCCAAAACGAAGGAAAGAGGAATAACAAGGTAGCTCGTAATAACACCAAGCGCGAAAAACATGATTCTCGTTAGGCCGGAACGGTTGAGCGTTGGTAACTGGCCTACTGATAAGAAAAGCAACGTAGTGTTTTGTTCCATTCCAGCCGGCTGGAGACCGTAGAGCGGACGTTACATGATTAAGGACGTTATAGCCCAGCGTAGACGGAACGAACGAACGTCCATTAACAGGGTGACATATTAATACCTAGTGAAGTCCTCAACACGTAAACCTCTCATTGAGTAAATAATCTGTAAAAACTACAAATTAAGGGTAGGCTACTACTAAACTTAGTGATTGTTACTATTTGGACTCAAGTTGAACAGTTAATACACACAATTTGGAGACAAGTACCGGTAGTTATTAAAAGAGGCTACATCAGTCTCAATCTGATAATACAGGCTTTCTTTTAAGGGGGCCGTTCGGCACCGAAAATCTACCCGAAAACATGCAATCGTATTTCCAGCCTTCGGTTGGAACTGTTCATCGTAGACTTAAGCTGTTTGTTTTATATGGTAGTCAAAGAGTGGTTCTAGTGGAAGGCTACCTGTTTTTTTTTCTAAAAAAATTTTATAATAACTTTTATTTGATGCTGAAATTCGCTAACTTTGACAAACATTTTCACCTAATAATATCACAAATTATTGAAAAAGCAGGTAGCCTTCCACTAGAACCACTCTTTAACTTCAAATAAATCGCAAAATAAAATATTTTGGTCGGTAAACACTAACCGAAGACAGGAAATACGATTGCATGTTTTGCCCTCGCGCGGGAAAAAGGCCACTGTTTCGGGTGAACCTAGCGGCGCAGCAACGAACTACGTCAAGGAAACTACTACCAGTCCTGTTTAATTTTTCTGTTTCCTTTATACTATCCATCTCACAAATTTCTTCAAGCAAAAGTAGTTTTCAAGTTATAAACAAACCCAACCTTCCACGCCACCGATCTGACGTCGATCTCTTAGCCACTGTGGCAGCCGGCCACGCACGGCACACCGCCGCTCCGCTCCGGCCAGTCGTTCTCACTTCTCATACGTGCGGCCGATGCATTTAATGGCTCAGCGTGAAGTTGTTGGTATATAGCAATCCTAAAGGAAGGGACTTGCAAGCCCTCTAAGTTCGTAATTTCCCCATTTGATTAAGGCCGGTATTACACTATCATACGCAACATATTTCTATTAAGTTATCACATCAATTATATTAACTATGATAGAAACAAAATATTATTATAACTCTTAGTAAAATAATAACTGTTTGTAAAATACACTCTATTAGATTTTTTTTCCATTATTGTAATAAATTGAAAACAAAACTGTTTGGTTGTTTTTATTATTTTACATTTTGATATTACAAGTGGTATTTTAATTTTGTTTGTAAAATCAATATGAAGAATTTTGTCTATGGTTAAAACCTATATAGATTCTAAAAATGGGCTTTTTAATAAATCATAATCCTTGAGCTAAGACAAAAATTAACATAATGTAGAAAAGGGGCAATGATTAAAAACCGTGGGGATGCTCAGCCAGGACAAATATAGTAGCCTACTTTCAATAGTGTGCATCATACACCATTCTTTTTTCAACCATTTGATAACTGTATCTTGTTTTTCCATTAGTTGAAATAGTATTTTACCTCCTGTTTTATTTTTTAGAGTCACAAAATTTTAACACACTCCATTACAGTAGACTGTCTTCACTCCCTGTACAATTTTCGGCTCTCATAATAAATACACGTAACTTATTTGCGTGAAAACAAAGAAAACTTTTTTAATCCCTATACATTTTATGGAGTATTTCCCCATTCATAGAAAAGGGGCAATGTTTAAGGACAGGGTCGAGGTGCGCCGATGGTCAGTCAGGATCATAAAAAACCAGGGTTGAGGTGCGCCGATAGTTGGTTTGGGTCTCTCGGGAGGCAGGGTCGAGGTGCGCCGATGGTCAGTTTGAGATTTGCCTTCAATTCGTTGCTTATTCGTGTTAATTATTGTTAGGCTACATTTACTGTTTAACAATACTGTATCAATATTTAAAGTCAACTGGAGAATAACAATTTAATATGTCGTATGCATATGCAGTTTTTTGTTCATTTTAAAATATTACCTTGACTGTTTATCAGTATCAATATTTACAGTCAACTATACAAGAAAAAATACCCCCCTTCGCAGCAGACCTGCGTACTCAGCGAATTTCCAAATTAGTAATATTAATTTTGGCCAGATAAACCTGTAAACCAAATATCATCACATGCCCATATATAGGAAAATAAATGTCTAATCTCCTTATGATAAAAATATAGGGAAAGAGTATGCAGGTATGCTGCCATGGGGAACACTAAAAGTAGGTTTAAAGCTTAAAAATATAAATATATTTCGACCATATGAAGCCTTATACTTAGTTTCTTCAATATCTGTCCATTGCTAAAGGAGTTTGCCTATTCTCCATATGATTAACATGGGAAAAGAGTATGCAGGTTTGCTGCCATGATAAGCATAACAACTAGGATTTCTTTATCATAAATGTATTTATCTCAACTAAATAAAGGTGAATACCAAGTTTCATCCAAAAATATTGGTTAATAAGTGGAATATTAACTTATCTTTATTCTCCATAAGATTAACATTGGAGCCCAAAAATACAATGTACTGTCTTTAGACTTTTGAATATCTCGGTAACCAATGGAGATAGAGCAAAGCTTCAAAATACTAAATTGTGTGTTTTTTTTAGCTAAATCCAATGGTCAAAATATAAATTTAAAATTTTTAATAATTACTTATGAAAAATGCTAAAAACCCATTTTTGGGGTACAAAACCCCCCAAAACTACCCCTTCCAGTAGGTCGATATGTCTGGTTTACGAACTCATCCGAATAAATGTAGGATTACACATTTCTACCAAATTTGGTGTCGATCGGACCATTTATACGAGAGTTATCGTGTCTAGGGACATATATATATATATATATATATATATATATATACATATATAAATATATACATATATACATATATATATAAAAATTTTAATGACTATTATTTTTGGTCTCTGGGCACCTCAAACCGAAGAAGTAACATGGTCCCGGGCTTAGGTCTTACCATGAGACCTACGGTAATAGCTTATTCCCTATGGGAAATTCGCTAAAATAACCTAACCTAACCTAACCTAACCTAACCTGACCTGACCTAACCTAACCTAACCTAACCTAACCTAACCAAACAACACATGTTAATTTTTGTCCCCTGTTGATTTGCGCCATTTTACCCAATATAAACCCGCTTTTCGTCATAGTGATAAACATTTCTATTTATTTACAGGGCTTTTCCCACAGTTTAAATAACAACATACCGTACCTAACATTTATATTTAATTCTGAATGAATTAGTAACAGCGTGGCAGCAAAACATGGAGAACAGGCCACCCGACTGGCTATCGGCGCACCTCGACCCTGACCCTCCGAGGGTCGACGGTAATCCGCTGTGGAATGCCCTGACCATCGGCGCACCTCGACATCTCCCATGTTTAAAAACCGTGACGGATGCTCAGCACCCATTTCAGGATAAATACACTTTCAATAGTGTTCATCATACACCATACTTCATTCAAATATTTGATTACCTTGTTTGTCCATGAGCTGAATTAGTATTTTTCTCCTGTTTTAATTTTTAGGGTCAAAAAATTTGAACACTCTCCCTTTAAGTACAGTGTCTTCACTCACTGTACAAAATTCGGATCTCCTAATAGATACACGTGACTTATTTTCGTAAAAAAGTAAAATTGTTTTAATCCATGTAAATTTTATAGAGCAATTTCCCCGTTAATTCTCATTTTTTTGGAAGATTTTTGGCATGCTTCTGTTTTCCCTAGTCTTTGGAACAAACGTCTTTAATTGAAACTCTATCGATAATATCATTCTACAATTTGTAAAACACAAAAAAATATATATAGTGTAATTTTCCAGAATACCAACACTTTGTTGGCTGCCACACTATAGGTTTGGATTAATATTAATTTAATTTTAATTCTATGGGTTTAGTTTATTCTCTTTTTAAAATCAAACTAAACACATACTTTAATGTAAACAAAAAAACCTTTTCTTGAACCATAACTCATCGCTCATTGCACCCGTTTCAAGATCAAATTTTATTTTACCATTTATTTGCATACATAGGCCTACGCTGGATTATAAAGTTTTCTTTCATTTAAATGTTGATGTAAAAATGACTTGTAAATTTTTAATAGTTTGTAATATTAAAGTAACACTCCTATTGAATTTTGTAGTCATTCGACGCAAAAAACTATTTTATTATAGTATTGCCACTTTAGGTGATTAGTATAATATAAGATCATCTTCACTCATTGTATTCCACCCGGCTTTCTTTTTAAAATTAACCAAAACACATGTTCTAATTTACACAAAGCAGACGTTTTTCGATTCCCCATGCTATTGTTATGGAGGACGTTTTACGTTATTCCTCATTTCCTGGTAACACTACGGACATCACGATAATTTTCCCTCGTGCATGGCACCAAGACCTTTAATTTGAGACCCCTCCTATCTTCCTGCGATTTGTAGAACGCTCACAATTTTGCTCAAGAAATTTCGCTTACAGAATTATACATACTAGAGATCGCCTCCTGATCGAAATTCGATCAAAATTCCAGTTGATCTGGCCCCAAGAAGCTAAAAACATTTAAGATCTAAAACATCTGTTCTTCCTAATTACCTAGCATGGCAGTTGTTTTTACAACAGCTGTCTAATGATTCTTCTTTCAATTCAATTTCACCTATTCAATTCTTCTTTCTCCATAAGATTAACATTGGAACTTTTAAAGCCTGTGGGGCGTAGCCCTGGAGTCTGATGTGAATTAAAATGTGATTCTGCTCATCTATAGGACTATACCTTTCTAACGGCATGCTCGGATTTATCCTACGATGAACACGAGCTGAGAAAAAAGGAGGAAATGAAACATGCTTGCGTATTAATATAGCTAGATAGATTATTACCAGCACCAGCTAGAACATAAAGCCGAAGCGCTACCCCTTTTTGTAGTTTATAGAAAGATTTAAGGGGTTTACAAAAAAGAATGTAACAAATATATCCAGAGTATTCAGAAAATAAAACCAGTACACCAAAATGGCAATACGTGGACTTCCCATTAGAGATCAAATTCATCTTCCAAAGTGAAAATGTATAGCCTATGTGAATTTACCTCACTGTATTTATGTATTTTCTTATTGTATAGTTTTTTATTTTTATTTGCGTAGTCTATCTGTCTGAACAACTTTGTAGTGAAGCATATTTGAGTTGATTTCAATCAAATCCTGTTCTCATCAAATCTTGAATTTAATTTAATCAAGTACAGTACTGAATAACAGCACCATCTCGTACAATGCTAATCAAGAAGTTACAATTTGTTTCTATTTACGTTTCTGTATAAAAATTGTGCAGGGAAGTTTTTTTTTTTATTTGTATTTATTGTTTTACGTCATGAAATCCTATACTCTTATACGAGCAATGTTTGCTTGTTTGCTTGTTTGCACAATTATCTCAAAAACGGCTCCGACGATTTCCTTCAAATTTTGGAATAAACTTAGTTTTACCTTAAAAATACGATTGAGATGGGTCTCGCCCCCAGGGAAAATCTAATTTTGCTAAAAATTAAAGTTTAAAATTACAAAATTTTAACATTGGGCTTATGGGTTGCCATGTTAGCAACGAATTAACAACATATAAACAAGAAGTACATTCAGAACTTCAAAAAGAAATGTAACAGCTGTTTATGTACTGCATATTAAATGTCAATAAAGTTTATTCTGATATTTAAATTTACTAATATTTCACCGAGCAACGCTCGGTCCTCCTGGTACTTGCTATTTTATTAGCAAATTAAAAATTGAAATCATTTTTGTAAATTAGTCCCATTTTGTATAATATGTTACTTATGTATTTGACTATGTGTTTATTTTGTAGGCTACACAATTAATTTGCTTTTTTATTTTGTATGTAAATAAATTATAAATATTTTTAAATTTGCCTTGTTATGTTTTATCCTTGGTAAGAGGTATTTTATTTATAATTTTAATACTACTTTATAATTAATTAACCTACTTAAATGTACGTTATAAAATAAAATCGTACATTGAAATAATTTAACTGTTTATTTTTAGGTTACAGTCAATTTTGACTTCTGAAATTTAAACTAACAGTTTGTTTTAAAATGATATCTAAAATTAAAACTATAAAAGTTTGTTTTGAAATTATATGAAACATTATAAAGAACAATGCCCTATTCTAAATAAAGTGATTATGATAGTACAATCTTTTGTTTAGCGACAGTATATGGATGTTATGGAAGTTCTGATAGTTCCAAAAATAAACATTGCCGTGCAATCCGTCACTCAGAGTCGCGTGTTGAATTCCTCATTCCCGCCGCACGGCTGTCGAGCCTCCCCCGGTGCGGGACAGACAGTGCCAGTGATGCGAGATAATTTTACAACCCCGAAAACCGGGTCTGCGCCGGCCGCTCTGTTGTGCTGGCGTGTGGTCAGTGTCATTCTTTGGAAATCTTTCGGGGTTGGTTGGGGGAGGGGGAGACCAGGGACACAACGCATGCTCCTGATTTCACATTTTTTGTGCCTTCCGATATCTTGGCTCGGGCGTCGGTAACTCGGGCAATCTTCCTGCAAAATTACCGACATTTCGACGAGCCCATTTCGTTTTGCCGAACGGCCCCCTTAAGTCTTATTTTTGGAACTTTAAAAATTGATATGCATTTTATATGTCCCACTTAGAGACGTTCGTTCAATTTCATTTGATTTCAACTTACATGACCATTAAATTTATATACAGTATGAAATATGTGAGTGTAAATTAAATAAATAAACTTTTAATGCTAAATAAATAGAAATTTTGACACTATTTAATGTACCACAGGTACATACAAATAAATAAAGAAGTATGACAATGACTATTTACTTCTCTGATGCATAATGAATAAGCATCTATTTTCCAAAATTCTAGTACTTTTTTATTTTTTATTTTATTTTATTTTTATTTATTTTTAATACAAATATAACAAACATGTATAAATGAATACACCATCTTCTATGAAGCCTTAAATCTGGTTAGTTAAAAAAATATTTTTCTTCCAACAGAAAGCAAAATGTTTACACTGTATAGCTGACATAAAAATTAACCAAAATCAATCCAAAAACAAAACAAAAAATAAATATTAATTCTACTCTAATGAATTTGAATAAAGCAAATTTAGAACTAAATTTGTTTTACAAATGCCAAAATATTTATATCATTCAAAGTACATACCAGCCTCCAGAGTGGTGTTGTACTGACGATCGCTCCACTGGCCAATGCTGTGCTTGGTGATCACCGCCACCATCACCATGTATGTGGTGTACGGAGTCAAGTCCGTCACGTTCCCTCGCATCGTCAACCCATCTCCCTTTATTGTTGTGTTCTTGGCTTCAACTGTAACAGAATTTATATGTTGCACTCATATTTTGGTAAACCGTCAACCCACATCCCTTGATTATTGTATTCTTCACACTTCAACTGTTACAACTCCAACTGTATTGAGCGTATTCTGTACTAGTCAAATTGTTTTTTTGATTGTTGCACGCTTTCTAGTTGAAAGATAATTTAAAGAAAACAAATAACTTTATTTTAATTTAATCATAAATCTCTCATCGGAAATCTAACTTATTTTATTAAGAACACTTTACATAACCAAAGGAACAAATATATGTAATTTGAGGTTAATAATAGCAGGTTTACAATAACGAAAAAGCACAATAATCATATTTTAATTACAACCTACCATGTATGAGTAAAAATAAATAAATTGAATGAAAATAAACGTAAGTAAATTAAGAGGACTAATATAAAAAATAATTGAGATTTAGTTAATATAAAGCAAATATATAACTAATTTTTTAACAAACCTTTGCACTTGGTATTGTGAGGAGAGACTATCGGGCAATAAGAAATCTGGAAGCCTGTTACAACTCCGATGCGGTCCGAACACTCCAGCTTCCATCCAACCTCAATGAAAGTTGGTCCGATTTGGTTTATCCAAATGGTTTTCATTTTACCAAGTACTGAAACACGATAAAAATTAGTTTCAATATAAATTAATCAGAATGAATGTTTGCTTAGCTGGAAGAAGAATGTTTCAGGTAACATCACCGCTCTTTTAATGAATTAATAGTTCAAAAAAGACATTATCTTAAAAAGACATGATCAAGCTTTCAAGAAAAAAGTGGAAATTTATATTACTGGCTATTAGAAGAACAGCCTCATATATGACTAAAATTGCAAATGTAATGTCAAGCAATAAAGCAATCACAGATCAGCCTCAAATTGATCTTGAATATTCTTTGTACAGTGTTTAAGGAGTAGTTCGTTGTTGAAAGTATTTAGTTTTTATTAATAAAACAATCCTAAAAAGAAATTTTATATTTTAACTATAAAAAATGCATTGGAAGCACTTTCAGTAGTCTGTTCTTTGTTTACATTTTATCAACTTATTCTTACTTGAGTACATTTGTTATCAAGACAGTTGACGTTCTGATTGGCCTATTGACCAATTCAGTCCAATCCAAATTATTGAATTAGATAGGAGCCAAAGGAGCATGGGAGCAGTTAGTGAGCATATTAGAGTCAATGTGAACAACAATTCGTAATAAAATTATGTTTATTTTGTGTCAAATAATAAGTTTAAATAATAAATCAATTGAACAATATCATTAATAACCAATATATACCACTTAAGCTCGATAAGAGTACAGTACTATGTCATAAAAAGTTTACAGTAAATAAATTGTTTTAATTGGTGGAGGTTAATAAAGTAATTAGGAAGTTTCATGTCGGATACATATTTTGTATGACATGTGTATTTTGAAATGCATTTAGTTTTACTATGCATAAGCAATATAAATAATGTGAATCTTCCAATAACAAGTAATTAAACCAAATTATATTTTATTGTTCAATTACATTCAAGTTCATTAAAAGTTCATTCAATGGAATATATTTTAAATAAATGGTATAAATACCTCAGTCACCAGTTCCTAGAAGGGCGTCTAGTGTTGTCCTTCTATCCAATGGATGTCGTCAAGAGATTAAAATTATCAAAGTCACAATAAAATATAAAAACACACGGACACATGACAGATAGATAAATAAATAAATACGAACAGAACCGCACGGTTAACCATTTACTGACACTAACGAACAGATTGAAAACGATCATCGACCTTGAAGAATGGCACGATCATCGATGGTGATGATCGTTTTTGTCACGTTCTTTAGTGTCAGTAAATGTTAAACCGTGCGGTTCTGTTCGTATTTATTTATTTATCTGTCATGTGTCCGTGTGTTTTTATGTTTTATTGTGACTGTGATAATTTTAATCTCTTGACGACATCCATTGGATAGAAGGACAACACTTTTTCTACACCTGACTGATGATGCAAAAAAAAGCATCGAAACCTAAGTCACACTAGACCTTTTCTAGGAACTGATGACTGAGGTATTTACACCATTTATATATCATTTCCAGTTCCGGGGCAATACCAACATCTTTATCATGTCGAAACGAATGTATTTTGTTTTCAAAATTAGACACCTTATGACCAAATAGCTATGTAATCAATATTTTACAATTAATCAATAGCCTTCTAGATGAAGCACACAGATTAGTTAAATTCACATGAGTTAGGTCAGGTACTAAAAAAGATTTTGAAGTGTAAAAAAGTGGCAGTAAATGTAATATATATGAAAAAGATAGAAACAGGGTTCTCACTCCCAACTGAAATATATAAATGCCAGTTTCTACTTTCACGGCCTCAAAATAATGAAATTTATAGTTTTAAAAAAAAGGTCACTATACGTAGAAAATAACCATTACAAGCTGAAAATTATATATTTTGAATAACGTCAATGGGTCTATAGGCTAGGCAGTATAAAATGAACATTTGTTGAATAATTTAATGCGACTGAGTTTAGACATGATGAGGCTATACTACTGCGATAAAAGGTACAATTTTATTTAATTTACATAAAAATACAATTTATAAGGTCGATTTCCTTTAAAAATCATCAGTTCTAAACAAATTAAATATAGGGGTTGCGGGAGTTTTGTACCCTGGTCGATCAGTCGAGTCAATTATGCAAGCTTATTAGTATTTACAAATACTAACTAAATAAGTGAAATAATTCTAGTAGGATAAATATAACAATATACCATTAACAGAAATTCATTAAATTTAAAGTATTTAAAACTTAATATTATGTGGGGCAAGTAAGAATTTTTTGATAAGTGATTTCAGTTATTGATTAAAATTATTAGAAAGTGGAATCAAACGTATTGAATGTAACAGTATATAATACAGTTGTTTTTCCTTAAATGAGCGAGGTATGAGCGTACGCCTAGTTTATTTTCGATCTCAAACTAAACTGTATGTTAATGAGCCCAATGGAATACTCACTCCTGTTGTGTATGACGGTACAAGAGGCCCAAACCATGCCACTGCTCTCATTTTTGGTATTGGCAGAGATGGCGAACTGGTAGATCTTCTCATCAGGAACGGTTATGTTCTTAATCGTCACATCCTTGGAGACTCGTGTCCAGTTCAAAGTTCCCTGTTGATCATCGATACTTTAGGAAAACAGGAAATGTGAATAAAAACAATCACAAAAAAATTGATGATGAAGGTGTTCACTTTTACAAGAGCCCAAATGATCTTAAAGATACTTTAAAATTCCTGCTCTCTCATAAAGGGTCCAAGAAACCAAAATTCTCATCTCCACCGTGCTCACAGGAACTTGAGTAGTTTTCTACTTTTTTCTCACATAAAAAACTTTTTGCATAAATCTAGAGAAGGGGGAAATTTCTCAAAATTTGGAATATTTTCAATCATAACTTCTAAAATAAACAAGACCATAACAAATTCCTAAAGTATTGTAAATGTTCCATTGAAAACACTTTTTAAAATGAGGCGTTTGGCCTATTTATTTCAACACTTTTTATGACTATTCCAGGTTTTATTCAGTTATCATCCCTAGGGTTTGGTCACACAAAGAGTAGTTTCTATTGCAATAGAGAGCTTCTACTATAATAGAAAATAATTACTGCTTACAATTTTTAGTTGCCAAACTAGTTACAAAATTACTTTATACGAAAATACCCAATACTAAGCTTCATAATTGACATAACTCTGAATTTCATTACTGACATATCTTTAAAAAATACAATTATTTTATTGTACGTCAGATTTCATAATATTCTCATTTTATTTTTAGAGGGACAAACCAAAAATTAAGCCAGTGTGGTCCTTGCATGGAGGAATATAAATAGTTACCTCTTGAAACTCTTACTGCACCAACAGTGAGCAGTGGTAAGGTAAGGACTGAATACTCACCGTGCACTGGTAAGGTCTGTCCTTCTTGTTGTCACACCAGAAGATGGTGTAGCTGGAGATAGGCTGGTTAGTGATAGGCGGCTTCCACGACAACTCGTAAATGTGGTGGTCAAATGCAATCTTCGTGAACGATAAAGGCTCAGCTAAACCTGATCAACCGCATTTAATTGTGTTATTAGACAAAATCATGGTATTATCAAGAATACTCTTAAGGAAAATTATGTGCTGGAGTTTTATTAATGAAAACATACCAAAATCTAAGAATACAGTTGAGTCCCGCTGAAAATCCGCATAATTGCAAAGAAATTTTGTCTAAAAAATACAGATTTTTTACTGTCCTTGAAAACAAGGAAATCCCAATCATTTATATCACAAGGAATTTAAGGTTATAACATGCAATTCCATCGCTATTACAGCCCCTTTTCTGTGGATGTTAACAAAATGAATTTACCACATTCTATTGGTAATTTCCGTGTTTAGTACAGTTCCATCGCCAGTGGACGCTTTCCGTCATCCGATCATCATTGAGTTCCCAAATCATTTGCCCGATGGCAGTAAATGGCAGGAGTAAAGATTCAATATCCTGCATTATTTATGAGTTCCATCTATTCAGAAAATGAGCTAAACAAAACAGGGACCATTCCTGATTTGTTCGGATTTTTTAAATTTCCTTAGACTTGGCTTTTAAACTACCTTTCTAATCATAAAAACAATCATTAAAATATGTGGGGTTCTTGACTTTGAAATTTTCAAGTAAAAATAGACTTGACAATTTGTAACTTTATCTATATGGGAGCAAAGTAACATTCACTTTTAGAACCATTACAGATAAGGAATAATCAGAGCGAACATTCTCAAGGCCTGAAAAAATAAGGATACATCGAACTTGTGGTCTATCTGTATGTCTGTAAACACTAACTCCTTGCTAGAGACCATGACAGTGCACTATTATGGCTGTCTCTGTTGACAGTTAAGTTAATTAAAATAAAAACTAAATATTTATTATTATTGTACCTTCAAAACATTTTATTTTAATGCACAGTTTAATATGAAATTTGGGCTTTCAGTTGCATAGAAAAGAAGCGGTTAAAGTTGTAATCCCAAAAAGTAGAATTATAAAGAAGACAACTGAGGTTGTTTATAGTATGATTTGAGT
This sequence comes from Neoaliturus tenellus, assembly GCA_030545055.2. Taxonomy (NCBI): domain Eukaryota; kingdom Metazoa; phylum Arthropoda; class Insecta; order Hemiptera; family Cicadellidae; genus Neoaliturus; species Neoaliturus tenellus. The sequence goes on along the minus strand of CM061535.1, from coordinate 55,805,303 downwards.
ATAAGACAGGGATCAGGTATTTACATGATTTTTCACCACAGGACTTACCTTATGAGATGAGGCATGTTCTTTAAAAAGAACTCTTTTGATTTATAAACATGAGTTAACTTATCATGTCAATTCTATCCTCATAACATCTGTATCTGTATTTTGATCTATTTGCCATCAAAATTCACTTACCCTATACTCTAATAGGTATAAGGTATTTCTGTGTATATATGCATAAGGTATATTTCTGTGTATGTATGGATGTACACTGATCTCGAAAATTGCTCAAACGACTTTCTTCAAACTATGCAAATAGCTTAGTTCTGGGATGAAAATAATATAAATACAGGTCTCTATGCAAAAAAAATCTTATTTTGTTATAATCTTTAATTGAAATTCCAAAAATTTCAACCTAGATTATTGGTCCATATTGGTCTTATGGAGTTAAAAATTAAATCAAAGAAATAATGAAAACGGTTGGCTAAATTTACAAAGTGCAGACCACACGTTCCACAATAACATGTGGTTTGGCATTGTGGCCAGTTACTAAATTATTAAATGATACAATAGCAAAACAATTTATCATTTTTTTAATGGTACTTTTTAGTGCTGAGTATGGATTTTTAGGTACGTAAAAGTTTATGTAAAAAGTCTATGTAAAAAGTCTAATGTAAAAGTATAAAACAACTAATGAATTTGTAGAAATGAAATTGAATTTAAAAAAAATAATTAGTAACAATTATCAAATCAGCTGTTATAATTAAATTATTAGAATCCATTTGTTTCAACAATAATATACACCAGAGTGCAGCACCCGAAGGCCTATATTAAAACAGTCTGATAGGCGAGTGAGCAGAGCGAAGGAGCTCGTCTAAACTAGAAAGAAGCCTTTTTGGCATTTTAGTGCACTGTAACTGATCTTGGCATTTTTTATCTGTAACTAATATTACTGTAAAGAATTATTTAAGTTTGCTAAGTAAATGCTCGTCCACAGGTACTAAAATTGTAAATCAAGCTTTTGTGTAATATAGACAATGGACATGGGGGTTTGACTTCCAACTTGACAGCCTTTTAGGTCTTTCATTTATTCGTTATTGTAAAAATAAAATTGACAAAAAAAGTTGAGACTTACAAATAAGTTTATAGGCCTACATCAAAACGGCACTAAAAAGCCTCATGCAAAAGTGAAACTTAATGCAAAAGTGGAATGTCTCAAAATGGGATGAAGTTTAAAAGTATGTAGAAAGGGTGGATAAACTTAAGTTGTCTAGAAGTTTATAAATAAAAAATTATGCCATTTGGTGAAGTCAGCTGATTTTGCTCTACGATGCAGAAAAATTCTATGTTGCTAAACTCAAATTACAAAGAAACCTGGGACTACAAAATAAGTAATTAGTTCAATAAGGTATATATAATTAGATTTTTAATGAGTTTGTACTTGAGTTTTTTTCTCTCTACGCCAAACACATGTTGTTAAATGGAACGTTCAATTACCACAAACACTGGAAAGGGAAAGAGGTCTAACCCATTAAATTTGAATGGTTATCCAGGGAATCAAACCCTCTTTAATTGAAGTACAAGGCACTATCCATTGGGCTAGCAAAATGCTCATTGTTTTATTTATTCTTCAACTCAAATAACAGCACATGATTAAAAACCCTAAAATTCTTTAAACATAATTTCCATTCTTTTTTCCTTATTTCCTTTACCATGAAATTAGTTTGCATGGCTATGAAAGGAGCCATTTTTTACCTTTCCAATAACTTTTTCCAAATCCCCAACTATCTGCATTACTAATTCAGTTTCTTTGGCTAAATATTTCCTACTTCTCCTATTAAAAAAAATGTCTTCATATTTCCGCAATATGACACCACTACATTATTGTAGAAAATAAGTTATATGGATGCGATAGAGGAATACGAGATTTACAAAGCAATAATAGAATATAGTAATTAATTATTTAATGATAAACTCAACTTTCAGGCAAATTCTCTATTCGATACGTTATTAAGGAAATAAAATCAGCTGTAAGATTAGGAACCAGGAGGGGCAAAGTCCATGAAACCTCCACGGCTAGGTCTACAGTCATGACAATCTTGTTAAAGTGCGCGCACGTGAGCCAGCAGTGTCGAGTCCTAAATGTTTTGTATGTTTGTGTTTTTAAAACTTTGACAACCTCGTGCAAGTGATAATTTAAGTGTTCTTGTATGTAAGGTTTGACAATTGGTATTGAATACTTGAAATGCATCAAATAGAGGAAGGAGACAGTGAATCACGTCAGCATTCTCAGGTAAACTTAAACCTTTATAAAAACATGTCTTTTGGAAATACAGTACACTCTCGTTCATCGGAACTAATGTGGCGGACGGCCGATTCGGATGTCAAAAAATTTCGATGAAGCGGAGTCCGTCGTGAGTCATCATTTCCGCCCATACGGTGACCTATCGTGATTGTATTCACTCTAGTTTTTAAGATAACACAAGAGATTTTATGAAAATAAGGCACTCAAACTTTGAACATGGTAACAATGAACCTATAGGAATAAAAACAACGCAGGAAACAAAGATCCAAAATCTTTATTCTCATATTCCATATTCATATTCAAGCAGTCAACTGACTTCCTCGTAACACAGGTGCAGTCGCGACGCGAGACAGACTGAATGACGACAGCATGGGAAGCGGTGGAAGCGGATGTATTGTTCTTCTATTTTTGTGCGAATACTCCACGGCCTCGTAAATCACATTGATGGGTGATGATTATGGAAAACGCCTGATGACTTTTGATGCAAAATGTGATATTTCACTGTTGTGCGGGTAGAACAAATGGAAATTAAAGGCGCTAAAACGGAAAAATTATTTATTTCGTAAGGAAAAAAATTAATAATGTCTAAATTTTCAGTTCCGATGAAGCGGAGTTCCGTTGTCGCCGAATCTGATGAACGAGAGTGTACTGTACTGTTCAAGGAGAGCTTAGAACGTATAATTTTTGTTTAAAAAAATCAAATTTTCTGAATAAATAACCAATAGGAATATCAGGTCTAGCAAAGAATCCTCTAATAAGCTCAAATTTAAGATGCTACCTGATTTTTACATTTCTTAGACCTTTGTGTTTTTCCGCATGAAGTGTATACTCACTAACTGACGTTACTCAAATTTTTCTTGATCAAATATTTTTTTAAGATACAGAGGAAAATAAGGACCAAAGCCACTATTGGTCTAACTTTTTTTACTTGTTTATCAATACTAGATTATCGGTATTACTCTGTCTTCAGAAATTTTAATGTTACATGGAAAACAAAGAACGACAAACTTGCCAGAGTGGAAACTATGTAAACTAGTGTATTGTATACTTTGTGACAGCTTGTGATGGCCTAGGCCGAAACGAAAATGACAGTAGACTTGATTTGGATAGAGTAATAACATTAAATACATCAAACCCAATTTGTAACTACAGTAGAAACCCTCAAGTCCGGACTCGGATGGTTCGGCCGCCGGATAATCCGGCTGTGGTATTCCAGAAATGAAATGTTCCGGGCGTTTCCCACGGAAAAAATAGACAAGAGTCAACTTGTCCCATGTTATACCACTAAAAAATATCATTTAAATTGATGATTTACAGACTATTTAGTTTTTTATGTCTTCTAAAACTTTGTGTCCTATTTTTTATAATTATCTTTTTGTTGGGCATTTCAAGGCCCGATCGTCGATGTAACACGGAAGTTAGGTCACTATACAAATTTTGTCGCTTTTACGGTCTCATTTGTACTTAAGGGCCTTCGTTGACAGAAGACCAGTATTATTGTCTGTTAAACGCAGGTTCATTGCTAGCGACCGCTTGTCAGTTTCCCATCATTATTTCGGCGCTACAAAGTCTGAGAGCGAGTAAATCATGGTGGTTAAAAAGTTGATATGTAGCATTGATTGGGCAAATATGATACACTTCATTGTTACAAACATACTAATTGTTCATTGTTGGGACACACATGCATTAATACAGGTCTCCGTTTAACTTGTTTAATAGACCGCCGGTTAATCCGGCCGGTGGTCCGGTCCCAAGGTGGCCGGATTAGAGGGTTTCTACTGTACAAGTCATAGCTACGTGAAGATGTTATTTAAGATTCATTTAGTTATTCTTTGAAGTAATTTCTGAGAGGAGCTTTAGCTTTTTACTAAACGGATGAAGTGCAAGTATTGATTCAGGTGTTGACTGCCAAATACATAATAGTGGCCATTCATGTATTATTTGCGTAGTTCGTCAAAGGATGACAGATCAGGGAAAACATACTAAAAGTTTATATTATTGTGAAATAAAAATTGGGGAATTCAGAGAGCAAATTAAAATCAAATGATACAAAAAATATCCAAAGGCTACAAAACGTATCAATGGATATATATGATTTTTGTTCCAAGTATAATTATACAAAAACCACAAAAATCTTCATTGCACTAGAGATAAAAACTGAGAACCAGATTGAATAGCCCTAAAGAAATTTCTTGTCATTTTAAAGAAAAAACTTGTAGACATTATATCTTTAACATTAAATTAATTAACAATTAACAATTAAAATTTAATTAACAATTAAAGTCCAAACTGTTGAGAAATAATTAAACCAAAGGCAGTCAAATATAAATTGATTTATGAAGATACATTTTAACAACCTAATAAAATGTATTATCAACCCTTTGAGTGCTAAAAAAATTACACATCTTTGAAAAGTGCTTGGAAATTATTCATGTTACTTCCAGAAAGTGCTACGGCGGCTAAGGGGGAGGAGGCAAGCGCATGAGAAAAATTCAATTAAAAAAAAACTGTCGACCCAAAAGTGCTAGACAAACCTATTTTGTCTCGATCATATGGAGAATCGAATGAAATCATGGGTGTTTCGAAATACAATCGAGTCAACCGATATTCCTGTTTAAGTCCACCGTATCGATATCGGCGCCATGATGATCTTTGTTTTGCACTTTTCAGATGAAAGGCGAGGCATGATATATCGTTGCTTGGCATTTCTGGAGAATAAGACGATCAACGATATAGTATCATTCCATAGCACCCAAAGGGTTAATTGTAATGATTAAAAAATACATATAATCTCTTCAAGGAAGAATGAAATTTTGTGGTAACATAAAATTAAGTATTACAGCCTATTTTTGATTGAATATTTTCTGAACTTACTTTTACTGTGTTGTGACGGGACAAATACTTCAGAATAATCATTAGAATCGCCTTCGGTGTTTGTAGACGCTATCCTGAAGCGGTAACTGTTCATGCTCAGGCCTCGGAACTTGGCGTAGGCAGACGTTGTCTCATTGGCATTCAGATTCCTACAAACACATGCAGGTTCATTAACTGAGATGCTTTAATATGAATTTCTTTTTCAAGTAATAATATAAATTAATGCTAAACTAACTTCTACCCATATGAATCCTTTTTTACAAAAAAGTTAAATGTCCAAGAATCCAGTAAGTTAATTTTGTAAAACGGTGTTGCTACTGAACTATCCTACTGGTTCAGGTCTACTTGATACTGGATTTAAAATTTAACCATCTGCTAAGAAAGTACCTACAATTCCCAATCAAGAAAATAAATTAGGTTCAACTGAGTCCATCAAATGTCTTTTAGTTAAATAGGGGAACAATGATTATGTTGCAACATTTACACATACTATCGGCATGCTTAGCTTGTTGTTACTACTTTACACTTACTGGTGAAAGACAGATTATCAATGTATATCAATTAATAAAAAATATTTGACTATTAGTATGATATCAATGATTGATCGTGAACCACTTAATATTCAAAACTTTTATTTTATGATAACAAAAGACAAAATACTCTTTATTGACATGAACATTAAGTACAGTCATGGCGTCATTATTTTTCTTCTTCAGTGATGAGGTTGGCCTCGTCCCTCCAGGAATTCTTCAACAGAGTAAAATTCTTTTTCCAGTAGCCAGTCGAGAACAGCTCCTTTGAAGTTTCGGTTGGTTTTTTGTTCTTTCAGTGCAGGTGGAAGGGTGTTGAATAGTTTTGCTCCGATGTAGCTGGGTTTTTTTTCATAGGCTGACAGATGATGTGCAGGGAGTATGTAGTTGATTTGGTTTCGGGTGTCATAATGATGAGCCTCTGAGAAGTTTATTATGGGTCTTTTGTTAACTACGTGGGTAACTACCTCGGCAATGTATAGGTTAGCTACTGTCTGTAGTTTCAGCCTTTTGAACTCCCCCCGGCATGAGTCACGAAATGCCAGTCCAGCCATGATTCTGACTGCCTTTTTCTGTAGACGTAATACCCTCTGAAGGTTCCCCTGAGATGATAGCCCCCATACAATCAGTCCATAACGCATTTGCGCCTCAAAAAGAGCATAGTAGGCAGTCCTTGAGGTTTCTGCGTTACTGATGTGTTTCAGGCGCTTGATGACATAAAGAGCAGTGCTAAGCTTCTTACAGAGTTGATCTACATGGGGTTTCCAGTTGAGGTCACTATCAATGGTTATCCCAAGGTATTTTGCCTCTTGGGATGCTATTACATCTGGTAGCGCATGAGCACTCCTTCTTTGTGAACCAAAGAAGAGTTGTTGCGTCTTGCCTTCATTTAGCACGAGGTCATTCTCTTGGCTGTACTGTTTGGCAATGCTGGCAGCAATGTAGGATTTTATTTCTAGCTCTTGTATATTTTTGTGGGATACAACAAGGGCAGTGTCGTCAGCATATAGGAAAGCATCACAATTGTCGTGTAACACAGAAATAATGTCATTCGTGTACAGTATGAATAAAACTGGACCCAAGACAGATCCTTGAGGAACTCCTCTGGTTGTCTGTACTTGTGTGGATCTGTATTTTCTGGATGTCTTGTTTGTTACATTAATTATCTCTGTCATTTGAGTCCTTCCGCTGAGATAACTCTGAAACCATTGATGTGCGGTTCCTTGTATTCCTAGCGTTAGAAGTTTGTCCAGAAGATGTTTGTGGCTCAGACTGTCAAATGCTTTACTAAAGTCCAGAAAAATACCTGTTGTTGTAGTCCCTGCTTCTGTGGCATCAATGATAGTTTCTACCAAGTCAATTATAGCCGTGATGGTAGACTTGCCTTTTCTAAAGCCATGTTGGTGATTGGTTAAAATACTATTGTTTTTTAGATGTGTGAGCAGTCTTGTTAGAACTATTTTTTCAAAGACCTTTGATAGGGTTGAGATAAGCGAAATAGGCCTATAGTTGTTGACAAGGGAGGTGGATCCTTTCTTATGCTTCGGGTAGATTAATGATTGTTTAAGTATGGAGGGGAAAGTGCCTTGTTGAAAAGACTTGTTTATTAGGTTAACTATTGGGTCTAGCACTTCATTTTTGCAGTGTTTCAGAATTGTTGATGATATTTCATCGATTCCTGATGATGGTTTTGATTTTAGACATGTTATAGTTCTATCTACTTCAGCTCTATCTGTTGGTGAAAGGTTCTCTTCGAATGACATTAACTCTCTTTCATGTAGTGTTGGATGTAGTTTTGGGAGTGCTTGTTGAGAATCCAATAGAACTTGTTCAGCAGCATTAGCAAAGAAGTGATTCATATGTTCAGCTATTTTTTGGGGTTCTGTTAGGGTTGTGCCCTCAATGTCAAGAGATTTTATTTGGTTTTTTTGAGATTTTTTGTTGAAACGATTGTTGTTTATGACCAGACTGCTCTGCTTTGGTTTTCTGCATTTTCAATATGGGTTATTGAAGCTTCCTTTCTGAGTTGTTTGAGGTATTGGTCATATTCTCTCTTTCTGTCATTGGTTTGTCTTTTATTTTCTTCATTATTAATCAGAATTGAGTTGTTGAGTGCTGTAGTATATGCTCCTTTCAGCCTCATAAGTTCACGCTCTTGTTCTTGATTTGTAAATATTTTTCTTTTCTTTGGTCTTGATTGTACACTTGGGCAAGCTGTATCTAGTGCTTCTCGCAGTATTTTGTCAAATTCTGAGTAAGCCTGGTCTGCGTTTTGAGTGTTGGTTACGGTTTCCCAGGTTTCTTGTGCCAGAAGGTTTTTAAGGTTTTCTATGTTTCGAGCACTGTAGTATCTTCGAGTTGTGTTTGGTATGACAGATTTGTCAAACTCAAGATGTACTGTGCAGATCTGGCCCGTATGGTCTGATAGGCCTGTGAGCAGAACTGCAGTGTCAACTTCTGTTTGCAACAAGTTTGTTGCAATCATGTCGATTGATGTTTTTGAGTGAGAGGTGATTCTTGTTGGCGGTAGAGGTATTCGGTTGATGTCATGGCTCAGCAGAACTTGATTTAGGAGTTTACTGTCATCTTCATCAGCCAGGCTGTCTACATTAATGTCTCCAGTTATAATAACTGGATTTTTCCAATTTGGTAGATCATCAAGAATGTTGGACAGGGTGTCAAGAGCCAGGTCGAGATTGGTATAGATTGGGGGCCTGTATATTCCTAGGATATACAACTCTGTTTGTTTCATTTTTATTTTTATAAGCTGTGTTTCACAGACAAGTTCTATTTGTTTTTTTGCAATGTCGATGCAGGAAATGTCATTATCTAGATTTTTGTTTGCATATATTGGAACTCCACCTTTTCTATGTTCAGTTCTCGAGTATCCCCCAATGTATACATAATTATGTAGTTGGGTATTTTCAAGTTTGTCTTTAGAAAGGCCATGTTCTGTGAGTACAACTATGCTTGGTTTGGTTTGACAAAGTTGGTGGTTTAGTCTGTCAATTTTTGTACTGAGGCCATCTATGTTTTGGTGGAAAATCGATAATTTGGCTGGCTGAGGCAACGGGTTTTTTCCTAGTTTAGTTAAGTTGTTATTACTGGTTTGGTTGGGAATCCTAAAAAAGGTGTTTGAATCTCGTTGCCAGACTTGTGAGAGACTGCAGTGATGTAGTTTGCATTTATAGTTTTGAAGTGCTCTATGTTTTTTTCAAAGAAGATTTCCCAGCTTTCTTCTTTTTCCAGTAGCATTGCGGTGATGGGTGGGCCTTTCATATAAACATTTTTATTAAGCATTTTTTGCTTTTTTGGGCCAGGGAGGTTTTCAGGTTGACAATAAAGAGAGTTTGCATGCTCTACTTCCTCATTGGTTGTCGAGTTTTCATTAATGGGGTGCTGTTTTTTTGAAGGGGTTTGGCAGTCTCCCCCGCTCTTCTCTACTTTTTCATTGGTTGTCAAGTTTTCAATAATGGGGTGCTGTTTTTTTGAAGGGGTTTGGCAGTCTCCCCCGCTCTTCCCTACTTTTTCATTCATTGTCAAGTTTTCATTAATCGGGTACTGTTTTTTTGAAGGGGTTTGGCAGTCTCCCCCGCTCTTCCCTACTTCGTCGCTGGTTGTCAGGTTTTCTTTGGATGTGTTGATGCTCAGTTTTTGTGATGGGGTTTGACTGTCTCCCCCAGTAATCCTACTTGCTCAATGGTTGTCAAAATTTCTTTTGTTACTACAGGGTTTAGTTTTTGTGGAGGATTTTGTGGTACCTCCACTGAGTGTGTGTTTAGGTTTTCTCTGTGTTTTGCTAACTGCAAGGAGATGCTAAAATGATTTTTCTTATAGTTCCTTGAAGCTACAGATCTGGTTTTATTGAGACTTGTATTACTGTTTAATAGTGATGGGGTTTGATGATTAGCTTTTAAACTCTTTTGAACATTTTCTATACAAAGTACCATGGTGTTTAGTCGAGATTTTAGCTCAGCTACTTCAGTAAGCAGATTTGTGGTGTTGTGCAATAATAAGGGGTTATGTGAAGATGTAGTGGTTTGAGTTTCACTGCTTTTTACAGATACGGATTCTTGTTTGGTGTAATCTACATTGTCTAGGCGTTTTTTTAATGAAGTTACAGTTTTTTCTAAGTTACTTATTTTTGAAACATAGCCTTCAATAAGATGATTTAGTTTTTTGTCATGTTGTTCAAATATGTCTTCTGTTTCGGACCGTAGTACTTTTTCTTTAGTGATTTGAGCATCTTTTTCAGTTATTATCTGCATCAAGTCTTCTATTTTTTTACTATGTTTCTCTTCATCTTGCTCCATTTCTTCTATTTTTGCCTCAAAGTTTGCCAATTTAATTTGTAGAAGTTCGTTTTTTTCTTTTAAATATGTATTTTCTTTTAACAGAGCTGCTCCTATTTTTGCTGCTATTTCTAACTTGTCTTCATCACTCTCTGTATTTGCTAGGCTTTTATTTTCAATTAAACTATTTTCTAGCTCCTGTATAGAATGATTTAGGGTATCATTGTTATCATTTGCATTGGAATTGGTTCCAGTCAAATCTTCTTGATGTGATCTACAGTTTGTACATTTCCAATTTTTTTTTTTTTTTTTTGATCAATACATTTCCAATTTTTTTGATCAATACAAATTGTTATTTCTTTACACATCTGGCTCTTTGAGAGCTACATCGCACATCCATACAAAATTAATACTTTGACTGAACCTTTTACTACTATTCCATTGAAAGGAAATAAATGGTACCACGTAATTGGTGACTTAAGTGAAATTCTGCACTTAAAAGGAAATGCAGAATATTCCTTTATATCCTGAAAAAGGGGAGCCCAAAAAAGGTACTTATGATTTCACAGTAATTAGTATTTATATGCTGTAAAAAACTGACTCCATAAAAAAAAATATTCTTCAGAATTTTCGACATTGTTCATTACATATTACATACATCAGTATATGGGTAATTAATGGCCAATTTGAGTCTCTGCAGGAAAAAAATTACTAAAATAATTTTTCTCATGCAAAAAGCTTTGTAGAAATGGTAAGTATATTAATAACTAATTTTTTATAATTAGTTATAATTTTTCCCCTTGCTCACTGTCTCCATGCCTCAGAGTATAAGTTCTCAGTTGACAAAAGCCATGAAAATGTACAAAAAATAACTATTTAAAATGCCCATGATTTTCATATAACAATTATATTTTGAAATAAAGTAGTAATATTATTTAAATAACATTGATTTCAAAACAATTTGCCATTATTTCCGTGTCTCTAGAAGACCAAGATAAAAGTGTAGCAATGTTTTGAATTTGCCGCCAAATCTCCGCGGACCGTTTTGTTTCTCCCGTTCCGGTCAGTAGCGCTCGGCCAAAGTTACGTGGAAGACGTGTTGTGGGCGGCAACATCGTAATCGCCATATTTAAGTCGTTATTAACACATTTCAGTTAAGAAATCGTGCGTACATTAATGACTGTTCCCCTCGCTCACTCCTCGTAACTCATTTATAATTATAACAGCAAAACTAGCAACGGTAGTTTTAGAACTGATTATGAAGCCGGTATAACCTCAAACAACGGGTTGCGCAATACTGTCGGATAGTCGGGTCAAAAACTAAAGACCTTCGACATTTTCTCTTCTCTCACATTCCCCCCCGCTCACGGATGAGTTGTGAATAAAAGGAATCCTCCCTTTGCTATCATCATCGTAATAATACATTTTATTTTTACTTCACCTTGCATTATTAAGTGATGCAACTTATTTACTTATTAGTTTTTCATTTATAATTTATTAGTTACCCTTTGCTCACGGCGATCCCCCCTCGCTCACGGCGTTTCCCCCCTCACTCACTCCCTCATGATTACATTTTCTATATTAAAAAATATCAAATTATAAAAAATATTTAAAAAATTTATATTAATTGAAAGTTTATACTCTTTAATATAATTTTATTATATTTTTAAATAAAAATAATAAATAATCTATCAAAATATGGAAAGTTTCAGGGAGTTTTTTGAGATTGAAATGAAAATAAGGCACATTTTCTACTCAATAGAACACAATAATTATAAACTCGTTTTAACTTATGTAGGTGTAACAAATTACATTTACCTCCAACATTCAGCTTATAACTTTCGACTTTACCATTTTTTTATCACTTTTTTATCAAAGAAAAAAAAAACGTGAGCGAGGGGAAAATTATTTGTGTATTCCTGAAATGAAATCAGGAAAATCAGTCTTAAATGTAATTTTTACGCTCTGATATGTGTAAGGTATTACAGTACACTCTCGTTCATCGGAACTAATGTGGCGGACGGCCGGTTCGGATGTCGAAAAATTCCGATGAAGCGGAGTCCGTCGTGAGCCATCATTTCCGCCCGTGGTGAACTATCGTGATTGTATTCACTCTTGTTTTTAAGATAACACAAGAGGTTTTGTAAAAATAAGGCACTCAAACTTTAAACATGGTAACAATGAATAGATAGGAATAAAAACAACGCAGGAAATAAAGATCCAAAATCTTTATTCTCATATTCCAGCAGTCAACTGACTTGTACAGGTGCAGTCGCGACGCGAGACAGACTGAAGGACAGTTTGGGAAGCGGTCGAACCGGACGTTCACTTCCTGCCCCTTCCTCTTTCTATTTTGTGCAAATACTCCACGGCCTCGTAAATCACATCGATGTGTACAGATTATGGAAAACGCCTGATGACGTTTGATGCAAAATGTGATACTTCACTGTTGTGCCGATAGAACGAATGGAAATTGAAGGCGCTAAAACAAAAAAATTATTTATTTCGTAAGAAAAAAAAAATTAATAATATCCAGATTTTCAGTTCCGATGAAGCGGAGTTCCGATGTCGCCGAGTCCGATGAACGAGAGTGTACTGTATTCTGTAGTATATTGACTTTGAACTAATAATAAATAACTTGTTTTTCAATTTTATTTTTAAATTTTTTTACCTTTCTCAAATTGGCCATTAATTTGATAATGACCCATATAGAATTTACCATGTTTTCAACTATTCTTGAACGTTCTTGTGGAGTTGTCTATTAAAACTGATATTTAAATTTGATTGAATGAATACCTTTTTTGTCACCCTGTACTCAGCTAATCACAAAAACTGTAAAAGGTAAAATAAAGAACTCAAAATACAGTAAACACTCTGAAATCCAGCAAATTGTCAATCCGACCCTCTAGAAGTGGCTAATCGCTATCTGCAACATTTTTCGAGGTGCAGATTGGCCGGAATGCAATATTACATGGAAGTTCAGAGATGTGATCTTGTATGGTTTGATTGGTGTTGATTTACAAAGTAAAATGTTTGATTGTATAGCTGTTAATGAGGTTTTATCACTATCAGCCGCTTTTTTCACAGTTCTAGCGTTCAGTTGAGCAGTCTCAAGTAATCGTCGCACACTGGACCGGCATTCCCTTTAATCTGAGACCACACTGGTTTGATATCTGTCGGCTTAGTGAAAGGCTACTGTACTTATGATTTACTTTTTATTAAAGGTCTGCGGTACAAGAATTTTCAGGTGGGTACGGTTCGGTACTGTACATTTTTGAGTGCCTCGGTTCTTGGTACAAAATCGGTACAGTACGGTACGCTAATCACTGAGTTTAAGTCCTTGTGTGCTTCACTTGTATGCTGATAAACGTACAGCATACATGCATGAATGCTGATAATATCAGTTTAATTCCAGGTAGTAAAAATGAACATGAAGTGAGTAGCAGCATGTACTGATTACAAGGAAATAATTTTCATTATTTTAAAACTTTTATTTCACAAAAAGATATTAACATTATATAGTATCATTGCATAACAAGAGGTAGTTTAAGTTAGTTACATTGGATAAATTAGTTTTGCCTGGTTGGCACTAGTGCTGAACAAAACAAAAAAAGAGTGTCTGTTAATTTTAAACTCAGCTAATTTTCTTCACTTTTGTTACTGTTTCCCCACATGAAATACCTGCTCGTTGAAATAGTAAGTAATAATAATTTCAATTGTCATAATATAATATATTGTCAACTTGTGAAACTGTAAAATTGATTTTTCTTGAATATGTTAATATTCCAAATAATTAATTATCATGCATTTATTGTTATTTAAATGTAAATAGTGATGTAAAGTATTGATAGCTTTCCTGTTCATTTTTGCATTGAAAAGCACATGTGGAATTTTCATAATGAATTTTGTATAAATAAGTTTTCAATAATTTTTTTATCAAAGAACTGTTTCACATAAATTTATAAAAAAAATAAATAAAAAAAATATTAAATGTAATTTACCTCATATTATTATTCTGGGAATTTGTTTTCCAGACGAGCTCCAGGTACGGGATAGAGTCCGATTATTGGGGAACAGTGTAGATAAAGTCATCTTAACCAAGTAAGATCATTCCATATATTTACTGATACAGTAATCATACATAAATTGTATTTTGAGTCTATAATATTTTAACAGGTCTGATCAAATAGTATTAAAATTAATTTACCACACTGGTACACATAAATGAAATATCAAGGATGTAATTAATTTATTTTTTTGAATTTAATAAAAGATGTCGTCACTCAAATGTCAAGAGTTTCCTTGGAAATTACCATATACGTCTTTGAGAGTTTGTTAGTGTTTTACAACCAGGCTACGGTAATTGAAACAGTGTCCAACGGTTTGGCTTAAAATTTTAAATTAAATCCAGAGTACCGCATTTCCCAATTGGTACCTACGGGAAGTGACAGGTACAAAAGTGCGCCACTCTGCTATTTAAGTCTTCAACCTAGGACCAGTGACATTTCCAAAACGCACTTCACTCTAACCACCCCAAGAAAAATTGGCTAAGTCAATTGTTAGAAGTGACATACTTCAATTTCAAAAATTTTAGCTCAAAAAATTATAGCCTATGGTAATTTCAACAAGAAATTAATTTTCCGACATGGAAAAATTTAATCTTAATTACCTCAGCAAGGATGAATTGCAGTACGAAATTTTATATAGAGGACATGAAACAATACATGACAATGTAGAAGCCCTCAGGAAACAGCTAAGACAAATCCTAGACACTCGACCAGACGTGAGCAACCTTAGCGGTAAGGTAACTTTAGCTAATGAATTTAAAACCATCCAGAACAAATTAGATGCTTTAGATATTCTAATTGAAGATTCTAAGGAAGAAGTCACCAATTTACAGGTAGCAAAAATTAAAGCAAAGCTTAGTCACCTACAGCTTAGGACTAATAACCTAACCGCCTGTAAATTAGATGTAAATAATGCCAATGACTTAGAAAAACACAAACAAAGACTAACCTCTTTAACAACCAAATTTGACGACATAACAAAGGCTAAAGTATCCCAAGCTGAATTAGAGTTACATCAAGAGAACCTCAACAAGTCACTAATTGAAGAGGAAAATTTGTCGGATAAGCTCGAATTAGGCGCTGAAAGAATTAATAAACCTAGTGAAACATCCACTCCTATAAAAACTAGTAAGGAAGAATCAAATGAACACAACAGCGTTTCGGAACCCAACCAAAATAAAAATCAGAACTTAGAAACTAACCTTCAAAACGCTAACATGCATGACAAACAATTCATTCACACAAACATGCCTCAAACCTATTTGCCGTCACTTGGATCGCTACCAGTAGAGTCAAGCATAAAAATTTTTAATAAACTTTCAAACCCGGCAGAGGCCTACTTGCGCAAAATCACTGTATGCAACGGGCTAGAAATCAAACCCTTACTGTCATTTTTGAGAAATCTAATTACAATCAGAACTGAAACCAATTTAACGGATCAGCAACTGCTCGAAATTTTGCCCAGTTATACCACACCACCCCTAAGTACCAAAATTTTGCAATGCAAAGGTCAAGGACAAACTATCGACAAACTACATGAAGAAATTATTAACACTTTCATACCAGTAACCCTGAAAGAAAAATTAAAACAAGACTTAATCTACAGACCTCAAGCTCACAATGAACCTTTATCTCTGTATATAAATGAAATCAAGATTAACAACCAGATCCTGAAAACCAGTTTGTCTGAAAGTGACATTGTCTCATTCATAAAAAATGGACTAAGACCAGAAATTAGAAATCAAATTATTTTTGAAAATAATCCACATACATTCCAGGACCTAGATCAACTTTGCATAAACTTAAATAATGTCCGTTATAATGACTATTTAAGAGAACAAATGTACCATAACGGTAACTCGCATCGCAATACCAGCAGACCAGAGTTTTCTACAAATAGGCCTATGTATTCCATTCCTAGAAACGCACATCAGCAAAATCAACGCTTCAATCCCCATGCAAACCAAAATAACTCCTCACAGTCCTCAAGAGCAAAAGACCCGCAAACAAGAACTTGTTACAACTGTAACCGGAAAGGACACATCGCCAGGCAATGTTTCAGAGCTCCAAAAAACTCATAATCGAGGGAGTATCTAGCCCTAACAAAATCAACGCTAGTACTCCCGCTGATTATCACGTAGATCCTAGTCCTAATCACTCCCACGAATACAAGACTGAGTTAAGGAAGTTAGTAAAAGGATGGAACAAATTCAAAAGGATTAAGCATAATAAAATTAAAGTAAATGTAAATAATAGCCTACCTTGTCTTCAAATCGAAGTACACAAAAAATTAATAGTAAACTCCTTACTTGATACTGGATCCAGTAAAAATCTGATCACACATAGCCTATATGAGAAACTTAAATCATTAAATATTGTTAAAGCATTAGAAAAATGGGAAGGTACAATATTAGCAGCGAATGAACAGAAAATTAATGTGTTGGGAAAATGCAAATTTAAAATAAAAATTGGAACTTTTAGTTGGAAAGAAAATTTTTTGGTCATGCAACATAACCCATTTGACATGATTTTAGGAATGCCATTCATTTCAGATAAAGGATTAATACTAGACTTGGACCAGAGACTATGTTATTTTAAATTCAAACCGCAAAACAAAATAGATATTCATGGATTTGCTGAGCCAGAAAATTCATCTGTGAACGAAATTATTATAGGTTGTTCAGACATGCGTAATGAAGTGGAAAGTATAATAAATAATCACCCAAATGTTTTCACTGACAAAATTGGCGCTGCCCTGAATTTGGAAGTTAAACTAGAAGTTACAGATCAAACACCTGTATGCATTAGGCCTTATTATTTAAGTCCACCAAACCTTAAGAAAATGAAGGCTATCATAGAAGATTTATTATCTCAAGATATGATCGAAGTTTCAACTAGCCCATATTCATCACCAGACTTTCTCACAAAGAAAGATAGACTTGTAATTAACTACACTGAATTAAATAAAAAATTAGTCAAAATGGATTATCCCATTGGCGATTTAAATAATCTGTACCAGCACTTACAAGGAGCGCATTATTTTTCAGTCATTGACCTTAACAAAGCCTTTTTACAATGCCCTCTAACTAAAGAAAGCCGACCTTTAACAGCCTTTTGTACATCATTTGGGAAATACCAATATAAAAGAGTTAGTTTTGGCCTACAAATAGGTAGCAGCGTTTTATCGAGTTACCTGGATGGAATTTTTCATGATATCAATTTTGTTTATCTAATAAAATTTTTAGATGACATTGTAATTTACAGTAAGGATAAAGAGAGTCACTTAACACATTTAAAGGAAGTAATAAAGCGATTGGCTGAACATAACCTTACCGTAAACCCAGAAAAGGCAAAATTCTTTTGCGAAGAAATAAGTTTCTTAGGCCACCGCATTAGGAATAATACAATTACCATTGACCCGGAGAGAACAGTAGCCATCAGAAATTTCCCTGTGCCTACTACAGTTAAGCAAGTCCGCAGATTTATAGGCATGTGCGGATATTGGAGTCGTTATATACCCAACTACTCGAGCATCTGTGTACCTCTTCACCGCCTCAAACGCAAGGGAGTGAAATTTAAATGGTGTAATGCATGCCAGGAAGCGTTTGAAAAATTAAAAGATGCCATAAGCAACCCACCTTTACTTCAGCTGGCTAATTTTGAAAAGCCATTTGTGCTACAAACAGATGCTTCGAATTCTGGAGCTGGAGCTGTACTTCTTCAACGAAATGAAAATAATGACTTGCTACCGATAGCATATTTTTCCAGGAAATTCACTGATGCGGAATTAAAATTCTCCATATATGAAAAAGAAGCTCTCAGTGCTATATATGCTATAGAACACTTCCATCAATACTTAGAAGTCAAACCTTTTAAACTGATCACAGACAATCAAGCATTAAGCTATGTTTTGAGCACTAAGCGCAAATTAGGCCGACTGGCAAGATGGGTCGAGCGCTTATTAAATTTAGATTACACTGTTGAGCACAGAAATTCTTCGGAAAATTTATTGGCGGATTGTTTGTCGAGATTGTATTCAGAAAACCATAATGAGAAGATAGAAAATAAAGAAGACAAATCTGAAGTAAATTCCCTGGTGCGCCAAAGTAAGGAAAAACTTAAGATAACTAATCTGGCGAAAACAAAAACTACAAACAAAGATGTAAATAATATTGTACATAAAAATATTAAGCACCCACCTGCGAAAAATCATGAAGAAAAATATTTTTGGAATTTAGTGGAAGAAATTCCTTTAGCTTTCACACAGTTAGAAAGACACCAACAAACGGATCAAGAATGCCTCAAGATCATGGAAAGCATAAAGAAGCATAAAGAAATCGGAGAATAGTAATTGTTACTTTATGAAAAATAACATTCTCATGTACCGTAACTCCGCAGGAAAGCCAAGGATTTATCTGCCAGAGAGATTATTCAATTTAATATTCACATACTATCATAACACTATCTTCGGAGGTCACTTTGGCATAGCGAGAACTACAGCAAGAGTAAATGAATATTTCTATCACCCGAAGCTAGATAATTTTATCAGCATAAAAGTAAAAGCTTGCAAAATCTGTATGATGGCAAAAAGTACCCAAAGAAAATTTGAAGGAAAACTAGTATCAATTCCAGTTGAAAAGGCCATGGACACTTTATACATTGATTTATTAGGACCACTGGTACGTTCCAAAAAAGGGAATAAATATGTTCTTGCCATTTTAGATGCTTACACAAGATATACTTGGTTGTATGCTATAAAGGACTGTACTTCAAAGGCCATAATTGAAAAATTGAAAAAATGTTTTTGCAAATTTTTCTATAGCAAAAACAATAGTTACTGACAACGCAACTTACTTTACTTCCAACCTATTCAAGGCATATTTATTCAAAAATTACATAACACACAGGACCACCCCCAGTTATAAAAGTAGTGGAAAAAAAGCAGTTATAAAAGTAGTGGAGAAGTGGAGTTTTTATCATGATAAGCAGACTGAATGGGACAGTGAATTAGACATGGTGCAGATCAGTCTAAATACAGCTATAAATTCATCAACCAAAACCAGTGCATTTAAATTAATGTTCCAGCATGAGCCTAGCTGCACATTGACAAATTTATGGGACCTGAAGAACCTAATTTCAAACGAATTAACACTTGAAGAAAGGAAGGAAAATCTAAGGAAAGCCATAAATAATGCAAGAAAAAGTATCCAGCAGAACAGAAACCGACTGAGATTTTCTCCGGCAAAATCAAGACACCCATTCAAGCTGAATTCGCTAGTCTACGTCAGAACTCATTATTTAAGCAACAAATTCAAGAAATTTTGCAAGAAGCTAGCTCCGAGATACATTGGAATCTTCCGGATAATCCATTGGTTAACTGATGTTACTTGTTTGGTGCAAAGAATAACAGACCCTACTGATGTGAGAAAAACCCACATAATTGACTTAAAACTTTATGAACCTGGTTAGTTGTAAATAAGAAAAGGGATTAAATAACCAAGAGATGTACTCTGTATATATTTTACATTCTCTTTGGTTATGTAGGCCTAATTGTTTATGCCAAATGGTGTTGTTTGAACATGAAAGGTTTAGCTAAGGAATTTATGCCTGTTAAATCATGATAGGTTATATTTCATGTTTATGTTTGTATAGAAACGAGTTAAGAAAGGCCATATAATTTAATATGTATATTTTATGATCAGAAAAGGTGTAATTGAATGTAATTAAAGAATTAATTTTGTCAAAGGGTTTGGATTTGAACAAAATTCGGGTATTTTAATCTGTGCATTAGAATGAATGAAGGATTGTATGCGAGTGTACGAGGGTATGATTGGGACACGAATGACGAATAAATGATAAACGGAATGAATGCGGTTGATTGATTTAGTTGTTAAGGATACTATCAAGGTCACTTTAACACTTTCACTGCACTTGACACTTTCACAAAACACTAAAAAAATACACAAAACCACACGACACACAACACTACATGCAACACGGACTCAAAACCGAACAAAAGACAGAGAGAATGAGACCACGTGAGACCCAAAATAACCGAATTGCCAACTTAGCAGATTCATTGTATTTGTGAAAAAGTAATTTGTTTGGACATTCCGATTATAAAATTGCATTTGTGAGTATCTTAAAAGACATTAATTTTGATTGAACAAAAGGTGTAATGATTTATAACATTTCAAACGTTCTTTTCTTTAAGTTTTCATGCAAAGAAAGTTTTAATTTGGGTGAATATTTTGTTTTATGTTGGCAATACTTGTACTCCGCGCGCTGATGCTGCCTAGCAGCAAAAAGTGTAACTATTGGAAGAAGTTGGAGATGAGAGTACTGTTGCCTTGATTTAATTCTTGTTCAGTCATTTAACTTCATAAATTGTAAAAAAAAAAAAAAAAAAAAAAAAGAAAAAGGTGTTCTGTTAATTTGTTGTCCATGTAAAGAGTTATGCTATTATGTTTTAAAATAAGTGAAAATTTAGAGGTCAGGGGATATTTTGTACTGATTACAAGGAAATAATTTTCATTATTTTAAAACTTTTATTTCACAAAAAGATATTAACATTATATAGTATCATTGCATAACAAGAGGTAGTTTAAGTTAGTTACATTGGATAAATTAGTTTTGCCTGGTTGGCACTAGTGCTGAACAAAACAAAAAAAGAGTGTCCGTTAATTTTAAACTCAGCTAATTTTCTTCACTTTTGTTACTGTTTCCCCACATGAAATACCTGCTCGTTGAAATAGTAAGTAATAATAATTTCAATTGTCATAATATAATATATTGTCAACGTGTGAAAGTGTAAAATTGATTTTGCTTGAATATGTTAATATTCCAAATAATTAATTATCATGCATTTATTGTTATTTAAATGTAAATAGTGATGTAAAGTATTGATAGCTTTCCTGTTCATTTTTGCATTGAAAAGCACATGTGGAATTTTCATAATGAATTTTGTATAAATAAGTTTTCAATAATTTTTTTATCAAAGAACTGTTTCACATAAATTTATAAAAAAAAATAAATAAAAAAAAAATATTAAATGTAATTTACCTCATATTATTATTCTGGGAATTTGTTTTCCAGACGAGCTCCAGGTACGGGATAGAGTCCGATTATTGGGGAACAGTGTAGATAAAGTCATCTTAACCAAGTAAGATCATTCCATATATTTACTGATACAGTAATCATACATAAATTGTATTTTGAGTCTATAATATTTTAACAGGTCTGATCAAATAGTATTAAAATTAATTTACTACACTGGTACACATAAATGAAATATCAAGGATGTAATTAATTTATTTTTTTGAATTTAATAAAAGATGTCGTCACTCAAATGTCAAGAGTTTCCTTGGAAATTACCATATACGTCTTTGAGAGTTTGTTAGTGTATTACAACCGAAGGCTACGGTAATTGAAACAGTGTCCAACGGTTTGGCTTAAAATTTTAAATTAAATCCAGAGTACCGCATTTCCCAATTGGTACCTACGGGAAGTGACAGGTACAAGCATCACAACAATAATTGAAAACTTAGATTTATTTTTAGCTGATTAAAACTTACGAACATAAAGAGATTTTCAAAAGGGAGCCCATACATGCTGTATCAGTCTTTTTCAATTCATTACCTAAATATACATAGGCCTACTAATATATTTAGGTACAATTATTTGAACATATAAAAGAACAAAGTAACTAAAAAGAAATTCAAATCAGAGTCGGTGTTGAATTACAGTAATTTTGAATTTCAGTAACTACTGAGTATGGATTCAGGCTTGCGAGAATCCAGGCTGGATACCAAAATAGAGCCACAAGTTTTTTAACAGGCTCCCAAGTGCAGTGCAGCAGCTTGAGGTGGTGGCCTTCAAGAATAAGATGGCTGCCTATATCAAAGAACGGGCATAATACTCCAGGAGTTTGAGGAGGATGACCTCAAAAGACTATAGGGACCCCCAACTGAATTGAGCAAACCGGAAGTCCATGTTTTTATATGTATATATTTTTTTTAGTATAGTCCGTAAATATATGTTTTTTTGTGAGTATGAATTTTCAAGTAATCTGACGCTGTCAATCCCACATCGTGGGTAAAAGACGAAGAAGGAGGTATGAGGTATGAGAACTCAAAACTATTTAATTAGTAGGCTAGGCCTACATAGCCGCAGTAGACCTATTGTAGGCAGATTCAAGATCGTCATTGGAGCGGTATCGCCAGTGTAAATATCACTCATGATTACAATCTTTATTTACAACTAAACTATTATGCTTCAAATTTGTTTAACTATTCACATCCTAAATTTATTTCATATAACTTCCAGGGCAACTATCATACAAAGACGCGATGAAGTAGGCCTGGATTAGACAGAGCAAGCGAAATGAAGGAAATAAAAACAATCCAACAAGGCAAGCAAACAAGTACGAGAAGGTAAATGCCACTAGAGTACGTCTGTACACAACATTTACACCTCCCGATGTAAAATATAGTTATTTCATAAACATTGCCCACATTTTAAAAGCCAATTTGATGTTGTTGACAAATTAAAATTTTTTGAAAGTTTCTATTATTTTCTAATTTATATAATTAATGCAAACAAACAGTTTTTAGACGGTCCTTACTCTTTGCGCAAAGCGATGGTATACCATTTATTGCCGAATGCATTCAGCATTCGGCCAACTCGGGTAGACCGGGTATGTTTGGATTCATTTTAGGTTATGACAGAGCTGTTCAATCAGCAGTCGACAATCAAAGCATATTATAAATTGGTACACAACTTTAAAACCCGTTGTTATAGATTTTGACGTAATTAAAACTGATCTATCAAACTGCAGTAACTACAAACTGTTTGGTCTACTTGTTTGTTTACGTTTTTCAATGATGTGAACCGAGTAAATAATATTGACAAACGACATCGGTACGCATTCTTATATTTCATACAGTTTTAGCTAAACTGTCCAACAGTCCTTACTAACTCGCGCGTTCCTTTTGGCGGCTAATCGCATCACTATTGTTTGTTGTAGTTAGTTGTTACTGAATGAAGGCTATGTAATTGATTAGACGTTATGCTGCTATGAGCTCTGTTGCCAACGAGAGACCATTCCACCGTATGACGAAGACGTATCACTGAGGAACGTGATTATCAAAATTACATTGGACCGCGAATTGTAACACAGTATTGATTTCCTTGGATTTGGTGACCGCTATTACTGCTATATCGTCAGTTGTAATCTTAATGCTGACGAACCATGTGTTTATGCAGTAACCCATTACTATGGAAAGATAACGACAAAATATTCATTTATTTCGTTTTTATAGTCAATTATTAATAGTAGATACCTTAATATTTTTACATTTGAAATCTGTACCGAACCGGATTTGTACCGATGCCCTTAACCATACCGAACCGATGACGGTTAATCATCCTGTACCAAATTTTCGGTGCACCGCAGACCCCTACTTTTTAATAGTTTTAACAAAGCATGGCAAATCAACAAGTGATATATTAATGATATTGTAAAAGGGGTTTTCGAAAATTGTAAGGTATTAATACTAACCGTGGTACCCCGTCCTCTTCAACAGTGACTTTGTAGTGAAAGTGATCTCCATTGTACAAGTACTCAGGAATATGCTGCCAATAAACGTACACGTCTCGACTAGTCAAGCTCACAGTCGTTACCTCAAAACTGCCGATATCTGTTTTGGGTGCCGCTCCAGGAACTGTAACAGTTCACATCAAATAAATGGTCATCCTCAATCAATACCTAAAAAAGAGATAACTACCAGGTTTCCCATATTATTAGGCTCACTACTTATGATACAAAAGACCAATATGAAACGTTGATGATGGTATATCATACAATATTGGTATAAATGTGTAAGCTAAAAATGTAAAAAAAAAACGTTTGGAGAAAACACACTTAAGCAATAGAAAAAACTTTTTTTTATAACACATAAAAGACAATCAAAATTCAGGGTTGAAACAGCATTTTAAGACCTTTTTTCCTGACTTTTACTGACCAATCTGAGAGATTTTCCCTGACTTTTTGGAACCGCGGGGTTCTACAAATAAAGACTTGGTTTTTACACCTTTAACACCTTTACAGAAATGGCGACCTAACTCAATAGGTAGTTTAAAGCCAAGTATATGCAACCTCATCAATCCCTATAGTTGCCCATCGCTCAAATTTTTATAGAAATACCCCCATCGCAAGCAGACATGCATAATCAGCGAATTTCCAATGGCTGAGTTAATTAACTAAATATATATGGTAATCTAAATGAGTAAACCATTCTATACCATGAAAAAAGAAATTAATTGAAATTAATTTGTGTTAGGCCCAACTCAAATTATGTATATTCTATTCTTACAGAAATTCCTTATTTGTCTTTTTTTTATTTTGATGTTTACAATCAAGGGGTTTTCTTAAATAACTAAATTTTGCACCTTTGGGTGTTAGTATAAATGAAAAAAATTCTATTTTTTTATATTCCTTACACTTTTGTTCATCCTAACTAATGTAACGGACACCCAGTTGGGATGTAAAAAATTGTATCACCTAAGACTGCAAGTGTGAATGTAAGGCATGTGCAGGGTCTATACTCACTGGTAGGCTTGGTTTTGATGGTGAGCGTTGCCGGCTGGGACCACATGTCATCACCCACCGCCAGGGGCGACCGCATGAACACTCGCAGATCGTACAGGCTGTTGGCATACTTTAGGCCGGTAATGTTCAGGTGGTGCGTCGCGTTCTTGATGTTCAACATGCTTGTATCCACCACCTGCACATATAATACATGAGTTACTCTTCACAGGTCCCAAACTGACTCAATTACTTTAACTACATTATCATTAACCAAAGCCAACGAGTATACAGGGTGTCTACCAAATTCCACAAATAACATTCCCTACTTTTCCAAACCACTTTTCTGAGCCTCAAAACCCGTATTTCATCAAATTCTCTGAAATAATTTGTAAAATGCCATAAAAATCTTATACTTTTGCTATAAATTTGTTTTTCCTAATAAAAAATCCTTAATTCCCAACAATTTTTACTTCCTTTCCCGACCTTAGAAATTTCTTGACTTTTTCTGACCGGTAGATACCCTGGTATGTGAATTAAACAATAAATTCAAATTGGTCAAAAGGGGAACAGGAATAGAGTTTACACTTTCTTCCATCCGGATTAACCACATCCGGATAATGTTACGGGGTGTCAGGATTTCCATGTATTGACTATCAAATCCCATAACTTAGATGGCAGAACATGGAAAGACCATTATTTGTAAATAACTAGTCAACATCAATACATACGGTACTGTTGTTGCCTCGATGGAAACTGAGTGCTCGTAATAACATAACATCGCCAAAGTGATACCACCAATCGCTCAATAACATTCCGGTTGGTTTTCACCAGACTTGCACTGTGATTCCCCCCGCTGTTACTTGACTAACACAGGTAATCATCGGTAAGGTCACTTACACATTAGGTTATCTATGACTAACACTGTTACTAGTTGCTAATCCTAATAAGGCTTATATCTTTGAAGAGTCCTATCATGGTGTTCAGGTGTCTCATAAACTAAGATGAGATTGTAAGAATGTTTATTTTTCAGCAGCTGGCAATCCAAGCAAACGATTTCTCGACACTTGGACTTAGCAACTGTCTACTAATACAATAATCATTAAAGACTTGATAAAACAAATCATACAAAAATTATAAAGCAAATACTATTACCTCTTGCTAACCAGCTATTATTTTTATGAAAAAAACGGTTTGCACAATAAACTACCAACAATGTCACTAGTATTGAACAAAGTTGAAGTATTTTAATTATGCAATAAATTTTTGAATAAATTATGAGTTGGGAAATTGTGGGCCGCATCCCATGCTGTTGTTTGAGGCCCATATATTTTAAAACCATCATCCTTTTCAGGCGATATCACATTGTTCGATGATAGTTACTTGTTTGATCATTTGAACTGATATTTCTTAGTGCCACTATCACTTGACACTATGAGGCACATTGTCTTTAGATGTGGTGCTTATTGTCTATGCATGTTTCTGCTGGCACCGAACTTTCTACAACAATATCACACTAAAAGCCATTGCTGTTTAGCACTCACCGTCCAGTGATCCCTAGGATCCCATTCCGACTGGTATTCCACCTTCTGGACAACCCCAGGAGGGAAGTTCTGCATAGGGAAGACGACAGACCACTGGATCAGAACACTGCTAGATGTCTTCTCCAGAAGAGTTAGGTTGGCAGCCTTGGCTGGGATTACTGCAACATAATGAGTCTAGTAAATACTCTAAAGACTCGAAAGTTTGAGCACAGATTAAAAAATTCGAATGACTAAATGAAAAATCAAAAAGAATGTTGAAGCTAAGAAAACATAAATAAATCTCACGCGGTGAGTCAGTGGCTTAGTGGTTAGCGCGCCGTACTTCGGGACCATGGCAGCGATGTCGTGGGTTCGAATCCGCGTTCTGACAGTGACTTTTATCAGTACCTTTCACCTTGTACTGTAGCGGCTCACCCCCTTACTTCGTCTAATACGATCCACGCACAGATCAATAGTCTATGTGGACGGGGCAAAGTAAGGCAAAAAGAGGTCCGCCAACCTCTTTTTACAAAAAAAAAATAAATAACAAGCATGACTTATTTAACTCGCAAGTAATTTTTATAAAACAGGAACATGGAAAACTCCACAAAATACAACTGAATAGAAAATATGAGCTGGATAACTGTCCCAATTGAAATTGGTGAGCGGAGGATATTAAGAGATGAATAGGGCGTTAAGTGCGATCATGAAAGGATGGTAGGAATAGGGGCAGGATGTGTTTTTGTGCCGTCTAATTCAATCAACGAAGTGTATCTTAAATTTTCACTGTGTTGCTGGTCGACAGACATCTTAGGGTTGTTAAACATATCAGAGTACCGTAATCTGACTTAGTCGATTATATTTATTGCAGTTATAAAAACTTATAGTACTGTAAATGAAATTGCTACAAATAAAGTAAGCCTACTATATAGTTTAGATTATATTTAAAAAAAAATAAAGAAATTGTTTTCAAGTATAAAGCTGATTTTTGGATGGTTGAAACTTTTAATTGTTCAGACGAGGCCACGATACTATGATTATCATTTTTCAAACAATACTACGTATACGCCTCACCTATAACCAATTTTATGAGGGTTACTTTTTATATTGGTTATTAATAAAAATTTAACGATGCTTATTCAGGGATTCAGTAAAATCATGAAAGCTAAGCTCTTTTAAATTCAATTTGGGACGATTCAATTCCTGATTTTTCCCAGGTTTCTGAAACATTAATAAAAGTGAGACCTTAATTTTGTTGATTCAATGTCTTATTACGATGAAATTTTTTTGATTGTGTTAATACTGTACTGAATAAGTTTTACTTCATTACACATAGAAAATTAGACTTTACAAATAAACATGTAGATGATCTTATCCTATTAAATATTTTTATTAATATAGCTCACCATAGGCATAATGGTGAAATCTTATTTTCACCGCCTTTACACCAAATGTATTTTCCCCAGTCATGACAAAATAATAAAACTCATAGGGTTGTCGATAAGGCGTGAGCGTTGTCTGGTCCCAAAAACAGAAGTTTTTCCCTTTGACGTCAGTCTCGTTAGGGCAAGGATACTTAAACCTGAAAACAAAAACAAAACTATAAATAACAGTTTTCGTAACTTACACCGCCAACAATTCATGTCTGATCACTTTCTGGTGACACGGGTATCGACCTTAAAAGGCCATATTCAAACCGTAGATTGTCAAACACTTAGGCCCCTATACTTCATTTTATAAGGTCGTCCAAAATTAAAACAGTCCACTAACATTTAATTCACTCGCATACCACAATAACAGGGTGTCCAACATGATTCATAAATGTAAATTTATGACTTTTTAAGACCTTTTACATGTAACCTTTTACGACATTTCCATATTCAGTGTTATTATAAATATTACTTCATGTAACTTTTCCTATCGAACTTTTACCATGGAGTTAAGTTTTTACTAAACAGAATAAAGTAAGTTTACTATTATCCCAGACAAAAAAGTATCAGTCCATCCACATTGACCTTTAACAAAGTATTACTTAATTTTACTTTTAGTAAAAAAGTATCTAAAAGCAAAAATCGGCCTAAACTGTTTTTCAGCCTCGAGAGATTTTGTTGAACAAACATGACATGACTAATTTAAGGAGAAAACCCATTATTTCAAATAAAACGAACGATCTTAAAAATCCACACGGTTTTCAAAACATTTTATTACCAGCAATAAATTTCACAGAATAAAATAATAAATATAAGTAAATTATAAAAAGAAATAATAGTTAAATTTAAAAATTTATTTACTTTCATCTATTATTCTTTAATCGACATCATTAAAAATTTTCTTAAAATACTTGCTTGCTCTGCAAGTATTTCCTTTATTTTGTTACAGTTTATAATATTTATTTATACATGTAACTAAACAATCTCAAACTTGAACATGACAACAGTTTTAAAAAATAGTATGCATGGACTAGATTACTACATGACTAAAGTTTATGTTTATAGATTTTTTTTATCCTCATACAAAATTCTGAATACTATCTCGTTTGTCTGAAATGTTGCAAAAAATAAATGAACAAATAAGTATGAAAACTAAGATTTATTTGGGTTTCCGGAAAGTCACTGTGCGAATATATATACTGTCAAGCATTCTGGTCATGAATAGTCAATATACACAAATCAAATTACGGTTGAAACATAAGAGGGAATCCTATATGCAACACGTGCACAGCTCGGAACTTTCAACACACAGGACATTTTGGACGCTCGAATAATGGTTGTGATTGTATTTGTTACAGAAGCATAAGTATCAATTATTTATATTTGAGTGAGACATGAACCAACCTCCCTCCGGCTCTCCCTGGCAGATGGTAAACCAGCGTGTACTTGGTCTTGACGTAGTTGTGCGGAGGAACCCACGAACAATTCAAATTGTCCCAATTATGAGACACACAGGAGAAATTTTGAACTGGCTCCGGTTCAACTGTAAAAAAAAGTAAAATTTTATTACTTGGTAGATCACATAAACTCAGCTCATGAAAACTATGTCAATTTGACCTCGCAAAGTTAAATATTAACTCCGCTTTTCTGCAGTTCATTCAGTTACAATGACCAATCAGTTTAACAGTCAGTGTCCAGCGGTTATATTGCTACTACAGGCAATCTTTACTGTCCCATTGTGTACTTGACAGATTCAACATTGAAACAAGTTATCAGGATTCTACTGTAAGACTATTTCCAAATCACTCATATCGTTATATAGTAAAAGTATGATAACAATTTATAAAAACACTTTTAGGCATATAATATTTGGTGTGGGCCTGATCTAAGAATATAAAAAATTATAAATGATTCCTAGTAGGCTACATACATCTGTAAGGGAAAGTATGGCTTTTGTAAGCATATATTACTTGAAAATTATTCATAAAATTATAATCTGAAAATACTTTTAACTTCGTGTCTCTCTAATTAATTCTCTTGAGACTTATATTCATAAGTCTTGATATTCACCATACCTCACATGCCTCTTTTCAGAAACAGTATGACTCACTTCCTGTTGTTCTCCAACACATACAGCTACTGCAGTGGACTATAGAGAACTGGTGTATTTGACCGTGAGACAGTTTTTGTTATAAAATTGGTGACAGTTTTAACAGATAGGATGTTTTGAATACAATATATGTTTTCAAAATTAGATGTTTTTCTTAGTCAACTCATTGTCAAACATTCTAAAAAGATAACATAATTATATTCATTCCCTATTACTTGTGTAGGAGTATCATTAAAAAAAAAAAAAAATTATATACAGGGTGTCACAAAAAACCATGACTGGCTATGCATATTTGTATTCTACACATCAAAATAAATAGAAAATGTTCTTGATTTCAGCTTTGTTTAGTTGCTATCCACCATGTGTTTTTACTCTAAATAATTTTTATTTCCATAGCGGATCATTGTATTAATTTCATATTTGGCATTAACCTTTATCACACAAATGTTCATTTTCAGAAAAAAAATATTTTTCCCAATGTGTATTTTTTAAATGGCAGCCATTTTAAATACTTAAACTCAAATTTCTCGAAAAACGGTAAATTGTATGAAAATTTTACTAGAAACAAAAAAGTTGACAAATTAATCTTTATAATCAATGCAAATTTCGGTTATTTTCAAAGAAAATCGTAATAAATCCGTTATTTGTAGTCAAATCTTAACAAACTTGCTAATATGGTTTAGATTGTCAACTTTTTTTGCCTTTAGGAAAATTTTGATACAATTCACTGTTTTTAAAAAGTTTATGTTTAAAAAATTTTAATGACCACCATTTTGTAAACACACATCAGTAAAAATGATTTTTTCTGAAAATGAACATTTCTCTAAATAAAGGTCCATGCCAAATAAATGATCCGCTACGGAAATAAAATCATTTAGTGTAAGAAACAAAATAGCGGATAGCCGCTAAACGAAGCCGATATCGAAAAAATTTTGTCCAATATTTACGATTTATTTTGATGTGTAGAATACGAATATGCATAGCCAGTCATGGTTTTTGTGACACCCTTTATACATGTATTACTACATAATATTAGTTAAATTATGTAAGTTTATTTATATTTTTCATTCGACATAAAAAGACTTGTTTACGCTACCGTATGTTGTCTCTATAAAATTTCTTATAAATAATAACTACCGGTACATATATTGAGCCTTTTAAATTGAAATAAATTTAATTTTAAGTAAAAAATAGATCGTTAGAATATTTACCATACACAATTAGCATTTTATTATTTTACACTAAGTAATTGAAATTTTTAGTTAAGGTCAAAATTACAAAAAATAATTTTTTATCATATAAATTATTTGAAAACTTGTATACTGCGTGAAATGCAAAAAAATCTAATGAGAAGTGTATGTGGTTTTGGTAAATTAAAGTACGCATTTATTAAATATATGAAAATTTTTTTTACCTTGGTCTAAAAGGCCGTGAGTCAGTCCTCGTGTTTTACAATTTAACTCAGTTCTGCTGTGTTAATTAAATGTTAAGGGATGAAATATTTTAACATTCCCAAATGCTATTCATTGTTTTTTATAAAAAAAATACTTATTTCTTTTGTACTCCACAGAGAATAAAAATACACTCGATCTTAGTCTTTCAGTACTAAAATCCACTAAAAAATATCTAATGAACTGATAATTTAACACTCACATCCAACTGCAACGCTGTTGAGACATACGGGCGACTCTTCTGTTCCATTGATCAACTTACAGTAGTACATATCTTTCATGGGAACCGGCTTCTCAATGTACAAACGAGCCGTGGACTCGTTAACCAATGAGATAAATTCGGGCAAAACTCGATATGAGGTGTGATAAAAGACGAGGCTGCTCGAGTTGAAGCCCTGAGCCACCACACTAGGACTAAGTTCGCAGAATATCTCCAGGGGCTGACCATATTTGAGGATTATATCTCCAGCGGGCACCGTCACTGCAACATGTGTTGTAACATGAGGTTGGGGCCATGAGATGAATAACTGTAGTCAAATGCATTGTGTAAATTTATAAATAACAAACACAGTTAACTCCCTCTCGTTCAAACTCAAGAGTTCAAAAGGTGGGTGTCTTGCTAGCCTAACGGTTAGCGTCTTGGACTTCAGTTCAAGAGGTCACGGGTTCGATCCCCGGAATGCACACTGACTTTAGGGGGTTTCGACCGCTTGCCCTAAAAGCGTTGATGTTTTCTTAGTTAACAAAAATTCTACTGGGCTTAATACAACAAAAATTAATACAAAAAACTTTTGATAGTTTGGACGGATTGTTTAGACGAAATCTTGGAACTGAGTCATCTCACGGGTTTCTTGGAAATGAGCGCCGGGTTTATCTTGGCTGAAATCTACAGAATTGAACTGAATTGAACGGATGAAATCTACAGAAATGAACTTCTGTTCATTTCCGGCCGACATGTAAACAATGATCCACAGTTCGGCTAAGATTTTGTTAAGTTTATTACAGTGTAGCTGATTTTACTAATCACGGTACTATATATTGTTGTGTGTTTTAGTAACTTAGAATGTGAATTATATTATGAGTTATTTTGAAGGAAAAATTGTAATTAGGCCTACATACAGTAATTCAATAATATTTTTTAAAATTTAAAATATTGTAGCATTACATTGAAAACATTGTAATATTGTAAAATAATTTAAAATATAGAAATTTTTTATGACCCTTTATAACATGTTCAGGGGGGTCATATTATGAACTTGTTTTGAGTGTAAGTCCCAAAGGATGGTCATGATGGTGGCTAACTTTTACATTGGTTAGAAAATCAACTATATATTTCAAGATGAATGAAAATGTTATGGATCAAACACCTCTCTTTATTCCTAATAGAACCGTATATTGGAAATTCATCACTTAAAGTGTGATTGAATAACAGCTTGAAGAATACTAGTCATACTACGATAGACTGGACCATTAACATATGCTAACACATCCAATAAATTCTGAATGATAGTGGACTAATGATTTGATAGCAACAAACAGATTACATCTTGTTTTTCATAAATTAAATGCAAGTACTATTATATAATTTGACTTTTTTTTTCTTTCATAGATAACAGAACAAGAAGCTTTCATTTATCGTTACTGTAGTTTTGCTCAATCACATGCATACTATCAAGTTAACTAGGCCTACAAATAAACTGTTCCTTGATTAACTAATACACATAATTACAAATTTTGTAATTTTTTTAACTTTGGATGAATGGGAAAATTTTTTAAATTGTCGAGAACACAAGTGTTCAGCAGACCAGGAAAGTATAGCAAGAAGTTGTACTTGATAAAGTATTATCGGCTACAATTAAGTTGAGCAACAATTTTCATTTATATATGTTAGAAACACACTATCACAAATAATCAGATTATACCATGTGGCCCAAAACGAAAGTATGAATTTAAAACCAGTATAATTTTCTTTATTTTGATTACATACAAAATGGACTCACATCAATACATTTTTAAGATTGACAAATTTAACTTTGTTCAATGGAATATCTATATGCACGGTTTGTAGTGAACTAATAACTACTTTTTGAAGATTACTTCAGACAGATGGCTTTATTCCACGTTGATACACATCAAAAGTCTTAAATAAAAGTTTTCCATTACTTTTGACAATGTCTCGGGAATAGCTATGATTTCTTCCCTTATTGCAGCTTCCAGGTCTCCTCGCGTACGGGGTTTGTTGCAATAGAGTTTACTTAAGTAGCCCCATAGGTAAAAGTAACACACCGAGAGACCCGACACACCAAGTTTACATCACAAAATTTTTATCACTTTTTTTTATTAGTTGTAACAGTTGCTTTTTAATAAGCTACTTTAGAACTGTTACTCTTTAACAAGGTATAGGTTTGGCTTATACATTAATCACTGACTAGGAGTTAGGGCCTACTGAAAGAAATTAAAATTATTTAATGAGTTAATGGTATCTAAGGAAATCTGATACTCGAAAACATTTGTCACAATTCATTGTTTAAAGTTCATTGTTGGTGATGGTGAGTTTCTGTTATTGTTTATTGCTATGGTTTGTCACAAGTTTAATTTTTTATTTACAATTTAAATACGCACTGACCTCCTTACTATTGAAGATCAAGTTAAAAAAAATACCTATTACATTTACATCACTACCAACAATTGCATAACATTTTAATTTATTTAAAAAAATATGAAATTTTACAAGCGACGAACGAATATATACGTCACACTAATTATGACCATAAAAGTAATAAAAAATTATTTCCTTCATTAAATTAATAATAAAGCCATTCTATCATTAATTAAAAATAAAGAAAACTATCCAAAATATATTTATTTTTTGACAATAACCACCAAATGAGTTTATAAACTCAACTGTGTAGGGCCTCGCCTGCCGGCCGCAAAAGGGGGTTTAGGGTGGAAGACATTAAATGCCTTAAGACTTGAAGAATTTTTATCAATAGGCTACTAAGTAAAGTAATAAGAGTGAATCTACGATGGCTGTACTGTAGTTATTTCTTAGAAACTATCAAATTTGACTGTAATATGACCAATGAGTTGTCAACTGTTCACTATTTATTAATGGATCCGGCGAGGAAGATTCCATCATCAGCAAGGTCAAAAGTAATCAACCATATGTGATAACTAACACTAGTTAAACGAAATAGCTGGACCTTGTGATGTTGATATCAACATTCTCATTATACTGTATAAAAAATGTGTCAACAAAATGTCTGATCAGTCAATTCAAAAAGATTAAGTCTTTATACGAAAGGTTTAAAATATATTCAATACAACATTGCACAACACAAAATAATGATAATGATTTGGTGTTTTTAAAACGTCAACAATCCGTCAAACTTATAAAAACCTTTTTAAAATGTTATAAAATTTTTTGTGATTAATTTTATTGCATATTTTAGGGACTACCCGGTGTAGAAAATTTCATGATAAGCATTAAATAAATAGTCAAGATAGGGAAATAATTGATAAAAACGCAGAAACTGTACCCAAAAATGGAAAACTGGTAAGTCGATAGGTTAATGTCCTCACGCCAATTATGGCACAGGTGATGATGCATAGGCCTGAAATCTGTACTGACCTCCAGGTGTGGTGATCCCAGGGCTGCAGCGATACCTGTCGTCAGCCTCGGCCACCCCCACCACAACCAACATCACCACCAACGTCCATCGCTTGCGAGAGCCACATCTGCAGCATAGCGACGTTTCCATCTCTGAGTTAACTCCTAATCAACATCCTGCAACAAACACATCATTGAACCAACACATAACAACATCTAGACAGCAAAGAGCAACCGCCCCATCTGACACCGGATGTCTGTGAACCAAGACCTTGTAGCCAAAATCCATGACTAAGTTTGAGAAAATAGAAAATTTTCAATAGGTAATGTATCTCTTGCGTTTCCCTCAAAGATGAACAAAGAGGCCACTAAAATACCACAAGTTTAATATTGAATGAGGTGAGTTAGGCCTACAGGACAATACTAAATAGGGTACTTTATTCATTCAAAGAGAAAATCACCAAAAATTAGACAAATGGTAAAGTAGCCTACTATGTATAACAAACCAATAAAACCAATAAATAAAGTCTATTATCGCCATTCCATGTACTGTAGTTTAAGTGCAGTAATGAGACTGGGCATTTAGAAAACATAAATTTCCTGTTCTTTCTCCTATTTTGGTCCGAATTCTTAACACGGCCTCTTCAATCACATCAAGGGAAGCAAACAATTATAAGGAAGTACCTAGCAATGCAAAATGCTAAACATTCATTCATTGTGTGCATGACAGATAGCAGATTGAAGAGACTAAAACAAAAAAAAAACTTTTTAAGTAAACAAAATATGATGAATGAATGAATGAGTGAAAATACTTATTTATTGAGGCGAATTTAGGACCACATGGTCCTTTCTTACAATTAACCTCTTAAATAATTACGTATTGCTTAATGATTACATCAGATGAAGCGGATTTTTAAAGTCACCAAGTTACTTAAAGAGGAGTGTACTGTACTAAAAAGGTGATTTACCAATGTACTTTTGTGTTATTTGGATTTTTGTTACTGTAAGTTATTTGTATGTTTGTCGGTTTATTCTTCATTAAAAAAAAATTCTCAGTTCATACAAAGATCACTCAAAAGGAATGAAATATGTTTAGGCTTTTTTTACTTTAAGAAAATATAAACCAAAAGAAATTTTATACAATTTCTTTAACTTTGTGTCCAGCAAAGGCAGTAAAGTCAAGTACAGTACCCGGTATGGCAAAAACTGGGCTAAAATTCTTCTTTGACACAATATTGCTTCAAATTTAAACAAAAACCAATCTATTATAGGCTATTCTTCCTTTCTTAAAGGGTACTCAAAAATAAGGTTTTTTCTCTTTTTTTAAGATACCGGTACCTATAGCAAAATCCCTAACATTCATAATGATTGGAACTTTACATATTTCTGATTGACAAATATTTTGAACTGGCCGTAAATATTACTGATATAGGCCTAATTATAATTATTAAATGCAATGTGTAATTACATGTATTGTCAATCCCCGTTGTAAAGGGCCTCGCCTGGAGGCCACACAAATTTTTTGTGCACTTTTGGTGACTCGGTCTGCCAAAAGATTTTGGAGGATGAGGGCAACTGGGATTGTTTATCACAGTTCGTCCGGGGCATCCTCCTGCAAAAGATACCTGATCTGGACCGTGAAGTGGTCCAGATCCCTTGACTGAGCTGCTTGATAAGGAGCGAGCCCCATGGGTGTAAGCTAAATTTAGGCATAGCCTGACGTAATGTGATAAACAATTCCAGGTTAGAATCCTAAAGAGTAGAGAAGGTTTTTTAGTGGGTAAACCCCTTTTTTAGGGGAGCCCCACACTACAGGCTGGCCACCTGTGTGCGTTATGCATTTTTCACGCCTCTCCCCCAAAGAGAGGCTGAGCAGTGTTCACTTAGCATCCTAAATTTACATCTATATATTTAAAACACAAAGTTAAAAAACCTTTGGACACTTCGTCTGTGACTTCTACTGGACCGATTTACATGCGGGTTGTACCAAAATAAACGTTTTTGGTTCTATATTAGCAGGTTTTATTTGTATTTCAAAAATATTCACGTTAAATCTGTCAAAAATGAAAAATAAACTTTTCTTATGGAGATTTAACATTGGGAAAAAAACCAACATTTTCAATCCTTTGGACAGTTCGTCTGAGACTTCCACTGGACCAATTTACACACGGTTTGTACCAAATAAAACGTAAACCTTTGAATATTATCAGATTTTATTTACTTTAACGGTATCTTACTTCCTTAAATTAAAAATATTGACATTTTCAAACCTTTATAATTTATTTATTTTACACGCTTTCAATCAGCTGATTGTAAACACACGAGGTATTTAGTCTAAATACAGTGGATGAGCAAAAGCTCATGAAGGATTTGGTTTATTATGGCCAGTACCTAAAAACGTTACAATTATTATGATGTATTGTCTTTTGTGAAAAGAAAGTTGCTTAATCATATAATTAACGTTATCTTACTTCCTTAAATTAAAAATATCAACATTTTGAAACCTTTACAGTAAATTTATTTTACACGATTTTAATCAGCTGATTGTAAACACACGAGCTATTTTGTCTAAATACTGAGTGGATGAGCAAAAGCTCAAGAAGGATTTTGTTTATTATAGCCAATACCGTACCTAAAAACGTTCACAATTATTATAATGTATTATCCTTTAAATGGAAAGAAAGTTGCTTAATTATGTAAAATAGCTGATTGCTTTAAAATTAAGACTAAATTGTAAAGGTTTAGTTTAAATAAATTGCTCACATTTGTATTAAAAGAAACGGATGTATCGGAAATTCTTTGTGCAATCAATTTGTCGTTTGCAACGTTATAATGCTTTACATTTACTTCGCTTAGCAACAGTATTTGTGGCGCAATTGGTAGCGTGACTTATTCCAAATCAGACGACCCGGGTTCCAGACCGATTTTCACAAATACACTTTTTGTAATGTGTCCAATAACGGCGTCACTAATAAATGTTTTACTGATGGTACCGATATTTATTTTAAACAAAATAGATACATTAAAATATTTATAGGCCTGTTCAAACTCTCAAAAAAACTTATTTATTAAACTAACAATTTTACAAATTGATAGTTTATGCTTGCTTATTTTTTTTTTTTGTTTTTAACTAATATAACGCTTTGATTACGCTACTAAGGTTTAGGCCTTAGTAAACAATCGATTTTTTATGTTTATAAAATACTAAAGAGTGCCTGTGTTACATAGTAAGGGTGCAGCATTATTGTTTTTAAGGAATATGCCTATAGGCCTACTGTACTTTGACAGACACTCCAACTTATATAATTTTCTGTGAAATAAATTTGTATTATTTAAATTTGGATAGTTATTGAAACTTGCACACTACAGCATAAATATTGCGATATGAAAGTGGTTATAAACTGTTTCTCTACGTCTTTTCTAGGCCTAGGCCTTTCCTAATTCTTGAAAAAACTGTGAAGAATAATTTATTCAATAGGCCTACAAGTGGATATTGGTCTACTTACTTCTGTTGTTGTTGAACCTAATAGAACGGTTACTTTAGGCTAATTAGGTTTGCGCCTACCTAAACAATCAAATTGACATGTTTATAAAATACTAAAAAGTAGGGCCTATAAGTACAAGGATGCAACATTGGTTTTAAGGAATAGGCCTACTTTTCCGACGCTAGAACTAAAATCGTAGTATTTTCTGTAAAATATATTATTGTTCTTGGTATGGCAGTTCAAAGAAGTACATTTTATAGACTACCTTACATGTTTGCACTATTATAGCGTTTCATTTACCACTAATGGAGCTGTATCCGTCGAGTATCGACGGGCAACAACTAGTTTTTTTTAAGTTTTTTTTTATTCTCGTCTTTTTACTTGTATTAAGGCAATTGCATTATACTGCAGAGTTGGACCCAGGTTAAATTGTTATAAGGCCTAAGTTGAACTTATTAACCTTTGGTGGCTGACCAACAAAACTACCAAACGCGATAGGCTACAATAAGTTATAGCCTAAGTCATGTATCATCATTTCAAAACACATCATAGCATATTTTGAGGTAGGCCTAATTTTTTTAGAAATTTATCTAAGTTACGACTGTTGTAATTAGCATCAATAATTTGATACTACAAGTAACATCATAAATGGGTACATTACTAAACCAAAATCAAACTTGTTGCTTAATGAGACCTTAAATCTACAGTTTTCACTTTAGAATATAGATCCTATATCAATGAGGGCTCGGTATTTGACGGGTGTTTTAATGAAAATTAGTAAAATTCTCACATCAGCCGATGGTTCCATTATGACTCACGTTTCAGTTTCTTTATGTGCCTAACCTCAAAATAGTGAAATCATATATGAGTAAGAACGACTACTGGGTCAAGTGAAACTCGGTGTGGCTACGTTTTCGATGGGTGGTTGCCGTAACCTATAAATTTTCAACATGTTATTACCGTACTTATTTTTAAAGTGATTAACCAAATTAAACTTGGTTTTAGATAAAGTAGTGAATGCAACAGTTGTATTCAGCCTATAAAAGCCACTCGTGAGGTATTCAGAACATGAGCCTCACTTGTGGCTACAAAATACAATCAATGCATGATCTAGGCCTACCTTTTATACTTGGCAAAATCATATGAAGACGTCAATATTTAAAGTAGGTGGCAGGTTGTAAATGTGTAGAGACTACAATCTCTACTCCATCTTTTTCGTAGTAGCAAAGTACAAGGATGATAAATTATTCAATAGTAAAAAATAGTTTTTCATATTTTTGGATTCAACACGTTATTTTATCACGTACATAAAAAATATCATAAACTCTTGTTTAATTTATTGTTTGCTTTAACTTGGTAAAAATTAAATTTGTAAATATGCTTGTTCCGGTACAGTTTAACAAGAATTCCGTTTTAATATATGGATTAGGCTTAATACTACAGTATACAAATTAATTATTTAACTCAGGTTTAAGCAAACAAAAGTGTCATGTCACAATCCCCATGGCAACTTAAAGGAGAAGTCTTTAACAACAGAAATGTATAGCATAAAACTATATTTATAATCTTTATCCCGATATTAAATAACTGTGCTTGCTAAATTGTTGTTTTATGTAATGTGTTTGACAATTACATTATCATGTTGATACATAAGTAAAATACAAATTTGTCCCATATTGTGGTGGCATTAAAAATGTTCATGCTTACTGTATGTTCAATAATAAAATTCAGAAGAGGTGTTTTATGACAAAAAATATTGCTAAATATAAATAAATAGGGGAGACATGCATATTTAATCATAGTATGAGTAAGGCCGGCGACACACTACCAGACTTTCTACTGGACCGTACATCACCACAAGCATCGACCCAAACATTACACCGTACAGGGACGTAAACTTACTCCGAACATTTCAGACAAGACATCGGACCGAGCAACGTACCGTACAAAGCCACAGAGCTAGGTGAAGGAAGTTAGAGAGAGATGGAAAGTGTAAGTGAGAGCGCTAAAGGGTGTGGTGGAGAGGGGAGGGGCTTTCCATCGCAAGCATTTGGGACAAAGCTCGGTACGGTGTTTGGAGGAAAATTAACCCTGACAAACTATCGTAATCGGACCATACCCCGGACCGATCTTTTCTTAGATGTTTCGCCAGAAAACCGCGTCCAGAGCACTCCATACGCTGCTCGGTCCGGTGCTCAGTCCGATGTACGGACCCATAACACGCAACCAGACATCTTGCTGTTTTTGCTCGATACAATACTCAGTCAGGTGAAAAGTTCGGTACTAGTATGTCGCCGGCCTAAAAGAGACACGTTTGAAACTTATAAGGGTAGCCTATAAAAGTGAAAAAATTAAGTTACGGTACTGGTATGTCATAGCAAAAAGAGCAGGAATAAGTTGAAAAATTAGGAGCTAAACTTATTTAAAAAGCCTTACAATGTTTTATTCCTAAGCAGAATTTTTCTGTTCATTAATTTACCTTTTGTCAAAGCGGTAGCCTACTGTATATATATTGTTTTAATTGTAAGAAAATGGAAAAATATTGTTTTTAAAGCCTAGGCCAAGCCTATTTTTTTAATTCAGATTCAAAAAATATATTTTACACTGCATTTATTAATTTTGATTAAGTTTTAGAATATTGGCTTAAAAATATGGCGAAATTAACTAGGGTGTATGCCTTCATGCATGTGAAAATGCTTAAATATTGAAAAAATTATGGTAGGCCTATAGTCTTATGATTCAGTTTTAAAACATCAAATAGAGCCTAACTAACTGTTTACCATACAGGGATCTTAATTAGGCTAAACCAATCAATTAAAAATTACGTAGGTACCGTTAGTTACTTTACCCTTGAAGTAGCCTGTGTGTCTGTTGCATCAATCAATTACGGTTGCACTGACAATTACTAGGGAGTGGTAGGCCTAATAGCACCATGTAGTTGATTCTGTTTAAGAGCACTCAGGCAGTGTTTACAGCCTTCAATACACATGTGGGGAGATAACTTAGTATTGACCTCCTTTGTTTTAACACTATTTCATTAGGGCAATTTTTGAGACCATTTTTTTTATCTAGGGTGAAGAATATTGTAGGATGCAGCCCAACACAGATATAGAGCTACTTTTGTTAAAAAGGTGTTTTGTGCAACATGTTACGTACCGTAGGCCTATCATAAACTAGGCCCTAAGTTCTGTAAGGCATTAACTTAGACAAATTATATTAAATTATTTACAGCAATTTCAGTAAAACTTGGGCTTTTCCTTTTATATAGGCTACATTTAGAAATGAACAATATTCCTATTCTGAATTTGTGTGTCCACGGTACTGATAAATAATTCAATTAACTTACACAAGCTTTAGATTTATGTAACCTAACTAAAAATAAATTAGCCTATAGGCCTAACTTTATTCTGAAGAGTAAAGCAAAAAGAAATCTTCAGTTTTATTAAGAATTAAAAATGAAATGTATAAACAATACAACACACAATGGCGGCCAGCGGGCTAACTTATCACTGTAGTAAGTTTCATGAAAATAGTCCGATGCGAATTGAAGCATGTACAGTATTGTTGCCAAATCCATCCTGAAACTTGTTTTTCTATATTACACGGTGTAAACACAGCTTCCACAAATGACAACATTGCAGGGCAAGGGGGTGAGGGAGGTCAAGTTGTTAAAAATTTCTATCAGACTAGACTATTTTCATGAACCATTGTCAAGTCATGCAGTGGCTGCCAAATAGCATGCACTGTAGCCCGCCTACAGTACTGCCGACCGTGCCAAGAGCCGCTAGTGGCAGCTTTTTTCCACAAGAGCTATCTTTCAGGCTCATGCCTCGCTCTCACAGCACGTGACATTTCCCCCAACCGTACCAAGACAAGGAAAATGACTTACTACTGTAATGTAGTTGTTAAATGAGGTTATGGGCCACTAAGTTGGCTGAAGGCTGCTAAGTTTATGTCATTTGAAAAGGCCTCAGTTAATGGGTGACTTAGCCTATTTAATTTAGCCTACGGACCTACATTAACAACATTTTTGTTTTTAATCCTAATTTAATCATTTCAAAACAAACAGCCTAGCTGAAACCTGTAAAAACTAAGTTCATGCTGGATATGTGGAGCAACCAGAGTGTAAACTTAACCTACGCTGGATCTCAATGAGTATATTGGTACAGGCCTATAGGCCTAGTCTTTTAGGTTGGCCGAATTTCTAGCCTATTTTTCAAAATTATTTGAAATGACATCCATTTGAAGGCTTTCTAATGATAATTGAGATATTCTGCTCAGTGAAATACACCCTAGTGTCGGGTCGAATTGTAAATAACCTGAACTGAAAATTGTCAACTCAACAAAAGCCAACACATGAACCCGTGACTATGTGGGGCCGTATATAGCTACAAAAGTTGCTGTAAAGAGGGCGATTGGTTGCAATTCAGCTGAATGATTTAGAATAAAACGGATATTTAAACGTAAGTCGAAACTAATTAAATCGGAATATGTGTATGAAATATAGTTATAATTAAAATATTTTGGTCTAGTAACATGGCGTACTTACGTGCTTTTCCAAAGTTGCGGTAGAAAAAGCACTGAGTCCACAAATATCACAAACGATTGATGCTATAACTATGAATTTATGTCAGTACACTGGTCTAGATTTAAATGTTTATCACAAATAGTTAACATTTTATTTGAGTTTAATTTGTATCGCGCACTTGGTGCCAAACACTATTCCACCCACCAACCTCCATTTTGTTTAACTTCAGAATTCTGAGTACCTGAGGGACGTAGGGAGTAGGGACATACTAAACAGTGTTACCAGATCAGCCAGAGAAAATTACCGTATGAGAGGTGAAAAGTTATCGTTTTTCTGATGCAATTATCGTACGTTAGATGTATCTAATAACCTATATTTTAATTAATTATACTCTTTTAAAACAAACGAATATTAAGTATAAATATTTTACCCTACCCTGGTACCCTAT
Source organism: Neoaliturus tenellus (assembly GCA_030545055.2). Taxonomy (NCBI): domain Eukaryota; kingdom Metazoa; phylum Arthropoda; class Insecta; order Hemiptera; family Cicadellidae; genus Neoaliturus; species Neoaliturus tenellus. Next base: position 55,762,080 of record CM061535.1, on the reverse strand, counting down.
GCATAAAGTCTACACAGTAATATTTTCACTAGCAAGTAGTAGCCTTAAAATTATGATATTTTAAACGTTAGAACCCTTAAAATAATAATCAATCAAAAATACTTAACTTATTATCTAGATGCCCTAACGACCCTCTATTTTTATACGGTTTCTGAATTTCTTATACTACCTACACAGAGTCTTCCTTTAAACCAATGTAACTGAAATAAAATTTCTTTCAATCTCCGTATGATGAATTTTTAAGTACTAATAAAACGTCAAACATCTTCTTAAAATACTTCGCATTATTTCTGTAATACATTTGACATTAGCTAGACCTAACTTTATACTTTATTTCTTGAGTTCTTAATCATTTTTGGATTGAAATAAACTATTCGGAATAGTAGAGGTTTCTGAAAGTTTGGAAAGGACTCGATAAATCAATGAGTAAATTAGACCCCTTTTTACCGAATTTTAAACCGAATTTTGTGTATTTTGTTTATAATGTCGGACATTAGCAGTCAATACCAAAAAGTTATGAAGAATTACCGTATGTGCAGGGCAATTTTTACGCCAGTCAATCAAAATTCGAAAAATTATGGTACGTTTGGCAACACTGCCATGAACAGATATATTGTGTTGATTAAGTGCTGCAAATTGCCAACTGTTAAAAAATAATGAATTGTTATAACTCTTAGTGTTATAGTTTATGTATTGTTAAAAATACCATATTTAACAGTATATATAATTATTTTCCTAATCTATATTTTTAAGACCTAAAAGAGCATTAAAAGCCCAAAAATTTAATGGATGAGTTTATTACTGATCATTAATTGTGTATGAGAATTTCTATACAAAATCAATGACCAGACTCTCAAGACTGAAGCATTGGCTGTATTTTGGGCTTTTTTAAACAGAGCAGTAATATTAATACTGTAAGAGGTAGCAAAAATCTTGTTGATACCAAGTAAAAATTAAATCTATCAAGTTGACTGTTTCATTGGGTGTTCAAAGCGCTCGCCTTGAAATTGTCTCATACCCACCTCCTCCTATTGTCTCTTGTAGGCCTACCTTACCTTATTTGTGTGGTTAAGAAATTCACGTAAAATGTAAAAGCGATGGGGTTGTCGCCAATGCTCATTATATGCCTCATGCAACATGCAACACATCTTGATGTGTTAAGGTTTTAAAAGAACTCTAAAAAATGAGTTCTCTTGAACTTATAGCAATTTATAAAGTTGTGCTGTTTCTGGATAATAAAAAATTTTAATCCTGAATAATTTTAAAAATCAAATTGCATAAAAGCTTATTTTTACACATGTATACAGGGTGTCCAGCTTCGACTGTCCGAAACTTTTTCATGTTGTTCAGCAATCAAAAAGAAACAAAAAAGTTCATATAAACGTCCTAAAATGCGTCGTTAACCCGCTAGCCACCATTTTGTTTTTTACACTTATTAATTTTATTTCTTTAACGGATAAATGGATTTGGTTCATATTTGGCATGGACCTTAACTAATACAATGTTTATTAAAAGAAAAAAATAATTTTTTTTTTAGTCTGTATTTTCAAAATGGCGGCCATTTAAAAATTTCAAACTCAAATATCTTAAAAACGGTAAGGTTTTTAAAAATTTCACAAGATACAAAAGAGTTGCAAAATTAAATTATTTAAACAATGATAGCAAATTTGTAAGGATCTGACAATGAATAACGGAGTAATTGAGATTTTTCTCTATTAATATAACATAAATTTGCATTAATTATAATGCAAAATCTATGTTTTTTCAGAAAAATCGCAATAACTCTGTTATTTATTTTACAAACTTGGACACATTCGTTAAATAATTTAATTTTTCAACTTTTTTGTCTTTTGTAAATAGTATACAGTTGACCGTTTTTGAGATATTTGAGTTTGAAAATTTAAAATGGCTGCCATTTTGAAAATACACACTGGAAAAATATCATGTTTTTCCTTTTGATAAACATTGTTCTAGTTAAGGTCCACCAAATATGAATCCAATCCATTTATCCGTTACGGAAATAAAAAATAATTAAGTGTAAAAAACAAAATGGCGGCTAGCGGGTTTACGACGCATTTTAGGACATATGTTTATATAAACTTTTTTGTTACTTTTGGCTTGCTGAACAACATGGAAAAGTTTCGGACAGTGGAAGCTGGACACCCTGTAGTTACTGTTTGTGACTTACCGGTATTATAATATTCCACAGACTAAAACTGACAAGTTTTAAAATGTACATATATATGCAAGGCAATTTCGAATATTTCATTCGCAAAATAAGCTTTACATTAAGACCGTGGATCACTCCTAAATGGATTGTATTTTTTCGGACGGGAAAAATTCGTCCACTTTGATTTAGTTTCTTTTAGTTGTTTTCCCCTAGTTATCCCCCTAGTTATATTTTACACTTACTTATCTACATACCGTCATTTCGAGCCAGGTATACGGTAGTTAGTTGGTGGCGGAAGAAGTAGTGGGGTTTGGTTACTTTCAAAACGGAAGTCGTGCCAATTGCCAGCCGCTGCCGGCCAGCTGCCATCGGCCAGCTGCCAAATCAGTCGCTGCCGCCATATGCCATGCCATATAGCTTCAGGTGGGGAGAGGCTAAATCAAATGAAAGGGTGGAGAAGGGGTGAGGAGATGGTGTTAATTTTTGAAGTAGGAGTTAGTGTATAAAGGAGAGGGGATAATTGCTTCAAGGTCATATGGAGGGGGTTTTAAAAAAGACTGAACTTTAAGAGTTCAGTTTATCGGTGATCATCATACAGGTCAGTCGAAACCGACAAGGGATTGAAGAATAGCTTCTACATCATTTATTGTTGTAGAAGATACATCTGGAACTTGTACAGGGTTCTGAGGAGTTGTTGAAGTTGAATTTCTAGAAGGATTTTCCCTTGGATGAGTTGTTGATGATATTTCATGAACTTGAACATTTTCTTGGTTGGTTTCCATTATTATTGTAGTGTGAATTAGAGTGGAGATGTTGTTAGCTGAAGAGCATAGAAGATAATGAAGTAGGAATTATTGTCGGGGCCCTTATATAGGGAATGGTGGGGGTAAAATAAAAAAACTTGTTGAACACAGTCGATAGGTGTAACAAGTTCTAAGTTATTTAAGTGTAACATAGAACGTAAAATGTCGTAAATAACACTATCATCAACATTAACCTGAGAAGTTGTTGAATAGTATAATGGGTTAAAACTGTACTTCTTCCTAACTCTATTTAAATTAGTTTTACACTTTGAAATTGAAGGTTTAGAAGTACTTCGTAATATGTGTTGTGTTCGCAAAAGCTTTAATTTTAAACATTGTGCAGTCATTATAATTGATGTGTTAAGTTTAGAAGTTAAAAGAAGACTGAGATATAAAATGAAGTGTAAAAGAAATTGAAACAGAAAGCCAGAGTAGTAATTTTATAGGTTAGAATTTACAAAGGCTATTTCATGGATAATTCTAACCTCAAACCTAGTAAGTGAAGTAGTCATAACATAAAACTAACGAGAGATGATGACCGAGCGGATGCGAGGCAATGAATGTTTGTAGCGAAATAAACTACCCACCTTTATAGAGGCAATAACTCCAGCCAGATGGCGGCAGATGGCAAGCAAATGACTGGTTGACCGACTTTCACTTGAGTAGTAAGAGAAGTAGGGTTCTGTGTTTATCCCTACTCCTTGGGGTCAATGACCGACCGGAAAGGTCAATGACCTCCCCCCCCCCGAAAAAATGGAGCCCCCCCCCCGAAAAAATGGAGCCCCCCCCCCTTCCCCTTCCCCTATTTTTTCCCCCACTCCTTCCCCCACTCTTCCAGGTCAATGGCCGGTCACCACCGGTTGTTGACTTTATGTGGTGAAACCAGACTAAATATGGCAGCTGCCATGGATAATTCTAACCTCAAACCTGCTGCGCATGCAACGAGTTCTCCGGATCGGAATAGTGACTATGCTATTGCGCATGCGCCTAGTCCTGTATTACTCACTTTAGCGCTACTGCACATGGATAATTCTAACCTCAAACCTTGGTTTTGCGTTGCTGTGCATATGCTGCTCCCCACTCCTTCGCCTTCCTTTTACACTGCTGCGAATTGGACTGGATTGAACACTGTACTGGAGTGAAACAACTTCCCCCACTCCTTGAAAACCCGAGGAGCGATAGGAGCTATATCTTTGCTTCAGTCGCCAACAAACTTTCATAGCGAAAGGTTGTTGGCGACTCAGCAAGAGGTTTCAAATATATAGTAGGCCTATATATATTTGAACTTCTTCTACTATGTTGCGTTTTTTAATGCAATGTGGTATGTGTGTGTGTGTGTTTAGTTTTAAGGTGTATTTAATTTAAGAAATAATTTGCGCATTGCGATGTTAGTTATAAGTTGGGTTTAGCATTAAGGTATATTAATTTTTAAGAATAATGATGGTATTTAGCATTAAGGTGTATTAATTTTAAGAATAATGATGGTATTTGGTTGTGTTGAATTATTTGGTTTTTAATAATGATGTGTTGGTACTAATAATTTATGTTTGTTTTGTGCATTTGTTTTGCCTTACAGCTAGATGTTAGGGGGTAGATTAACTGTAAATTCAGAAGTTCAGTTGAACTTCATTTAAAATGGGTGGGACATCCGCAAGTCGGACTTTTTTTTGCATTTTGTTTAGGAATATGATGGGTGGGATTAGTTTGGGTGGGGTTAGAGTTGCGTTTCTGCATTAACTGTTCCAGTTTCCCTGAAATTAATGGTTACGCTTTGATGCGGACGGGAAGTTACGCTTTGATGCGGACGGCCCAGGGACCTCCCTTGCAGAACGTAACTAGTGGGTTGGGAGTGGGAACCGCTAGGCAAACAGGGTGGTGGGAACAGTATTACTGTTTCCATCACCTTGGATCATTATAAATCTTGAATGACCTTGACCTACTTTCGGAAAGGTCAATGACCCCCCCCCCCCCCGAAAAAATGGAGCTCCCCCCCCCCGAAAAAATGGAGCTCCCCCCCCCCCGAAAAAATGGAGCCCCCCCCCCTTCCCCCACTCCTTCCCCCACCTCCTTCCCCCACCTCCCGGGCCAATGACCGGTCATGACCGGCTGCTAACCCCTCTCATTTGCATACCGTTATAAAAGCCGAGCCAGCCGCGGCCAGTGTTTCATTCTGATTCCAGACGTTACGCTGCGAACTTAGAGTTATAACCATGTCTTCTGTACCGACTACTACTTCTACTTCGACTTCTATTTCTACTACAGCTGTTCCTGCACCTAAGAAAACTCTTCGCCTCAAAAACCTTCCTGATTGCTACAAGAACCGACTTGCATCTGAACCTTCAACTTCTAGAGCTATTCTTCCGCCAACTAACACTTCTAGACTTCGTAGTATTTTTTCACCGCCTTCGCCTTCGCCTTCAAAGGACTCCGTACCACCATCAACTACTATGCCGCCACCACCATCAACTACTATGCCGCCACCGCAGAAGCCAGTTCATCACTATCCTAATACCCCTTCCGTTGAAACCATTGTTCATCGTCTTAGCACACCTATTATCCCACTATCACCATTGCCTCCTACCCCACCACTTAGTACACCTAAAGATCATACCTATCATAAAACTGATTCCTCTCAATCTGCTACTAAACCATCTCCTAAATCAGCTCCTAAACCAGCTCCTAAACCTACTCCTAAACCTACTCCTAAACCTACTCCTAAACCCGCTCCTTCAGAGCAATTTCAATTATTACAAGAAGAGCGTCGTAGGGCATTTAGCCGTCCCACTACTTGCCCTGAAATGCTTACTAGGGGAATTAAGAAAGGATCACCTTGTGGGAGGAAATGTGTAAAAAACGAAAGTTTTTGCCGTGTACATGTCGTAAAACACATTTCTGAACCACAAGTGACAGAAACCCCCACTGTTGAATACCAATCCAAAATTATTGGTGTGAAAGGAAATAGGCTTAAGAGAGGTTGTGTCTATTTTTTTGAACGTGTTATTGACAACGAACACATTTTGGCAACTTGTAACGGCTTAAGATATAATATTAAAGTGATTGAATCCTTGCGCAAAGAGAAATCAGTTTATGAGTTAGACTCTAAAGACTATCTCCTCAGACACAAACTGGATGGTATTACAAGGTGGGGGCGTAGCAAGTAAATTCACATAGCTTTTTCCAAATTATTGCTTAAAAAATACTGGGGGAGAAACACAACGCGTTATAGCGTTGTGTTTCTCCCCCATTATTTTTTAACACTCTAAGTCTCGTGACCTACTTTCATGTGAGTAGTGAGTAAAGGATGGTTCTGTGTCTGTCTGCATTCCTTCGGGTCAATGACCGGACCTGAAAGGTCAATGACCCCCCCCCCCCCGAAAAAATGGAGCCCCCCCCCGAAAAAATGGAGCCCCCCCCCCTTTCCCCCACCACTCCTTCCCCCACCATTCTTTCCCCTACCACTCCTCTGGGTGAATGGCCGGTCATGACCGGTTGTCTACCTACATCTAACCGTTATACTAGCTACTCCAGAGTCTTCATTCCAATCCGTGAGACCACTGCTGCAACATGCCTACTCTATTAGAATTATGTTTGCGACAGATAGTTTCAAATATAGTGTTGGCGGAACTTGCATTTGAAGATGGAAACCTTCCACTAACACTACGTCAAGAAGTGTATTCTTTTTATAGGGAAAATTTTGGAGTTTTTCATTATCTTCAGTATAAATTTATGGATGGAACAAATATGTGTCCAGAATGTGGTTCGGCTGCAATAGGAAATGGATTATTGGATTTTACAATAGATGGTGGAATTTATGAATACAAATGTTACTTGTCATACAAGTTTATCATCCCAGAAGAAGAAAAATGTGATATTTGTGCAATTAATTTGTACAAGTTTACACAAGCCGATCCTGCTGAAATTAATTTGGAAAACAACATTGAACTGCCTTAAGCTCCATAGCAGTTCACCAAACCCAGCGAAACGGCCCTTTTCAGGGCCACCTAAGACTTGAATTTAGGGATGTAAGCTATTTAGCTTACATGCGACTTAGCAGAAATAAGTTCTGCTACATGGCTAGTTTGATCTATGTAGTAGTAGGCAAAGGAGGGTTCTGTGTCCGTCCCCACTCCTTAGGGTCAATGACCGGATCTGAAAGGTCAATGACCCCCCCCCCCCCCCCCGAAAAAATGGAGCCCCCCCCCCCCGAAAAAATGGAGCCCCCCCCCTTCTTCCCCTACTCCTTCCCCCACTCCTTCCCCCACCTCCTGGGCCAATGACCGGTCATGGCCGGCTACTAACCCCTCTCATTTGCATACCGTTATAAAAGACGCGCCGGCTATGGCTAGTGTTTCATTCTGGTTTCTTCCACCACTCTTGTTGCTTCGCCGCTCTTGTTGCTTTGTTTCTGCCAGTCTTAATATCTTTATTTTTAAAATGCTTCCTTACTTTAATGAAAATTTTAATCCTTCAGAAAATGCAGATGTTTTTCAACCACCTGAAGATGGTTTCCAACATCATGAAGAAAATGCTTTCGAAGAACATGAAGAAGATGTAATAGAAGACATGGATAATAGCAGTGAAGATGAAAGTGAAGATGACAGTGAAGATGAAATTGAAATTAATGAACAATTCAAAGTATATTTTATAGAAACACAATTTCCTTTTGATGTAGTTGAAAGATTTATTTTTGAAGCACATAGATGGCTAAATTTAGGATTCAACATTATAATTGGTTCACCTATTGTCTACAATAACAGTAACTTCTTCCTTCTAACTCCAAATGATCGAGAACAAATTCTTACTTGGCAGGACGATGTGATGAGATCATACGAACTGAACATTGGTGTTGGGTACTTTGTTGCAAGAGTGGTTTAATAACTACATTACCCTTCCCCAACCTCCACCCTATCCTTTCCCAATCCTTATTCCTTCCCCCTCCCTATATTTAAAATTTATAAAAGTGGGGCTATGAACCTTCAGGTTTCTAGTCTGTACTCGCACTTTGTGCCGTGAAGTACATCTCTTGTATTTTTTTCTCCACCTTTTAAAATATTATTTATTTGAAAAAATGCCTCCTAATGTGAATTACCATTTTAATTCTTCCGAAATTTCCGATGTTTTTGTACAACCTGAAGACATTTTAAATAATGATAGTGAGAGTGAGAGTGAAGAAGATGATGATTATAGTGTTAAACTTAGTGAAGAACGTAAAGTTATAGCAATTGATCCACAATTTCCATTTGATACAATAGAAAACTTTTTGGTTGAAGCTAATAAATGGTTAAATTTAGGATGTTATATACGAATTGACTCTTTTATATTGTATGGTGATAGTCATTCTTTCCTTGTCACACCAAATGACAGAGACCGCATGTTGCAGTGGGCACAATCTATGATGGAGTGCTATGAACAAGGTGTGGACACTGGTGGCTATTTTCTTGCACAAGTAGTGTAATAACAAAATTACTTTTCCCCCCACCCTATACCCTATCCCTTCCCAATCCTTATTCCTTCCCCCTCCCCATTTTTAAAATTGATGAAAAGGCAGGCTATGAACCTCCAAGTTTCTAGTCTGTACCCACACCTTGTAGCATCAAGATGCTTACCAGACTTGATGGTTTTATAGCCAATGATATTAATATATGGAGTTTAATAACAAACTTACGGATAAAAATTGAAGAAAAAATTATGGGAAACAATGAGCTAGGAGTTATTGTTTTTGTTTCATTAGTAGAACATTTTGAAATTTTGTATAGTATAAAAGTAACAATTAACAATATTAATGAACTATTTCCTTGGACAATATTTATTCGCAATAAAATTGAAGAGCAGAAAATTATAGTAGATGTGACAGCAATGAAATATAACCTAGATAGAGAAGAATAGATACTAACCCCCTTCCTATTCCTTTGTTTTGCAAAAATAGTGGGGGTAGGAGTATATATAAGACTAAGTAAGCGATACATAGTTTGTTATTTGAAGTAAAAGAAGTAGTAAAGAAACATGTTGTCTAGAGATACTCCATTTATTAATTATTCTCAAGTTAAAGATGTTTTTGAAAGCACAAATGAAATACAGGAAGAAAACATAGAGGAAACTTATGACGAAACTGATAATGATTCTATGATGGAAGAGGAAGAAATGGTACAGATTGAACAAGAACTATTTGAAGAAATGATAAATGATAGTGATGAAGATATAATTAAGGAAGCTATTGAAATATTTATATTGGATTCATCATTGGAATCACCCATATCACCTTTACTGTCTTCTGAATCTGAATCTGAATTGGACTAAGGTACCCCCACTATTTTGAAGAAGTAGTGGAGGGAAAATATCCCCACCACAAGTTAAAAGTTGGTGGGGGAATGTTTATAAATGTGTTAAATATTTGTGCAGGAGATCAGTCTTAAAGAGACTAGTGACCGAAGATGTTTCGTAAAATACCTTTTGATCCTTCATACTACAATCTGTTTGATATACATCGTTTTCCAGACATTGAGGAGAAATTGTACAAGAAATTTTGTTCTCTACTGGATAAACCACAAAAACTACCACCTAATACTTTTACCTACAAGCTACCTATCATGGACAAGGACGATGTAAGCAAAATACCATTGGTTCAAGTCAAATTTTTGGAAGAAAAAATTCTTGTTTGTGTCAGGGAAGTATTTCACAATGATTATTCAAAAAAATTGGCTTTCAACTTTATTCAACAACATGCGGGATCTGAAAGAGAACAGTATCCCGAACCATATTACAAATATCTTTTCGAGAATGGAGCGAGTGTAACTGTAGAAATAACCATTACATTAGTATAACTCTCCCCACCACTGACGTCTCCCCACCATTGGCATCTCCCCACTACTGACTTAAATTTGGTGGGGGAATGTGGATAAATGTGTTGACTATCTGTGTAGAAGCTTACTCTTCGAGAAATTGTTGATCAAAATGTTTCATCATGTACCTTGTGATCCGACTTCTTCCTTCAGGGAAAAACAAAGATTAAAACGACTAGAAAAAGAAAGACAAGACCGAGAAGATATGAAGATGGAATTTAATAGACTACAATTTCAAATACCAGGAATTGAACTTGGAGCACCAAGATTGAAAACTCTCCACTGGGCTGGAAGTTATATCAAATTTTTGAAAGTACAAGTTGAAGCAAGAGATCTAAAATTGAAAACATTAGAAATGGAAAATCGAGAATTGAAGAAATTAATATCACACATGTCTGGTAATACAACTGTTCAAGAAGGTGAAGAAGAAGGAAAAGAAATTTTAGGAATCTAAATTATCAGCACCCCTTTTAGAGAATAGGGAATAGATCACTTTGTGGTAATGTAATAACATGCCGCTTAGTGATCTATTCCCAGTTCTCGCTTAATATCCGATGACCTTGACCTACATAAAAGTGGTGGGGGTAAGAGCATATAAAGAGATAGTTATGGATATAACTTTCAGTACAAGTCTAACACTATGGACAGCTTGTTAGTTTTGTGTTTACAACAAATTATCAATAATGGGTTTCTTTACCGTTATATAATAACATCAAATAAATGTGAAATACCTCAACCAATTCGTGAAATGGTCATGAAATTTAAGAAGGACAATAGTGGATTTGGTATTTATCTTGCTTTTATTTTTGAAGATGGAACAAAAATGTGTCATGATTGTGGAAAAGCATCTGTTTTAGACTTTGAACAATTTGAAGATGATGGAGGTAAATTAGTTCACCTTGTAAAAGGCCAAGTGATGAAATTTGAAACAGTCAAGAAAAAATGTAACATTTGTGCACAAAACTTGTTTGAATTTATTAAGTATAGTGCATTAAAATCATGATATCCCTTCTACATATGAAGAAGGTGGGGAAGAAAAAGAGTGGGGATTATAAAGTGGTGGGAGAACTTGTATAAATGTAGGCTGTTTAAAGAGACTTTTAATATTGTTGCAGCATTTGTTGAAACAACATGCAGTTCGAAATTTGCCATTTTAAAATTAAATATGAAGATTGGAGCTCTGTTGCAGGATTTGTCAAGTCTAAAGAAGAAAATCAAAAGTTGCTAAATGTACATTGCTATATTCACAATGAAGAAAGTCATGACAAAATAATGGCATATTTAAACACACCTAATGTAACATCAGAAAGCTCTGCATTTATAAAATATTTAAAAGAAGAAGATTTGGATGTGACCCTAGAAGTTTGGTATCTAATTTAAATTATTGTGGTGGGGGAAATGTAGAAGTTATTGGTGGGGGAAATGAGATAAAACCAGCAAAATTGTAGAACAGAATTCACTCTATACAACGATGGAGCATCCTTCCACAACACCTGTATTGGCATCTGTGGATTGGCATCAAAATTATCAACCAAATACTTCAAGTTCAAATTGTTATGAAAATCATCAGCCTAGCACTTCAAATTCAAATTGGTATGAAAATCAGCTGCCTAGTACTTCAAGTTCAATTTGGTATGAAAATCAGCAACCGGCCACTTCAAGTATAAATTGTTATGGAAATCAGCAAACTATTACTTCAACACAAAATTTCTATGAAAATCAACAGCCGACAACATCAACTAATTTTTGTACATCAGTATTTAAAGTATCAAAACCCCATTTGGATTGTAATAAGTTAATATCAGCTCAATCAGGAAGAATCAGGAAAAACACATACATGAGAGAAAGGTGCAAGAAAGAAAGGATAGAATTTACAAAATTACAGTTAACAGTTCCCTCTATTAAAGTGGGATGTACTAGAATACAAACTTTGCAAGCAACCAATGCATATTTGTTGGAATTGTTAGAAAAAATTGAAAAGTTGGAGAAGAAGAATGAACATTGTAAGAAGTAAACACTCATTCCCCCCAAGAAAAACAAAAAAAAAATAATAAAATAGTAAAATGAAAAAAAAAGTAGATGTAGAATAGAGAGCGAGGAATAGATCACTTTGTGGTAATGGACTAACATGCCACTTAGTGCTCTATTCCTCGTTCTCGCGTTATATTGGATGACCTTGACCTACATTAGTAGGGTGGGGGAAATTGAAAATGGTGGGGGAAAGTGTATAAAGGAGAAGCCTACTGTAGAGGAATCACTCTGAAAGTAAACTTGTCAGAAGTATGGACTTGACCACAAGCAAAGGAGAAGATAGAAAACAAAGATTTCGAGAAATGGCTAAAGTAAGAGAGTCAAGAATAAGGTTGAGATTTTACAAACTACAGAGATTGATTCCTGGTGTTAAGTTAGGAGAAATAAGATCAAGAACGGTAGACATGGCGGCTGATTACATCAGTTACTTACAATCGGAATTAATGATAAAGGAAGCAAGAATAGAAGAGCTGGAGCACAAGATAAAACAACATATTGAAACATGGAACAATGAACCTATAAATTGTGTAATAAAAGAAGAAGATGTAAAAGACTTAAATTAAACAAAAAAATGAATTTGGACTTTGGTTATTGATTGGACACTTCTTAGAGAATGGGGAATAGATCACTTTGTAGTAATGAATCATCATGCTGCTTAGTGATCTATTCCCAGTTCTCGCTTAATCAAAAATGACCTTGACATACTTAGCAAAATATCATATAAGCCGGATCAAAAATAGTTATTCCTCATTTACTGGAAATGGCTCCTGTAGACAACACCGATTATCCAAGGAAATCTATGATTGAAATATTGTATAAAATTCAATTAGACGATTTAAATATGGAAGAAGATGAAAATAATAGCGAAACTTCAGAAGTAGAAACTATAAATGATATGGATGTGGATGTAACAACATCAGAAGAAGAAAATGCCAATGATGTGGAGAATGAAAATTTGGATATGGATGTAGTAATATCAGAGTCTTCGTCATCATTTGAATATGAAGAAATACATATTGAAACTCCAATTCATATAGAGAATATTAATGAAGAATCTGTTAGTAGAAGATTAATATTTTGTCCAAGACGTTTGTTTTCTTCTGAAAGTGAAGAAGAAGAAGATGAAATAGTAGTGGGGGAACTATTATAAAAGAAGGAAAGGGAGAGCTCATTTCATTTATTGGCGAAATTTTGAAGAGTGAACACCACCAAACATGTATCATTGCGATAAATGTTTGGAATCGTTTAATGATGATATTCTGTTAGAAATACATAAGGAACTAATTCACAACAACATAGAAGAACAAGAAGAACAAGAAGAACAAAATGAAATAACAGCAAGACCTACAACAACTTTACCAAATTTACAAGTATCAGCTTTACCTGGAAAGGTAGTAATGCATCATAAGATTCAAAATGAAGATTTAAACTTAGAAGAATTTATTAGAGAAGCAAAACCAATCATCAGTAGAACTTTAAAAGAAGAATTAAAAAGATTGAATTTTCTCAAATTTGGATTACTACTAGAAGCTATGTTTATAAATGTACAAGAAGAATTATCACCAAGAGGATTTATAACTAAAAATCAAACTATCATAGGAAGTTCAGACATTGATTCAATAGTTGAAAAATGTATAGAAGAAATATTAACTAAAATTCAGGAACATGAAGGACGAGGATCAGGGTGGAGTCTTATAAGTATTGAAGGATTAAATATAAGAGTTCATAAACATGGATATGGACTAATGGGATCTAGTTATATTCGTTTACCAAAAATAATTGAAGATACAAGATCATGTGTTAATGTGAAAAATCAAGATAACGAATGTTTTAGATATGCGATGACATGTAAATTTGTACCAAATCATTGTAATGAACCAAACCAGCACTATGAAAATCAAAGATATAGATATAACTTTCAAGGAATTAGTTATCCTGTATCACTAAAAGATATATCAAAATTTGAGAAGAAAAATCCCGGCACATCTATTAATGTTTTTGGATTAGATAGTTCAAATAAAGTTTATCCTTTACGTATTGCTAAAGAAGAACTAGCAGATCATACAGATTTACTACTACTAACACAAGGAGATGTATCTCATTATGTGTATATAAAGAAATTTGACTCTCTTGTTAATAAACAACTTTCAAAAAATCGAAACAAAAAGCTGATCTGCAAAAGATGTTTTAATTTCCAACGAGAAGGAAGACAAGGAATGGAATGGTTACAAGAGCACAAAAGATTATGTAACAATAATTATGAAGCAAAAATTATTTTACCTTCAGAAAGCAGAGCATTTATTACATTTCAAAAAGTTCATCATCAATATCGTATCCCTATAGTTGTATATGCTGATTTTGAATCAACACTAATTCCTATAGAAAATGAAAATTGTGAAGCTAGAAAAAGTGTCAAATATCAAATGCATAAACCAAATAGTTTTTGTTTAATGGTTAAATCAACATTATCAGAAGAACATTTAAACCAATATGGATTAACTTCAGAACCTCTAGTATATCGTGGTGAAAATGTGGAAACAATATTTCTTGACCATTTATATTTAATAGCTGAAAATGTACAAAGATTATATACAAATATCATACCAATGAAACCGATGGAGGAAGAAGAGGAAATTCAACATGAAAATGCAACTCATTGTTTCTTATGTAAAAATGAATTTACCATTGACAATTATAAAGTTAAAGATCATGACCACCTTACAGGTTATTACAGGGGTGCTGCTTGTAATAAATGTAATTTGAGCTATCGTTTACCACTATTTATTCCTGTGGTTCTCCATAACCTCAGTGGGTATGATGCTCATTTTATAATACCTGAATTAGGAAGAGACGATGGTTCGATAGATGTATTGGCTGAAACATCAGAAAAATTTATAAGTTTCTCTAAAACAGTTGGAAATGTCAAATTAAGATTTTTAGACTCCTACCGATTTATGCCGTCGAGTTTGTCTAAACTTTCTGAAAATTTAAGGAAACAAGATTTTATTGAAACAAAAAAGATTGTAAGTAACGACAAACTGGATCTCGTACTTCGGAAAGGTGTTTTCCCATATGATTATATAGACAGTTTAGAAAAGTTTAATGAAACATCACTTCCGCCAAAAGAAGAATTTAAAAGTAAACTATACGACATGGACATATCTCAAGAGGATTATGATCATGCATGTAAAGTATGGAATGAATTAGGATTTACAACATTGGGAGAATATTCAGATTTTTATGTTAAATTAGATGTAACTTTATTATGTGATATAAGGGAAGAATTTAGAAATACATGTTTTGCAGCATATGGATTGGACCCTCTTCATTCATACACTTCACCTGGACTAGCATGGCAAGCCATGTTGAAAGAAACAAATTGTAAATTACAACTTCTTACTGATATAGATATGGTTTTAATGTTAGAATCAGGAGTTCGAGGGGGATTGACACAAAGTGTAACCAGACATGTTAAGGCTAATAATAAGTATCTGCCCGATTATGATGCATCAAAACCAACAACATTTCTAGGTTATTTCGATGCAAATAACTTATACGGATGGGCAATGTCAAATCCCCTTCCATATGATAATTTTAAATGGATAGATCCAGAATCAATTGGAAATATAATGGATATACCAAAGCATGGTGAAACTGGTTACATTTTTGACGTCGATTTTGAATATCCTGAACATCTTCATGATCATCATTACGATTTACCACTTCTTCCAAAGACTGAAATTTCCCCTACTGGAAGATGGCCAAAATTATTAATGACTTTAAACAATAAGTCTAGGTATGTTGGACATTATTGGATGATACAACAGGCTTTAGACTTGGGATTAAAAATTACAAAAATTAATCGAATACTACAATTCTCTCAATCTTGTTGGCTGAAACCGTACATCGACAACAACACAAGAAGAAGAGCTGCTGCTACATCAAGTTTTCAAAAAGATTTTTTCAAACTGATGAACAATGCAATATTGGCAAGACTTTAGAAAACAAAAGGAAACATAAGAATATCAAATTAGTAACTGATCCAGTAAAATTACAGAAACTAGTGCAACAACCAAACTTTAGTTCATCGGTAATTATAAATGAAAATCTTGTCGTCATTTCTATGAACAAAAAATCAGTTGTATTGGATCGTCCTTTATATCTTGGAATGTCAATATTGGATATTTCTAAAACACACATGTACGAGTTTCATTATAAGAAGATGGTTAATTATTATGGAAGAGATAACATTGGTATTGTATATATGGATACGGATGCACTTATTTACTGGATTAAAACAAATGACATGTATGAGGATTTACGGACCTTTGTATATAAAGATGATTTTGATTTTTCCGATTATCCTAAGGACCATCCAAATTACGACTATGACAAAAACAAAAAAGTATTGGGAAAATTTAAAGATGAAACAAATGGTGTGCCGATGATGGAAATTGTAGCATTAATGTCTAAACTCTATTCATTTCAACTGTACATAAATGAAAGGAATGAATATCAAGTCACAAAAAAAGCTAAAGGAATAAAGACATCTTTCCTAAAGAAGAACGTACAGTTTCAACATTATAAAAGATGTTTGTTTGAAAATGTTGAAACAACTGCAACATTTAACACTATTAGAAGTTATAACCACCAACTTTTTAGTGTCAAACAAACAAAGTGGGCATTAAGCTACAAAGATGACAAGCGACATATTTTAGAAGATAAAATTAATACTCTACCATTTGGCCACTATTCCTTAAACCCTATCGACCAGTAAACCTATTCTTCGTCCTTTACCTTCTTCCTTTTTCCTTTCCGTAAAAAAGAGGGGACATGGCAAGCTCAATGCCATGTTCCCTCTTTTTTACACTAATATTAAATGACCTTGACCTATATTTCAACTATATATAAGAGAATAAACCATTGTATGGATCAGTATTTCTACAAACAGTGTGCAAGCAACACTTTAAGATGGAAAGTGTAAAGGATAAGATTGTAAATGAACTACATAAACCAGCAAGAAGAAGATTTCCAAGAAGAAGTACAATCATTAAAGGAATGAATGATCTTTACCAAGCTGATCTTATTGAAATGATACCACACAGTAAATTAAACAAAGGATTTAAATATATTTTAACAATTATAGACTGTTTTACTAAAATAGCTGATGCTTTACCCTTGAAGGACAAGACTGGTAAAAGTGTTACCAAAGCTATGGAGACAACAATACAAAGAAATAAATTTAAAATTAAACATTTACAAACGGATGATGGAAAAGAATATTTTAATAAAGATTTTGGAGCTTTGATGAAAAAATATAAAATAAATCATTATTCTACAAATTCTGAAGTTAAAGCTTCAATAATTGAAAGATTTAATAGAACATTAAAAGGAGCTATGTATAAACAATTTTCAAAACGAGGATCATATGTGTGGTATGACATATTACCACAACTTATAAAAGAGTATAACAACAAATATCATCGCACCATTGGAATGAAACCTATCCAAGTAAACAGTGCTAATGCCAAAATTGTATTACAACGCATCAAAAATAATACAACACCAAAAATAGAAAAGTTACAACCAAAAAAGTTTAAGGTTAATGATAAAGTTCGTATAAGCAAATACAAAGGTGTATTTAGTAAAAGATATCTGCCAAATTGGACTAATGAAGTATTTACAATTTATAAAGTGCAACCAACTATACCTGAAACTTACATTTTAAAGGATAATAAGGGTGAATTACTTCAAGGTGGATTCTATGGACATGAGTTGTTAAAATCAACAGTTGGTGATGTATATCTTGTTGAAAAGGTTTTACAAAGGAAAAAGGATATGGTTAAAGTTAGGTGGTTAGGATTTGATAAAAGTGAAGACTCTTGGATTCCTTCAAAAGACTTGGTATAGTTATTAAATAGCTCATTATGTGTTTAACCTTTAAACAAGATGGAGATTGTACAACAAAAAGATCGATTTAATATTAATAATATTGATGAATTGACAGTTGACAATAATAAGTTAAATCATGGTAAACATGGTGAATTACTACCAAATACTATAAGATGTTTAATAACTGGTCCTTCAAATTGTGGAAAAACTAATGTTGTCTTTAACCTTATAACTAATCCTAAAGGTTTACGCTTTAACAATATATATATTTTTTCAAAATCATTGCAACAACCAAAATATCAATTATTAGATAAAATACTTGCAAGTGTACCTGAAGTGAATTTCTACAAGTTTAATGCTAGTGAAACAATAATGCAACCAGGTGAAGCAAAACCATTTTCCATTTTTATATTTGACGATGTTTCTTGTGAAAATCATGATACTATAAGAAATTATTTTGCTATGGGAAGACATAATAATATTGATAGCATTTATATTGGTCAAACATACAGTAAAATTCCAAAACAACTTATAAGAGACAATGCAAATATGTTGATCATCTTTAAGCAAGATGAGACAAATTTAAAGCATATATATAATGATCATGTTAATGCGGATATGCCATTTGATAAATTTAAAGAAATGTGTGGTAAAGCATGGAATGAAAAATATGGATTTCTCGTTATTATGAAAGAAGAAGATATTAAAAATGGTAGATATCGTATAGGATTGGATAAATTTGTATTAATACGTTGAACTACCTATGCTACATCTAGTAACACTTTGAACTTCACAGTGTAAACATGGTGAATCAAGAAAAACTATTAAAAGAAATAAAATCACTCAGTGATTCTATTAGGATAAAGAATCGTGCATTAAGGATGGGTTTAAGTGAAAGAGAAGAATTTTTAGAGAATACATTTAAACCTATCACGGAACCTTTAAAACAGATATCAGAAACTATTGGTAAACCTCGTTATGAAGGAGAT
The DNA here is from genome assembly GCA_030545055.2 of Neoaliturus tenellus. Taxonomy (NCBI): domain Eukaryota; kingdom Metazoa; phylum Arthropoda; class Insecta; order Hemiptera; family Cicadellidae; genus Neoaliturus; species Neoaliturus tenellus. Next base: position 55,743,356 of record CM061535.1, on the reverse strand, counting down.
GTTTTACTACCAGTTTCTAAACAAGAAGTACAAGCATTAAAAAAAGAAGATGATGATGATGATTCATATACAAGTGCTAGTGAACAAGAAGAAATAAAAAATGAAGAAGAATCAATTGTTGAAAAGGAAGAACAGCCAATACCTGAAGCAGAACAATCTATTCCAAATTTAACTCAATTGAGTAGTGATATATTACAACATGGACCTCTTGGACGAAAATATATAATGAAAATGCTACATGACATGAAATCAAATCCAAATTTAAGTAAATCACATGTATATGGAGCAAGAATTGATGGAAATGAATTGAAAATTGGTAACTCTAAGCTTGAAGTAACTCAAGACGATTATATCATTATTGGTGACCATAGATATAAAGGAACAAAAGGATTATATGAATTAATTTTTAAAAATATACCAATAAAATATTCAGCAAAAGATTTAAATACTTTTAAAGAAATTTTACAAAATACTAACGCTCATAAAAGAAACTACTCAAAGGATGGAATGATTAATCGTTCACGTGCAACAAAATATAGTATTGTTATAAAAAAATTGTTTCCCCCACGAAAATTACCAACATTACGTACTACACCGGCTGTGAGACAACCTTTAAAAAGAAAGTCTTTATCACTTATGGATTTATCACTTCTTGAACAACATGGTAAAAAGAGTAAAGGAGATACTTCAACATCTGGTAAAGGATTAATGAAAAATCTATACAATACAAATGTTATCTATTACAACGACATCAATAAATTAGTTGACAGAATGAGACTATTGCATGAAGCTATTGAAGCCGGTCATACTGGTTTAAATAATGAATGGGTGGCTCTAGTTGATGAACTTAAAAATCGTGGTATAATTGTATAATTGTCCGCAAATATAAAGAAGTTACAAGTATAAGATGTATCAGTTCTAACATGAGCGTCGACAAGTTCGGACGCTACTCCGCATTAGGAGTGCAAGTTGGAGAAGACAGAAAAAAAAGCGGATCACCGCAAACACCTGAAGGTGACTATAACATAAGTAATAAACGTTTAAAATTAGTTAAAGATCCAGAAGAAGATACTGATGGAGCAAATTTAAAGACAGTAAAAGAAGCTACTTCAACATCATTGAAATTACATAAGAATACTTATGATGTTGAATCACATAGATTAATTAATGTTGGTAAACCAACTGAAGGTTCTGATGCAATTACTAAAGAGTACTTATCATCTGAACTTTCAAATACTGTAAAATTGCAATGGGGTAACAACTTAAAAGATGGACAAACATATGATGCTGGAAATTATAGAATAACCAACGTGGGAAATCCCAAAAATGATAAAGATTCAGTTAATAAAGAATATTTACATTCTATAATACCGGAAAAAACTGAACATGGATATTCTTTTTATAAATTTATTATAAATGACATTGGATACCCAAAGGAAGACGGTGATGCTGTAAACGTAAAATACATCAAGGACAACTGTATTTTACAAGATGTTAATGAAATCGATTGTCATGATAAAACATTGACAAATGTAAAGTTTGGTTCTCAACCAAAAGATGCTGTTACTATAGAACAATTATCTAAATAATTAAAAAAGGAAACATCCAATTTTGTAAAACATGAAGATGCCGTGTTAAAGCGGGGAGATAAATTTATACATGGAAATGAAAAGTTTAATTTAATGCAAGGAAATAATGATGAATGGGATGCAGGACGTAAAACAATAACAAATGGAAGATTTGGTATAAAAGATACAGATGTACCTCTAATGGTGCAAACATTAATTGCTACTGGTGGTACATTAGGTACATACAATGGTCGTAATAGAAGAATAAAAGATATTTATCCTGGTTACGAAGCAAATGATTGTGTTACAATGAAACAAACAATAACTTGGGATAAACACTTTGGGACCAAATATGATGCAAAGATGAAGAAAATAATTAATATTTTACCAGGCGAAGATTCAAATGATGCTGCTACTATTGGACAAGTCATAAAAACATCAAAAAGTGATTCAACAGCTTACACATGTAATGATAAACGTATTATGCAATTACATGATCCTCAACATCCAAAAGATGCTGTAAATTTAGATTGTTTAATAAGAATAGTGGGCAATTTACTTATTGATACCCATAATCATATAGCTAGTACAACGAGTCATGTGATAATTCAACCCGATGAACGGGAAGCTTGGATTAAAAATAGAATTATAAATCAATATATAATTAATTTGAATAACTAAGTGTTTAAATATAAAAAATTATACATAACTTATTCATTTATGTAATGTATCTTGTGGAGTAAACACACCAGTTTATATAAGACTACATAATGAAGGCCGTATCACTCAGTCATCATCAAGACAGCAACAAGAGAGGACGTGGTATAACTTCAACTGCGTTATCCCTGCTTAGACGGATACCTATTGGTGCTGTTGTAAATCGAGCAATAGACGCTTTACCATACGAATTACATATTCCTGGAGGTTATCAATATTGTGGACCTGGAACTAAGTTGGCAAAACGTTTAGCAAGAGGAGATCCTGGAATTAATAAATTAGATCAAGCTTGCAAACAACACGATATAGCATATTCAAAGTTTAAAGATTCAACAAATAGATCAATAGCAGATAAAATTCTAGCAGAAAAAGCTTGGCAAAGAGTAAAATCAAGTGACGCAAGTATTGCAGAAAAAGCAGCGGCTTGGGCAGTAACAACAGCCATGAAGACAAAAGCTAAGTTTGGTGGTGGAAGACGACGTCGCAGAGGAAGACCTGCAAAAAGAAGAGCTCCCAAAAAAGGTGGAAATATTAGAAAGAGACGTCGTAGAACTCGTAAAGCAAAAGTAAAAAAGGCTTCTGTTTGGTCAATGGTAAAAAACGGAGCAGGTTTATACCTAAGACCGTACCGTGTGTACTAAATAAAAAAAATCAATTGATAATTCCAAATAAAGCCTTAACTAATCATCAGTTAAATGATTATGTAAAATGTTTGAAAATACCATTCTTTCGAGGAGTTTTTATGAAAGATGCATTACCAACTAAAATATGGAAAAATGAAACTGGAATAGTAAATTTGGATTCCACCTATGGTCCAGGCACTCATTGGGTATGCTATAAAAAGCTCGGACAAACCGTTTACTACTTTGACAGTTTTGGCAATCTACCACCGCCTAAAGAACTTCAACATTATTTTCAAAACTCTAAAAACATTTTTTACAATTACAAAAGAGAACAACCTAACAATACTGAAATATGTGGACATTTATGTTTGGAGTTTCTAGCGAAAAGTGTCAGTCACCTTTAAGATGTCATCGTATACAGTGTCACTGAGTGGAAATTCATCCACATTAAAAAGTACTCTATTCCCAGCATTGCGTTTATCCAAGGAAAGATTATGGGAAGCGGCATTACTTGATTTGACTACCTACAATTCAATTCCTAATGTTACAGAAGGAAAAAACAATTTACTACATTATTATGAAACTAAGGATGCTGCAGGAAAATACTCAGAATTGAAAATAATTACATTTCCTACTGGAGCTTATGAAATTGATGATATAAACCAATTACTACAGAAAAAACTCGGAGAAGAAAATATCACCGTTAAAGGAAACAATAATACTTTAAAAGCAGAAATAACTTCAAAATATTATATCGATGTCGGAATGAAAAACTCTATTGGCAGTTTACTTGGATTTACAGATACAAAAAAGAAAATCTTAACTCCTGAAACTACTCATTCAGGTAATACAACTGTTACAATATTAAAAGTAAATAGTATTGATGTAACATGTAATATTATACATGGATCATATAGAGAAGGAGTAAATCAGCATATTTTACATACATTTTATCCAACAGTTGCTCCAGGTTTTAAAATTGTTGAGAAGCCACAAAACTTGATATACCTACCGTTAAACACCAGTTTCATTTCAGACATCGTACTGAACATATTGGATCAAGACGGTCATAGTGTTGACTTTAGAGGAGAAACAATTACTATACGAATACACATCAGAGCGGCGACATAAAAATCAACATGGGATTATCATTTAAACCACAACGGAAGAGTCGGGAGCTCAGTAGCTCCTCGACATTGGAAGAGTTAACATCAGACAACATTCGTTTTCTACAAAAGATTGGATTGAAACTTAACAACGATGGATATCCTGGATATATCTCAAGGACCGACATTCGACGAAACACTATGGGAGAAGGAATATCACACACACAACCCTTACACTTCATCAAAATTAAACAATAATGATGAAATAAGAATTCCCATTCAACAACAAGATATTTACACATTACCATGTGAAAGTTATTTGTACATCGAAGGAAGGGTATTAAAATTGGATGGAAAAACTGCTTCAACAGTTCCTTTTATAAATAACCCAATAGCATATCTTTTTGATGAAATAAGGTATGAGATATCAGGGGTGACAGTTGATTCAACAAAAAAGGTTGGTATAACAACTACATTAAAAGGATTAACATCATTAACACCACATGAGAAGAATTCAATAGTCACTGCCGGATGGGTTGCTCCTGATAAAGACACTATAACACCTGCTTCCAACGGTCATTTTGATTTTCATGTACCTTTACGATTGCTTTTAGGATTTGCTGAAGATTACAAAAGGGTTATAATAAATGTTAAACAAGAATTAGTATTACTCAGATCTTCAACTAATAAGGACTTAATACTTGCAGACCCTGCAACTACGGAAGATAAACTGGAATGGCAACTACAATTGGATAAAGTTGTTTGGAGAGTACCTCATGTAAGATTGGCTGATGAACATAGAATCGTATTGTTAAGAAAGTTAAAATCTGACCGTGACATTGTAATGCCATTCCGAAGTTGGGAATTTCATGAATACCCTACATTACCCCAAACAGAACGACAAACATGGACCGTCAAAACATCAACTTACTTGGAACGTGCAAGGTACATAATACTCGGTTTTCAAACTAAGCGAAAAGATGTTATTACTGCAAATGCTGGTCAATTTGATCACTGTAAAATAAAGAATTGTAAAGTTTTCTTAAACTCTCAATTCTTTCCATATGACAATTTAAATGTCATGTTTAGCAAAAAACGTTTTTCCATTTTATATGATATGTATGCAAGATTTCAATCATCATATTATGGAAAGACTAATACACCACTATTATCTCCTGATCAGTATTATTCCAAAGCTCCAATAATTGTAATCGATTGTTCAAAACAAAATGAATCAGTAAAATCATCAAGTGTGGATATAAAAATTGAAATGGAATTTGAAGAACCAGTAGCGGATGGAACTTCGGCATACTGTCTAATTCTACATGATAAAATAGTTACTTACACACCACTGACCGGAATAGTGAAGAATGTACTTTAAAAATAATTAGTACAACTACTGCAAAATATTGAGGTTAGAATTATCTTCCTCAATTTTTAAGGTTAGAATTTTGTTTATAAAACACAAGTTGAAAATAAACAATTATGTAATTGTATAAATTTCAAAAATTTTACAAAAAATATAAAAGCAGGAAATTAACTAGTAGAAACTTCATTCTATCTTCAACCGTCGTTTGGGAAACATCGTTCGCAAGATGAATTCTACTAACGGAGAAGAAAATACACCTCTAATGGATGAAAATAGTTCTGATATAGAAAAGCAAGTTGAACAAGAAATGGATGAATTCCTCAAGTTTAACAAACATAAGAAGAAAGAAGAAGAAGGAGAAGATGAAAAAGAAGTAAAAAGAAAAAAGGTTGAAGTTAACATTACAACAAATATTTTAACAGAAGTATTTCTTCGAATTTTCTACCCTATTTCTTCATGCATGACAAAAAGTATATCTGTTGGAATTGTAAAATCATTGGATTATTCACCAATTGTTATGTTAAATCAAGGAAGTAAAATGGTTATTTTTACTGAAACTTCTTGGGATTCTCTAATGAAACATTTACATCTTTTGGAATGTTATTTAACTAACAACACATTTGGAAAAAGAACAAGATTAAGTTTATTAGAATCAAATATTGAAGTTGATATAATCAAACATCGTGGGGGACAAGTTGTTCGCTTCAAAGATTTAACTAGACATGATGTAAAATTACATTTCACTAAAGAAGAATTTTACACTTTAAGTTGTACTACCGGTCCTGTCACTAGATACTTAAAACAACTAGTATTTTCAAGTACAATAATTAAAGATTATCTAATCAATACATTGGACAGACAACCATTCATTCCAATTTTATATGGTCCTGTGGATACTTCAATTTTTAATCGAATACCTCAAGAAGTGGATATGTGGAGACAATTAAACAACTATCACACCAATTTTAATATAAACGAAGAAGCGCAAGAAATAAAAGAAGAACAATCGTGTTTGTAATAACAGTCAGTTGTGGATGAGACTTCATTATGAACAAACGGGTTTCGTTTTCTACTGCATCACAGTTAATGGAAGTTAAAAGAGGTATAATTGAATTTCAAGCTTTTCGAGGGAATGATGGAAATTTCATTATTAAAGAATTAGTAATTTTGGATATGAACACATCTGTAATTTATCATTACTTGTTCAAACCTCCATTTCCATTCAATAAACTAACAACTAAAGCGAAAGTTACAAACAAATGGTTAAACAAACATTTTCATAACTTAAAATGGGATGAAGGTTTTATTCATTATAACATGATGCCGCATATTATGAATCATTATTGTAAAGAGTTTAAAACTATCTACACAAGAGGATTGGAAAAAGCAAATTGGATACAATCATTTACAAGCAATGAAGTGATAAATGCAATAATAGATAGAGATTTCCAATGCTACTTTAATGAACTTTGTATTTCATCAAAAAGTTTTAAACATCGAAGGTCACAGTGTGCTTTGAAGAATGCCTACCGCTTGAATAATTTCCTTCAACAAAGTGGTGGGGGTAGCATCAGTGGTGGGGGTAGTGTCAGTGGTGGGGGTATTCTCGATAATAAAAGTGAGAGCGCTACCATGACACAGCATGAGTATTACTCGAACCTCCGAAGAGACAACATCTCCAACGGATATTCTTATTAACAAGAAGATTAGCATCAGCAAAAACATTAAGATGGCATCAAACAACTTACTTCAAAATTTAGTTGAACAATTCAACGCTCATTCAAAATCAACAATCCTACCTACAAAAAAATGTTCCGAGCTGAAAGAAGAAAAACACTACATCATTCATACAATAAAGAAGATGGAAACTTCAGTAGGTGATGCTATAAATTGCACATTAAGCGAGGCACCTTATACAATTGGTGATGAAGCAAAATTTCAAATCTTCCTACCAAAGCGCTTCGTACAACTACTACAAAATGAAGATCTTCGTATAATTCAACCCGGCGCACTCTATTTGGTATCACATGGACCAAGTGGAAACAATTCTACTGAACTTACAATTCATGTAACACCTACTACTGATTAGTTTGTACATAAGATTGTAAATATTTCTTTGTATTTGTTTCTCAATAAATATGATATAAACCTAAAAAAAAAAATAAAAAAAAAGCTACATATTGTAATGTGTTTGTACATTACAATATGTTGCTTTTTTTAAAAATTCCATGGGATGACCTTGACCCAATTTTGTGTGATAATAAAAGTGAAAATCAACTTGTTAAATTCATCAGTCTACGACTACCTTTCGTACCGTACACATCTCACTCTCTATCACTAAATACAAAACTTCAACATGTCCCTAAAGGTTAAATGTGCATCTTATGATACCAACACCATAACTACTTTTGAACAACTTGAAGATTTAACTAACGAAATGCGAGTTTTACTTACCGGTGGTTATCATTTAACTGTTGATGTTAGTGCTACTAATACAAGGATGTTCACTAAAACAAAATATTGCGATGATGAAATATTTTTTTCTACACAACCTACAACTTCTTCATCGCCAGCTGGTCAACATAACGTCAAGTTCCAGAAGTATTACCAATGTTGAATAACTTTTAATAAATAAAAATTACAACTAAGGAATCACGTGATCAATGTCAAGTTCATAAAAAGGATGTAACAGTTTGATAAATAATCATTCGCTTCTCAGCTCTCGCCACAACAAGATCTATTCTACAAAATGTTATACAGAATGATGATTGAACTTGATGGGAAAATCTATGGAAAGGATTATAACACTGTTGAACAAATGACACAAGATTTAGATGTATTAACTAAAGAAGGATATCAAGCTAAATTAATTTTAAAATTTCCTGAAGTACATCCACTATCAACAGAAGAACTTATTGCTATGGCTAAGGCAGAGAGAGAAAAAAAGTCTGAAGAAAACAAACAGAAACAAACTTCCTAAATTTCAATAATCCTTACACTTGTAAGGTATAATTTTTTAAAACTCCATTTGGATGACCTTGAAATTACCCCTACCACTTTTCATAGTACATAAAACTCGCTATTCATCACTATACAATCTTATTCTTTCACTAGACTCCGCAGCGTCAACATGGAAGAGCAAAAATACAAGTACAAACCTCGTTACTGTTGTGAACAACAGTGTACAGATTTAGGACCAATGATGGTGGATGGGTTAGCTTGTACTAAATGTGAATTCTTCGGATCTTGTTATTGCAAATGTAAAACGAAACAACTACCGCCACCGGAATTGCGAACTTTCAAATTTTACAAATCAAGATATTTTCATACATGTTGTCCTCAAAGATGTTTCAAATTTCACCCTCTAGATCTTGCTCATTGTCAACGCACCAAGTCTCATCAAGATGATTTTTGTACACATATGATAAAAAGATGTAAATACAGATCAGATTGGTATTCCGATCCTGTAGAACCATCAAATGTATAATTTCAGTTTTACACTCTTTTTTAAAACTTCAATTGGATGACCTTGAGATTTCCCCCACCATTAGTTCTAATTTTTATATAATATTAAATCATTCCACTTCCAACACTCTAACTAACAACATGGAAGGAAAATTTATCAAGTTTGAACATATAATAACTGACAGGGAGGAGATGGAAGAATTGTTTCAAAACTTACTTTCTGTCATTGACGAATATCCTATAAGATGGTTCAGAATTGTAGTTCAATATTTAAATCCTGGTGAATTGTTTTCTTCATCGAGTGAAGAGGATGAAACAACTACTTCGGTTCAAATAATTGAATTAAAAGACGAAGAAGAAGAAGAAGAACTAAACGTTTTATTCAATCATAAGCTCAAGGTCCCCTATATAGAAGCCCCCTCCCTAGAAAGCCCCCCTCCCTAAACACCTGCTCAAGGTCGCCATTATATAAGCCCCCTTCCCTAGGCGCTAATCCTCATTCGATTGCCAACTCTCTAACGATGAACACTTCTCAATTGGCACGAATGAATGCTAGTTTTGAAATAAACTCAAAAGATGATTTACAAGAAATATTTAATGCTTTAAATGAAATTATAGATAAATTTAACGCTATTACAATGAATTTGGAAATAACTTACGCTTGTCCTATTTGTAATAAGGTTAAAAGTTCTGATGAAGACAGTTTACTAAATACTACTCCTCTTACCCCTCTACAGTCGGACACAACTTCTGAGGCAAATGATGAGCAGCATCTTTCCCCCACCGCTTCTATGTAACAACGCTCTTTCCCCCCACCACTTCTTTATTTAACCGACATTTCCCTCTTTTAACTCTCATTCCATCCTCGCCTCTTCAACTATCAACATCGCTTCTTTCAAAATTTCAAAAAACACAAACATGATGGATATGATGGATGAAGTTCCATTTGTAACAAGGATGGAAGAGGATAAATTGAAATTGGAAATCAAACGATTGGAAATGGAACGGGAAAACCAACTCGAGATGTTACGTTTGTTCAAACTTTTTAAATACATCATCTGGGGACTCTGCGTTTACCTTCTCATCGTCGTCGGTGTTTGTGTTTACAACTCTGTAGTTCATAACAAAACTTCAACCTGTTTAAACACTGCTGTCACACATTGATTGTATGTTTTTCACAAATAAAATTCACAAACCTAATTCTATACCTATCCCGCTATCACCGGAGTTAGTTCTACTCTCCGAACTATTACTCCGGTAGTAGCGGGATAGGGTTTTTTAAAACTTACTCTGGATGACCTTGACATACTTTCCATAACCCAATTGTCAAGTTGAATTTCAAATTTCAAATAACATCTCCTCCCCCACCGGAAGCTGTATGGCATGGCATATGGCGGCAGCGACTGATTTGGCAGCTGGCCGATGGCAGCTGGCCGGCAGCGGCTGGCAATTGGCACGACTTCCGTTTTGAAAGTAACCAAACCCCACTACTGGAAGAAATCCCCTAGTTTACAGGTTTATCACAACCTACCGTATCACAAAGTGTTAAGTGTGGTCAAACTCTTGGCTTTGGCACTAGTACTCGTAAAGCCGCATTTACACTATACAACTTGTTCTATAAACTTTTGTTGAGCAACATGTTTTATACAACTTTTGTTTTTAAAACTTGACCTTGTGTTTATAAAACTTTTGTTGTTAAACATTTCATCTTAAGCGCTAAACTTCAGTCTTAAACATGTTTAACAAAAGACCACAGTCACCATTGAGTGCTTGCGACGATGATATGGTGTTGACTGCTGCCACATGTGTTGTGATTTGCTGTGCTAGAATTAAGGAAAAGAGCAAAACGTCGCTTTTGGGCACGTCCTTCGCTGCAAGCTAGGAGTAGGTACAGTGGTAGTGAAACGTTACAAGATTTATAACATGATGACCAAGATTTGTTGGAAGGGGAATTGAGGACTGATGGTAGCTTAACCACTTAATCGGTGAGGACCACTCCACTAACTTAAAAAACACTTTACTTACAAATAAAAGCACGTGTTGTAGGCGGCAGCAGGAAGCGTACTAACATGACAGAACAGCAGAAATAATGTTTGGTCAACAAGTTTGACGTTTTAAGAAGGTATTAAACATGTTGTACAACAAAAGTTTATGAAACACAAATTTCCTTTGATCTTTCCGACACGGCTCGGGAAACCTGCAACCTGTTGCAAAACAAGATTTTTTGGTTTTTAAACACGTTTGTTGTACAACTTGTTTAAGAAATTTCATTGCATTCTGAAACATGTTCAAACCAATTAGTATAATTGGTTGCACAACAAAAGTTGTACAACAAGTTGTATAGTGTAAATGCGGCTTAAATATTTAAGTGATTTTCTAAACTTCCCTCTCCATAAAATTTTATTGATTATTTCGGTCCGTTACGGTGTAGTTTTCAAAGCGACAACATCACCCACGTGGCCCTGGATTTTCTGTAAATAGTATATTTTTCTATTATTATTATTATTATTTTATTTGCTAACTCTAAATATTTTGTTGTTTGCTTTGTAAAAGTAGACTCACTTATATTTGTTGTTAAAAATAGTGAAATGATTTTAGATGTATATTTTTCACGGATAAATTTATCAGTGAAAGAGTATAAATTTTAATATTTAAGGCCGGATACGGGTTCCAAAGAGTTTTAAAATCGTTAGAGTATGATAATATTGCGTCTGTATGGGAACTAGATTTAAATTCAAACACAAGAATTTATCCTCTCCTAATGGAAATGAACATAACCATGAAGCTACTCGGCTTCATCAGGTGAACAGATTTCCCATCAACAAATTTATCCAGAGCCTCAAAAAGAAGGTAGTTGGTATTGACAAGCGGCCTACTAAGTTTTTAACAGGAAATAAGTCAAAAAAAATAAAAAGTAATAAACATATTTTAGTTGTTCGTTTAATTTTAATGTATAGGCCTAATGTAAAATTATCTAATTTGCAAATATTAAAACTCTATGTTGTCTCATGATATGATACTGAAATAGACCCACTACTTCGCGCAGTTAATGCATGACCCAAGTAAAACCTAAAATGGGGACCTCGGGATCCGGCTCAAGCCCCTGGCTTCGGCCAGTCCGGATATTGGGTTGGAATCGAGGGGGCAGAGGTTGTCGGTATGCTCGGCACACAGCTTCGGCTGTGGGGGGCCCTCCAGCCTTATCTGGGGGCGTTGCTCACAAACGAAAGCTGAGAAGTACCATGGGTAGTGGTGCCACTGTCACTCACAGCGGATGGTCATTTTGGGTCACCGCCGGCTGAGTACCACAGGCCTAGTGAATTCCGGGTTTTGTGGGGGTCTAATCCGCCTTAATGTGATTTGGGACAAATGTTCCATAACTCCCTTGGTCGCAAGACTGGTCCGGTTGAGGCTAATGCCAGGTACGGACTACCCGTGAGGGTAGGGGGAGCCAATACGAGGTTACCTCGTAGAGGAAAAAAAACGCAGACGAAAAAAAAAAAAAGTTAATGCACGTCTCTGGTCGTCCCTTGGAGCGTTTCGCGCAGTTGATGCATCCCTAGCTACCTGGCTCAGGTCAATTCGAGCAGTTGATGCACGCCCATGCTGTAGCCCTACGATTTTAAAACATCATTACGAAGATTAGCCCTACTACAGTAATAGACCATCTCTCTTGCTGGCTTAATCTTGAGTGTATAGCGAAAATAAATAAAGTATATCGAATGACTGCCTTGCCTTTAAGACAAACCCAACTAAATAATATGATAAATCATTTATTATTAGCTATTCATAATTAATTAATTGTCCTAAAAATAAGGAAATATAAATATCCTTACTATAAAGTTTGTTCCACCTGCAACCTCTGGGCGTGGAACATGTTGATGGGCATGAGATACAAAAATTATAAAATAATTTACTAACAATTATAAATTGGAAGTGGTGTTAATTTTATTGGATCGGATAGGCTACGTTGTAAATTATTCAGGAAATAAATGTAACGGGGAATAGGGATAAGGTTAGGATTACCCTACTGAAATAATGATAGTACAAGAGGAATCCTCACCTTAAATCATTCACAAAGTCATTACGTATAGTCATAGATTAAGTATGCTTAATCTATGGTATAGTCAAAGTAATGTTGTAATCGAGATAGTGTAGATTGTTTTGCGCCAATGATTAATGGCACTTTGAAACCGAAGTTTTGTCAGTTTTATAATAAAACCGAAAACAAAAACAAGATATCTAATAAATAAAACTGCGTCAGAGATATAGTTGCACTAAGTTTAATTATTCTTAGCGATAAAATTGTCTCAATTTATCATTTCATAACGTTTTAAAGCAATGAGATGCACTTCGCTGCCGTCGTAGTGTATTAGTGTTTAGTCAGTAAATCATAGTTGGGAGTTGACAGGTTTGCAGCTGCCGAGATGCCTTCTAGTCTCTAGGTCTAGATATGCCCTAACCTTTAGGCCGGCAATACACTACCTTACTTTTCACCGGACCGTACATCGGGTCGAGCATCGTACCGGACCAAAAACGCAAGTCCGGTAATGTGTCATGGGACCATACAACGTACCAGACGTCGGACCGAGCACCGTACCGAACGTTGAGCAGAGCGCTCTAGAGGCGGTTTTCTACCGAAAAAAACAAAAAAGGACAATTCGGTGTACGGTAGTGTGTCAAGGTCAATTTTTCTCCGTACGCGTCTCCCCGTACGCTCGTGATGAACGCCCTAAAACCCCTTTCCCCTATACCCTTCTCCACCACAACCTCCAGCGCTCTCACTCACTCACACCCCCCCTCTCTCTCTCTCTGATCTTCCTTTACCTCGCTCGGTGAATTTGTACAGTACAATGCTCGGAGAGATGTTCGGAGTAAATTTACCTCCCTGCACAGTGTAATGTTCTGTTCGATGTTCGGTCCGATGCCCGATGTACGGACAGGAGCAAAGTACGGTAGTGTGCCCTCTTAAAGGACCTCTAACCAAGAACAAGTTTTATAACTAGTGATGAGCTACATCGACTTTTTAAAGACTAGACTATGACTACTGCAGTTGGAGCTAAATACTCGACTAATAAGTCGACTACTTTGTATATTCGACAGTCAACTTCTTTTCGTCGCTCATTGACTGTAGTCGCACGACACAACCAATGTACAGTCTAGTTTTCTGTAGACTACTTTGTGGTAGTTTCCCGATCCACTGACGAAACATTCGTTGAAATAAGTATGACTAGCAAATAATACAGTATGCATAATATAGGCTACACTCAAGGCAACAACGTACAGTCTACTAACTACACAGCCTTTATTTCTACTTTTCATAAATTTTGTTAGTTTTACTATTATCAGACTAAAATTTTTATCTGATGATACGGAACATTATGATTGAAATAAAAATTGTAATTAGTTATTTTAAACTTTTAATGTCAATTAAGTAAAAGTAAATAAATCAAACAATATACATTTTTTTTTAAATATATAACATGATAGAACAGGGATTTATGTAGAACTGTCACAACAAGCATCAGTGTAGGTAAAGGTATGTTCATTTCTCAGCCAGAACTAGACAGGAAGTAGTCGACTACTTCCAGGAAGAAGTCGATTTGGCACAGCACTCACTGACCTGACTCAGCTCAACTCGGACGCAAAAGAAGTCGAACCGCTGGTAGTAGTCGACGAATGCATGCTAAATGGGTACAAGCCACAAATCAGTGCTAAATGGGTACAGCTTGGGGTGACTGGTGTTTAATGACCGTTTGACGAGGGTTTGGTGCGAAGGCCGTATACAGAGGGAGTGCTGAATCGGTACACTACCTGCCTCGCCAGGGGCGGCGCGGCGGCGGCTTACCACCCACACATTAGAATACAGTACTTCTAGTGTTTATGTGACATAATAATATCTTAACATTCATACATTGTCATTTTGCGAGTTCTGCAATAGTTTGTTAGGTACTATAGTTATCTTCACACCACTTACTTTACAGTCTTCTTCCATTTACTTTATTCTAGTGATAAAATTTTGTAAGAAGACGTATCTGACACAGTTTCCCACCCGCCCCGCGTGGTGAAACACTCCGGTTATCTCAACAGAGGGTCCGGCTGGGATACACCGTGTAGAACATCTACCACGGAGTTCGTAACAAAGAAATATATAAATATTAATACTGTATACCGGGTGTCCCAGACCACCCGTACACCCCTTTTAAAATCTACAAAATTGATTATTCACAAAAACAAATTGTGTCATTATAGGTAGCCTAAACCGGTTGCGCTACGTCCATTGATGGTAATTTCAATGTACAGGGTGCACCAGAAGTAGCATAACCAGACCAAAAGTCACTAATTTTTGTAGTAGTAAAAAAGCAGATTTTATAACATTTTTTTATTATACGCGTAATTTTAAAAGTACGGGTGATGTGGGAGACCTGGTATATGGCCGTTTTAAGGGTAACCTTCGGGAGACAAAGTTGGCTAACTTAAAAGAATATGCCCTTGATGAATAAGAAATGTTGATTTTTATCGGTAGCAAAATGCCGCTTAACCGCTTAAATTAGATTTTCAGGCCGAGGTAGGCCGTAGAACCCTAATCATATTTCCAAATGTAAACAAATATGGAATACATTATATCTGGTAATAGGCCTAATAATCGTTTATAAATTGCAATTTGGATTAAAAATTAAATGGTTTAGTCTCAATGTTCTAGAATCTAGATAGTACAATGGTAACCGAGTCTTGCTCGTTGATTCTACGTTACTTTTAAAACAAACGTTTAAAAAGTAGCATTCTTTAATTTTTGTATACCTTAAGCTGCTATTTCCTTGCCTTGATAACAACCCAGTACTATACCAGGTTAACCGAGCCTGGCTCGGTTTTCATTCAATATAGTGTCACGGTAATAGAGCTACCGTATTAAATTTCCTTCAACAACCAATTATACCACTTCACAATTAACAGCTGTTTCACAAAGTCTGCTTAACATTAATGTTCCTTTATTTTTGTATACCTTTCGTTGTTATTTCGTTACCAAAATAGCAACCCATAAGACCAATGTTAAAAATTATTATTTTTAAACTTAAATTTAGACAAAATTAGATTTTTCCTTGAATTGAGGCCTTTTCTATACTTATTTTTGGGCCAAAACACTCTTAAATGCAAAGTTTAAGCAAAATATACCCGCTAGATTTCGAGATCGTGGAACACACATCCCTTCAGACATTGCTCGTATTATACGAGTAGTTTAGGATAAACCAAAGACTAAGCAATGACACTTTTTTAAGAAAGAAAACTATTTTTCTGGGGTTGGGGCTGTTTAAAACTTGTTTTTGGATCGAACGCTCTCAAATGCAAGAAAAATACATTGCTTCAGACACTGCTCGTATTATAATACAGAATATATAAAGTTCAAGACGCGGAAAATATTAGTTTCTTAATCTAGTCTGAATTGTATAGGGAGTGATTCACGATGGGAAGCAGTTTTTTCCTTCGTTAGAAACACTATTAAATAGCCTTGGCATGATTGCTCTAGTATAAAATTCTTTAAGTAATGCTACAAATAATTATTAGTATACATCGTTCGCCAGTCTGAATCGGAGAAAGAGTATAGGCCTAGTACAACCCCCGTTTTAAAAGGTATGAAATGTATATATGACTCAAAATGTGCTTTAAAAAGACTTAAAAGAGATTTGAACGAGGCTAAAAATTGTATAAAGGTTTGAAAAAGGTTTGAAAAAGAATCGAAAGACTTGCAAAAGACTTGAAAAACAATTGAAACAGGTTCGAGAGAGGCTTTGAAAGGCTCGATAGAGCCTTGAAAAGTACTTGAAAGAGGCTTGAAAAAGGCTCGACAAACACTTAAAAAGTGCTCGAAAGGCCCTTGAAAAATACTTGAACAGACCTTGAAAATATTTAAAGGCTTGAAAAAGACTTGAAAATCCATTGAAAAAGGCTCAAAAGAGACTCGAAAAAGACTTGAAAAAGGCTTGAAAGAGGCTCGAAAAACACTTGAAAAGGGCTTGAAAGAGGCTCGAAAAACACTTGAAAAGGGCTCGAAAGATGCTTGAAAAATACTTGAAAAGATTAGACAAGACTTTAAAGGCTTGAAAGTGACTTGAAAAAGAATTAAATGAAACACTTGATTTAAGTTGAAATCGATTCCACATCACGGTGACTAAGAGCCTTGAATCAAGTTTGATTCAAGTTTTCAGGCTCGATTGGTAAGGTTTGAATCAAACCTTCAAGCCTCAAAAATCAAGCTTGAATAAAGTTCGAATCGAGCCTTTTTTGCTATGTATGAATATTACTTTAATTTATTTAAGGCCAGCAACATATATACATTAAAGAAAGTGAATCTTGTAGTAGTTGTGTATAATTTTGTCGTAAATCGTAACCGGAAAAACCTGTTATCTATTTTTGCTTTATGGCTACGGTATTTTTTATTTAAGTTATCAAATCTGTTTTTAATTCTATACATAAATTTAGAAGGGATTTGATGTGAATTACGACTATCTCAACTTCAAAACGCAAATGTTATACAATGTGGATTTATCTGTATATTTTAAAAAGAGGGCTATCAAACGACACAGGTTGATCCTGGTAGATTCCAGGATCAACATCAGAGGCGCGTGAGGTACGGCTGCAACGAAATTGTCCACTTCAGACTCATGAATTATTTAGCTTACAAACAAAAGCTATATCTTCTGTTGTAAAATGTTAGCAGATGCTAGATAAATTACAGGATAATTTTCTTAAAATTTGTTATAATATTCAGATTACAACTGGATATTCTATATATCTATGATAGACGAATAAACTGGATTGATCCTGGGATCGTCGTTAATCAATCCCGATTCATGCACAAGTAGATGTTTGCGCTCCTTGTGCTTGAATGAAGGATTCTCCCCTTCGAAACAACAAATTCGAAACCACGAATTTATTACTCATTCAATTCATATAACATATAGCATACATACATGTATACCATTTATAAATATTAAATTCTTCTCATTTGGCACCACCACTAATGAAGTCTTGGACACGCCTATGTTTATGTGTTGTTTTCCAAAGTTTTCTCAAACAGTACGCACCCATTGCAAGGATAATGCTTTCCGCCGCGGCTGGTAGGCCCTGTAGTTAGGCGTGCCATAATTTTAAAGGGTCAAACCGGGACACCTACAGTGTAAATGAATATACTCCGCCCTCCTCCCCCTGACGCCCCAATAAAGAAAAATTCAGTGGTAAATTATGTGAATGTTATAGGCTTAATTGATATGGAAGATGAAAATTCTAATTCATTAGTTTCTATATACAAGTTTGGCTTATAAACATTGACATTTGCAGATTGATCAAGGATTTCTTAAATAACGCTCTAAAATATAGTGCAATAGGTTATTTACATATTTAGCATGTTATTCTAAAAAGATCATGCAGATAGACTGTAATCTAAAAAATGTTACTGTGCTCTATAAAATATAATAACACAAAAAGCGAAAAACCCACAACAGTACGTAATTTAAACAAGTTTTTGGATGGGCTGAATTTAGACTTACTGTAATCTAAAATATGCTAAACTAAATAAAATACCATCAAATAGAACAACATAAATTTTTAAAAACACACAACAACATGTTATTTAACAAGGGCTTAGCTGTATATGGAATGAAATCGATTTCTAGAAATATTACACAAATTGCAAACATTTATTTAATATTTTCCTCGTGTTTTACTGAAACCGGGACAAAAGCTAAACCGGCCGGGACACCGGGATAAGAGCGAAAAACCGGGAATAACTTATACATGAAATTGAACTCGTGTTATTTTTGGCTTCTATGAGGCCTCAAACAAAAAAGTATCATGGTCACGGGCCTGCAATAGCGCCAGTTAGTTCAACAGGGAATGAGACAGTATTATGGATGAAATCTGAATGAAAGGGAAAAAGACATGGAGTCAACCGTAATAACAATCAATAAAAAAATAAAAAATACCTAATACATAAAACATATGACGTGATTCCCTCAACATACCAGGCAAGTCAGTAATGTCGAAACAAATTGAACATGTTGTTGGGAAAGGAAAGTTGGAGGAGCAAAGTTCACTTACCAATTGAACTGTTGATGTGGGACTGGAGTTAGGGGTGAGAGTGGGAGATGCCACCCTCCACCCAACAATAAGCACCCCCAACAGTCACCGGCGGAGTACCGCAGAGTAAGAGTAATAAATCTCTTATATATTGTCAGTGCCTGTACGTAGGCGCGAATTCCAGTGCGCACGCTCAGAGCAGGTAGCATAAAAAATATATCCCTCGACGGCCTCGACGCACCAAACTAGCGTACTAAGCGAATTTCCAGTAGAATTTTATGATTTCTTATTTTAACCTTAACTATCATATGGGGATAAGTGTGGTATTTTTCTTCGCAACCAGTTAAGAAATGTTAAAAATTAAAAATACTAAAATGTTTGCTTTTTAAGATATTTTAAATGGGTTCAGTTACAATCATTGAATATTGTAAACTGAGATCTAAAATAAAAAAAAGCTCTATTTATGACCCTTTTGGAAATGTATGAAACCCCGTCTCCATAATTTGATTATGCTGGTTCGCGAACTCATAAAAATAGACCTGGTTCTGTATCTTCATACCAAATTTCATATAAAAAACCTATGGTCCCTTTCAATAGTCATCAGTACCACGGACATACATTATAAAGAATAGATATATACAGTGCATATAGGTACAGAGTGTCAGAAAAAAATGTTTCAGGATTTCGGAGATGATTACTTGGACACAAAAAATGTTCCTGTAAACATGTCCTACAATTATTCGTTAAGTCGCTAGTCACAATTTTTTTTTAACTAAATAATTTTCATTTCCTTAACGAATCATTAAGTTCATATTTGGCGTGAACCTTCATCATAGCAATACCCGTTTTCAAAAAAATATAACTTTTTCATATGTGTTTTTTTTTATAACGGTAATTTTAAAATTTTAAACTAAAAAATCTCAAAGCCGGTATTTTTTACCAACATTTTACAAGACAAGAAAAGTGAGCAATTACAGATGAAAAACAGCAATCCTAGCATATCACTCACTGTTCTCTGCTTCCTATCTGCGGTATAGAATCGTTGCTTGGGGATCTACTTAAGCGAAGAACGTGGATCGCATTCTGGTACTGTACTACAAAAGAAAACACTAAGGACAATTATGCACCTACAACCTTTGGAACATTGCAAATCATTCTTTATCCAACATAATATATCCTGACTGTCTATTCCCTGTATCTCTATGAGACCATTATCCTGGCCAGGCAACAATCCCCAACCCTATACGACAAGAACAACACCCGCAACAAGCACAACATCGACCTACCGCAGCATAGACTTCAAAATTTTAACAAAACCCCAACCTATTCAGGATCCTTTTTTATAACCTTCTACCTGAAGGCCTAAAAAACTTACCACCAATCCATGCCTTCAACAAAAAACTTAAACAATACTTTACCGATACACCCTACTATAATATCTCTGACTTTATTACTGAACATACTTTCTCACGGCTCACTTCGTGAAGCAAGAAGACCCCGCTTGCAGAAGATTGCCGATTCCCTGATCGGCAGAGCGTGGTGAAGACGCCGTAAATATGTAAGACGTAAGTTATCTAACCAATAGTACCAATTTTGTAAGGATCTAACAAATAAGGTAGTAATTGAGATTTTTCTATTAAAATTACATTAATTTGCATTTATTAATACAAAATTAATATTTTTAAACAGAAAATCGCAAACACTCCGTTATTTGTTGTAAGATCCTTACAAACTGGTATAATTGGTTGGATATTTAATTTGTCAATTTTTTGTGTCCTGTAAAATTGTGGTAAAATTTACCAGTTTTGAGTCATTTAACTTTAAAATAACCGCCATTTTGAAAATATACATCGGAAAAATAATATTTTTCTTGAAAAAGAGTATTGCTATGATAAAGGTTCATGCCAAATATGAACTTAATAATGATTCACTACGGAACTAAAATTATTTAGTGTTAAAACAAAATGGCGGCCAGCGACTTAACGAAGCGTTTTAGGACAATGTTTATATGAGCTTTTCTTATTTTGTCCAAGTAATTATCTTCCAAAATCCTAAATTTTTTTCTGACACCCTGTATTTGAAAATTAACGGATGGTGTTAAATAAAATAATCTGATATATTTAAAGAATTGTAATAGAATCTTAAAATTTGCTTACTCCATGGAACTAGTACGCTATTTAATTAGATAAAATGTAAGCTATTTATCAGAAAGTGAAATGTCGTTATTACGTCAGTGACTCTGCTCTCGGGGAGGCGGGAATCAGCACAACATCAACAGTCTGACGTTTGACCGGTCAGTTGTGAGTTACGAGTGTCAATTTGAAAGTCAATAAATCTATTGTCCGATCCTGACGAATGAATAGCAGGCTGCTAAAGTGTTTCCGAGAAGCAATCGCACCTCGAGTAGGCCTAAGCTACGAGACATCGGTTATAAAGAGGATAAACTTGCGTCAGTGACTTAGACCGGAATGGACTAACATACGATAAAAGTCTCCGTGTTAGATATCTAGCACGTCTATTATTTTTTAACTAGATAATTTGTTAGAACAATATTTTGGGTGTTTTTCAAGCCTAGTGGATAGCGTCTTGGACTTCAGTTCAAGAAGTCACGGGTTCAATCCCCGGGATGCCCACTGACTTTATAAGGGGTTTGTTGGACTGCTTTCCCTATAAAAGCGGGCAGTTCTCAACATATAACTCTACACGGTTTATATAGAGCAGTGTTTTTCAACCTCAACCTTTTTGTGTCCGCGTACCACGTGATGCTTTTTTTAATTTTTTGGTCCACCACCCAAACTACATCCCTCTCAACCAACCCTTATACATACCGTCCAGAGAGTATAGGAAATAGTTTTCTTTTAATATGTTTCGCTATAGTTAGAGGTGTCTGAAAAAAATAAAACACAAATTTACAACAATATGAAAAATTATAATTTAATTGGATAAACATAAATTCGAATGAACATTGCAGTTCAAAGCTATACAAAAATTAATGTGATTATAAATTAGCATAGTAATATAATTGATCAAAATTTTCACGTTTAAAACTAAAAACTTTTAGCTGCAGGTTTTATAAACAACGTTGAATTTAAAAATTGAAAATTTGTTTCTAACGCACACACTTGAACCTAAAAAAAGTTATTTTGTATTACTACAAAAGTAACAAAAACAATACAAATACAAAATGACCAAACTAACAAATATTTGCAGCAAAAAGGATGTCTGGGAGTCTGGCTTTTGTTTCTTGCTCAGGAAAAACTCTATGTCATTACAGACTAGTTAATAATCAGCAAAGCCGTAGCCAGAAAAAAAATTGGGAGGGGGGGGTTTGAGTTCCGCGTAACTATTAAACTTTAATTTTAACACAATTAATAATAGGCTATAATATAATGTTAAAGCATGATTTTTGACGTTTTAAATATTTATATATATAGTAGCCTAATTATATACCGGTAATTATAGTTAATATTAGCATTAAAGAAAATACAGCATTAATCATCATATGAACTAAATTCTTCTTTTTAGGGAAGCTTGCTAACTTTAAAATAACATACGCTTAAAAGTCGCTAAATGTCAATGCCAACAATATATAACAATAACATACCTAAAACTGATTATTTTTCAACACAATAAATACCGTACCATATTGTAGCCTAACAATATTACTCATACTCGTTATCAGCATTTTTCCACTCTTCCTCAGTCTATAATAAATACCTGGGGACCGGGGATTTGCTCGGGAAACTTAAATAATTCTTCATAGTAATATCAGTAACAGACAGTATCCTAAAATGCCAAGCGCAAACGTGCTTGTTTCTATTCAAGACGAGCTCGTTCGCTCCGCTGCTTGCCTTTTAGACTGTTTTTAAGTAGGCCTAAGCGTGCTGCACTTTAATATATATTTGTTGAATCCGTAACACGTGTATCATATTTTTATGGTTAACTGCTAATTGAATTAATTTTTAATTATTTTGTTTTAAAATCAATTACAATCTCACAAATTGCATAGTCGTTTTATCTTTCGCCTAAATTTTTTTATTCCTAATCACCAACATAAAGTGCGATTTAAAAAACGTAAATTGTATTTACTATAGTAGCATTCAGTATTATAATTACCACTAACTGGCTACCATTCAAAATCGCATCATGTTTATACTGGAACTCACGGTCTGTACTTTGACAGTTGAGTCAGCTGTTTTCATTATTTCATTTTTAGATATTGAACTCGGTAAGACCAAGGAGGTTATATTCTAATATACTGGAGGTAACACACAATGCTAAAAAAGCGAGCCGCTGATTTTGTTTGGTTGGCAATCCTGAAGTACCAATTTGAACTGTTTGCCGAAATGAACGAGTCAGCTAAGGAAGTCAAATGAATTGTGAATCAATTGCCTGGCGAATCGATTTTAATGGGCAATTAAAGATTAGCAAATATGCATTAAAAGGGGAAAACAAACAAAAACAGAAAATAAATTATATATAAGTATAAAAATTTATTTTGGAAATTTGGTAATCAGTTTCAGGTTATGGAAACATGTTTATTTTTATTTTTTTAAATTAGCTAATTTACTTGATGATTTTGTACCGCATTAAAATTTGTATAATATGCAAGACAAGAGATTAAATTTTTTCGTGGTATACCTTTGTGAGTACTGAAATAGTACGGAATTTCGCAAGTTAATGTACCATTTCTAAGATCCAACATAGGTATAAATAAGTTATTAGTTCTAATTATATTTTTTGAACTATTTATAAAACAACAAATATTCACATCTACAAATTAAATCAATAAGGTATCTCTTATTCTGTAAAATACCTAACAAATAAAATTGTTTAAATTCATGTAAGTTAGAATTAAAGACACAAGTTATTATTATTCCAGAGTCTAGACTCCTAATTATTGGTTAGCCGTACCGTACCAATTCATCGTTCATCGTTCCCAGAAGATTCGAACCATTTCGTTGATTCGAATATCTTTTAGCTACCGTTCAAAGAACGACAAAATGGTACTTCAGGATTGCCAACCAAACAAAATCACCGGCTCGCTTTTTCGCCAAAATTAACCTATCAGTGTTACCTCCAGTATTAGAATATAACCTCCTTGGGTAAGACCAATGGTCGGGTTCACGTTCATTCACCGCATCCACCGCAACCGGGATTTAGATAGTCACGTGACAAATCCCAATGGCCACCTGATAAATCCCGGTGGATCCTGGTGACGTCATTTTGCTGCCGTCTTATGAACCCACCGGGATTTTGATTGTTGACGTTCACGTGCTTACCGCAAAAAATCCACCGCATCCCGGTTGCGGTGGATTGCGGTGGATGTAACGTGAACCCGACCAATGTTAAAAGTGTTACAATTTAAATGAAAGATTATAAGGAAATAAGATTTTTCTGGCATTGAGACCTGAAATATATTATTTTTTTATCTCAGAACTAACTTAAATAAGTTATTAGCAGATATTTTGAAAATCGTTAAAAGCCGTTTTTTAGATCTTTGTGCATACATACACAGTTACAAATTACTCGTATCAGATCAGAGTAACTTATAATGTTAGTTGGTTCATAAAAAATAAACTAAGGTATTTTTATATCGTTCCGTCTCTCCTGTGAATTTACATTGTAGACCTTCTTCAGTGTTAAGCCGCTCAGACGGCTTTGACCACAAGAAAAAATTACAAGATGAAATATTGGCTTGTCTTCGTCTTGCCTAGGTTAAATCGTTAAGGTTATATCGAGGCTGTTGATGCAGGAGCAGGCATAATTAAAATATATTTTCACTGTTTTTTTTTTTTTACCTACCTAACTGAGCATTTATATCGTCTTTGTCAATAAAACAGACGACACAAAGCATTATAAAGACTAACTCAAAGTTAACTATGTAAAACTAAACTGCACAGAACACACACGATCGGCAGACTTTCTGATGACAAAAAAGGAATCATAATTGACATGCTAAGGTTATTTAAAATTCAATATCACCGTTGTTACACTCCCCCGTGGACCGGGATCATCCCTATTTTGGCGCACACACAGCTGACTAACTACGACTTCCGTTATGACTTGAACATTGTTATTAAACAAATAAGTATTTTCACTTTGTTTTTTTTTTAATTTGTGCCTTGCCATTATTTAATTTTCAAACAGTGTTTTATGGAAAAATTCTATATATTTTTATTGGTCTGTTTTTAACAAAAAAAACTTATTTTTGCCACAAAAATAAGTTATTTGTGCCAAAATTTCGGGGGGGGGGGAGGGTTCGACCCCCTGACCCCCCCCCCCCCCCCCCCCCCCCAACTGGCTACGGCCTTGATAATCAGGATTCGACACATGAATAAGAAATAACGGTCACGATGTAATCTAATTTGACAGATCACTCACGGGGCGTTTCCGAACAATATACAGCACGTGTTCCAGTGTTACCAAGTGATAAACTTAAATTTCCTGTGCGAATATTACAAAAAAAACATGTTTTTCTCACAAGATCCAGCGTTTTTGTGGAGCGTGTCAGTAGTGTAAAAATGGGGCTGCTGGGCCATGACGTCATCACGATGACGTCAGCAGTGATGACGTCATCAATGACGTCACTAATGATGGCACCAATGACGTCATATTACGTCACATGACGTCACACCTATGACGTCATGGTGACGTCATTACCGCTGACGTCATCATGATGACGTCACTGACGTTAATTAGGTCAAGGTCACGCAAGAATACAAACATTTTTTTTGCACCTTTGCGATTCCTCAAATTTTGTTGAGAAAATGAAATTTCTCGAGAAACCACAAAAGTGCAAACAAATATTTTTTTTTATTCCCTAGCGATCAGACTCTTGACCTAATATATCCGTCAGGGGTCATTGACCCATCCCAGAGCCCCACTTGAAAAAATAAATAATGTTTTATTTTACTTACCCACTGAGACTGAGAGCCGAAAAATAATTTCTTCAAACACCCGACAGTGCGACAAACGACACGCGATCCGAACAGCACCGCGTCCGAAGACGTACTGACTTGGACACAGACGGTATCCCAGGTACTCGGCTCAGTGGTGGGGATAAGGAGGTGGTGGGGGTAAAGTGGTGAGAAGGAAGAAAAATTTATTTATTCCGTATTTTTTTTTTTTAAACAACTCGTCCCAGCCGGTCCTTTACCGGACCTCCGTAACTCGGATTAGAAATATTTCCTGAGAAATATTTATTTTTTATTCTTTCTCAGGTGATCTTGGTCCTTGGTCGGGAATTGGAGTAACCAACGTAACCTTAATGGCAAAAGTTAGCTCGTCTAAAAGTTTCTTAAACATTTTATCATCCATAGTGATATTTGTGTCCCTCGAGTAAAATTTTGGATTATTTTTGAAGCAACGTTTCATTTTTGTTAAAGTGGAAGTCTTGGACACCTTAACAGAATTATTTTGCTTGGCCAGCAAAAATTTTACTCTTAATAATTTTTCTCGCAAAGTTTCAGCCATACGTGTGTCTCACAGATAGGTTTGGATAAAACTGAAACACTCAGTCAAGTGTTGCTCCTTAGCTGGAAGTAGTGGGGGAACAGGGCTATAGTGGGGGGAATGAGTAGTGGAGGGGGTAATGTGGACTGTTGTTGCCAAGTGTAGAAACAGTTTGCTGGGAACTGTCCAAGGAGTAACACGTACTGTGCAGAAAAATTAACCGAGAGACTTGTGTAAAATTTAACTCCAAGAAATATTTCATGTAAGACTAAAATAGGTAGAGCCAAATGAAAAATAAATTTGTAGGAGACGGGCATGGACCAGTTTTGTAGTAAAGTTCAAAATCCACTCGTGTGAAATAAAAGTAAAGTGTGAGCGAAAAATATTTAGCCACACCTGCAAAATACAAGTGTAGGAAAATATTAGGAGACCTGTATAGCTAAATAAAAATTAATTTTTATCAAACAGTCTTCCAACATTTCAGTTTCTAAGTCTTAACAAGTAAGAAATAAAATATTAAATAATGAGTGGCAAATAATTTGTTAAGTAAACGTAAGTGTAGCAGTGTAACAAAAATTAATTTTGTGCAAAACATGCTAGGTTCTGTTTTGCTAAGTTTAATAAGAAGGAAAAATAAAAAATTACTCACAGAAAAGTCCCACGGCGGCGAGGTGTGGCGTGTTTGTTGGCTTGCAATAAACTGACTTACTTTCTGTTGAGCTACAGTTGGCCAGCTAGCCGAGGAACCAGTCTGTTATATAAGCATTATATAACCGTCTCTGCAAGCTGTGCTGAATCCGGCAAGCTGAAATATTATTCTATACTACACCTGTCTTGGACCGAAAATATTCTAATTCCCAAGACCCCTCCCCCTCCCCCCCCTCGGCTCCGGACGAGAAGTAAGCCCCCCCCCGGGGGGAGGAGGAGGTGTCATAGCCCATGGCGTTGCCATACCTTGAGGCGCTATTGGCACTTAACCGGTGACATGTGTTGTATAATGAGATCCGGTTAGTAATGTATTCAGGTGTGGCTCTTGGAGATTGTCCAATGCCGCAAACTAGTACGTGTCGAGTTCTGGCTGTTTACGTAACCAGGTCCGGTTCCCCCACTCCTGACCGGCTCAGCTTCGGTTCTCTGAGGCTTAGCTTCCTCGCAGTTGGTTTCAAACACTTCAGCTGAGTGTTGAAGCTCTGCCCTACAGGATTCGCAATGTAATGTTGGCGCCGCATTATATTGGGAATTCTTTTAGTCTAAGGCATGGCATGTGTAGTGTTAAGAAATATTTTATTTTGCGCTTGCTGCTTCTGCTAGGTATTGGTGTTGGATATATTTAGTCTAAGTCTTGTGTGTTGAAAAATATTTCTTTGTACTAATCTTCACAGGTTGTCCCCAAGTAGAAATTTTTCAAAATTCGTATTTTGGAGGTACTCCTCTGTAAATTGGCAGTTAAAGTGTTAGGCTTTTGAGACTTAACAGTCTCTGTAAAATAAAAATTTTTCGAGGTTCAGAACCTCAAGAATTATTTGTTACCAACAATAGCATGGCGCCTAACGAGCCCGGGGGTAGGCCCCTGGGGATCCACCCTTAGGCCTCTTTCGGTCAGGGGCGCTACTGGACCCCATCACTCTAGATGGGTGGTTGGCATCCTTTAGCACGAGGCGTCGGATCCTGACACTGACCGGTGTGCTAGGCAAAAGTCAGTACCTACGGGTTAAGACGGGATCCTGGTCATGGTTAGCATTACCTCTTCAAAATTATTGTAGCATGTTTCCCTTAAGGAGACTCAAAATTAAGTAAATAATTTTTGATAAAATCACCTCCCCCTAAATGTTGAGATCCCCCCGATGCCTCTGGCCGCCGGCGGTCTTAGGCATCGGGGGGATTTCTTTTTTAATTCTTGAACGACCTTGACCCATATTCACGTGTGAATAAAATAATATTTTGTTCCACATGATATATAGGTCAGCCACGACTTAGGCGAATTTTCGCCTGAGTTCTGGGGATCCTCAGGACTTAGAGCGAGATGCGGCTAAGTGTTGGCTGTTCCAACTGTGGTGAAACAAAATATTACTTTATGTTCACACATGAGTAAGGGTAGCAGGTATCCAAGAGTTAAAGTCCTAGGGGTAGGTGACCCCCCCCCCTCCCCCGACTCCAGACGAGAAGTGAGCCCCCCGAATTTTTTTTTGGATTTTGAGACCAAAAATTTTTTGCTCCGGACGAAAACTGCGCCCCCCCCCCCCCCGAGGGAGGTGGAGGTGGAGGCCTCTGGTACTTTTCCATTGGCATGTCTGGCCATGTGTTTGCATAAGTAGATCCGGGTATTACGTAACAGACTTGTTTGTCCGCTGGAATATTCCAATGGGTCGCGAGCTGTTTCATTCTGCTTACAGTATCGCTACGAGTAAGTTGAACATTTTCCCTGCTCCGCGCCATGCCTCGCTTCAAGAATTATCCGCCTACCACCACTGCCGTCTCGACCTCCTCTTCATTGCCACCCGCTTCGCCTGCTGTTTGTACCTCTGCCTCAATGTCTTCCGCTTCGCCTGATGTAACAACCTTCGCTTCGATGCCAAGCCTGTCACCACTGCCATACACCGCCAACCTCTATCGCCTTGGGGGAAAAAAATTATTTTTGACTTGAGACCTGGATCTACAATCACCGGAGACACTTTGGTGAAAACAATTTTGACCGCTGTGACTGCGCTGACGACTGCGACGATGACAACAGTGACGAGCGTGTTGAGTGGAGCTAGGCCGACCGTAATTTCTTTGGACTCCAGTTCAGAGGAAGAAATTTTCGTCAGTCCAAAGAAGCCGCCAACACCGCCAACGCCTGCATCTCCCACTGAAGAAATCCTCTCATATTTCAAATCTTTCTTTGACCCAACCACTCTTGTCACTCCTGTTACTCCTGTCACAAGTCCAGCTAAACCCAAACAAAAATTTATTTCCCTTCCATCCACATCTAAAGACACTCCTGTAACAAGTCCTGCTAAACCCAAACAAAAAGTTATTTCCCTTCCATCCACATCTAAAGATCCTCAACCTGAACTGGAGCAACCAAAAATTAAAGTAAGTATTCCATTGAATAAAATCAAGCCGGGTTTGCGTAAAACAATAAAGTCTAAAAAGGCGGCGGCACCGAAACGCCAGTGTACATTTGTTTGGAAAACTTTAGCGAAATTTAACCAGAAATGTGCCAGGTGGGCTGTTAGCGGTGAAGAGTTATGCCGCTATCATCTTCAACGCGACTCAGCTTCCACCCGGAACATAGTAAGGCCTTTTTCGCTAAACATTGCTCCTAAAACGCAAACAGAGATTCCTATGGTTCGTTATCGAAGGCTCTATCTTGGTGATAAATACTTTTTTCGAAAACACCTTAAAGTAAAGCCTCACATCTTTTTGATGAGGCATGAGGGCAAAAATGTTCATGTGAGAGTTGCTCCACATTTAGTATAAGAAAAATTTATGACCATGAGAGGGTATTTGATACGAACGGTGATCATGGGTCAACTTAGGACTGTGTGGCATTTGCAGGAGTAAATGTAAACTTTTGACTTGACAAAAGTTTTGTTTTCCAAACATTCTTTTCCAAATTAAATTTTTCAAAATTATTTTTTTTTTCAAAATTTATTTCTTCACCCTTTTGAAATAAGGGAGGGGGGTATTATATAAATGAGCTTTTAAAAAAAATAGTTCATTTATATAATATCTTAACCTGGGGATAATGGTTTTTTTATTATTTATAAATAAAAAAAAACATTATTCAGACACGTCCCAAACCAGTGTCCTGGACGGTGAAGAAAATTTATAACAAATTAATTTTATTAACCAAACAGATGTTTAGCATTATGGTGAAGCAGTACATGATTACGTGACAACCGGTTTCCCCCACTACTGAAAGGTCACGTGACAACCAGTTTCCCCCACTACTACTGAATCTCACTGAGTTCCCAGCGCTACTCACTTGGCTCATTCTGCTTTATTCCTTCATCCGAGCAGCACATTATGAGCGGAAACATGACTGAAGTGTCTTTCGAAGCGCCCAACAGAAAAGTTCACCCAGACCACGAGCGGGTAGTAAAAATTTTAGGACCCAATCCGTTTGCGGGGGACTTGGAGCGTTTTCCATCAGGTCACGTCTATGCTCCGATGCTGTTGGACTACAAAAATAATTCTTCACCTGAACCACAGTCATCACCAAAACCTGGCCCATCCACTGAAGTTGAGCAAGAAAGTATCTTAAGAAGTTTGTTGGTTAAGGACATGAGACAAAAAATAAAGAGAAGAAGCGGCTGGCGGACCAACAGCGAAATTATCAAGAGCGTTTGGCAATTTTCCGGCTACAACTGATTGTGCCAACAGTGGATTTTCGCTCCAGTAAGCTGGATACTCTAATATGAGCTGCAAATTATATTCAGCAGCTGGAAAGAAAAATTAAATTTTTAGAAGGGTTTGAAAATAAAAAATCAGATTTTTATGGGGGCCAACATTTAGAGCTGTAAGTGTTGAAAAGTATTTTATTTTGTACGACTTGGACTTGGACATGGACTATTTGTTTGGTATGTGGAAAAAAACAGAGCGGGGGATAGAGCACTCTGTGATACTGGAATAACATATCACTTAGTGCTTTATCCCCCGCTCACAGGGTAATTGTATTTGACCTTGACCTACTTAAAAGAAGTGGTGGGGGTAAGTTTAACCAGGCGTAGAGTATTGAGGAGGTTGCTCAGTCTCAGTTCAGCGTAGCTAGGAGACGCACACCTCGAGATGGCTCCTTCCAGTCTTCTACAATTGTGTTTAATGAAAATTTCTGATGACACCGAATTGTTCAAGTATGTGGTGCATCAGTCTGGTGCACCACCAAAAATTAAAATTTTAGTTAAGGAGTTTGACTTTGAAAGAAATGGCTACACTAATTATTTGGCGAATGTTTTCAGAAGCGAAAATATTAAGTTTTGTAAAGACTGTGGTTTTGCTGCGTGTGAGGACATGACGGAATATATAGAAAGCGGTGGCTACATGGTGATGACTGGAATTTCTAACATAAAAAGAAATGAAATACCACAAGAAAGGTGTGATATTTGTGCGGTTTATTTACACGATTGGCATACGTACAGCAGAAACCAGGTGGAGCCTAAGAGAAGTTTATTATTTCGTTGGCCAGGGGCAGTACCTAGGTTTTAGTTTTAAAAAAATAAAATTTTACTTATAATATTGAATGTATGGTCTTGAAAAGTGGTGGGGGTAAATTGATATAGGCGGCGGATATTAGCTGAGGAACATCACTCTCGCTAAATCCAAGGAAGAAGCATCATAGTAAGTCACTGTGTGGAGTTTGTGCTTTTGGAGGAGGACTTGGTAGAGATTGTGGAGCTAATAGAAGACACAACAAGGAAAGGGACTATTGAAAATGTGAGATTCGAGCCTCAGGATGAGAGATCGCAAAAAATTGTTGAAGCCTTTCTGTCTACCATGTTGAGTGATAAAACAACTAATTTTGAGTTTGTGAAATATTTATTTGACAATCGGGTGAATGCCAAAATGACATAATATTTTTCAAAAAGTAATTTTAATTTAAGAATGACTTGGACACTTTTTGTGAGTTTTAGTTTACGGACAAATGGTGGTGGGGGTAAATAATTTATATATCTATATAAAACTCTAGTTCGTTTGCAAAGGTGAAACATTCCACTAAGATGCCTCCACTGGACAACACTGATGTGCCTCGCAGACAAATTTTCGAAATTTTACAAGACATACCAATTGAAATAACAAATGAGGAAGAGGAAGAAGAAAATGTTACAGAAGATGAAAACGCAATGGAAGAATTGGATGAAGAAGAAAATAATTTAATAGATATTGACTTACATGCTTATGAAACATTGGACTCGTCATCAGAAGAAGAAGAAATGGAAGATCAGAACACCCCTCAAGTTGGAGCTATATTGGACAGAATGTCGTTGTGTAAAAGACTTGTATTTTGTAGTAGAAGATTATTTTTGGAGAGTAGTGATGACGAGGATAGCAGTGATGAAGTTTCGCCTTTGTAAATAACTTTTTGTAAATAGTTTTTTTTGTTTTGCATTTTACAAAAATAAAAAAAAACTTATAAAACTGTAAAAAAGAAGAAATTGAATATGAGCGGGGGATAGAGCAGCAGATGCTCTATCCTCCGCTCAAAAAAATAATTTCCGATGGCCTTGACCCACTTTTGAGAATTGATTGTAGTGGGGGAGAGCATTAGTGGTGGGGGAAACGTCATATATACGGGTAGTCAAGCCTCAGTCTCATTTGGTAAGAAAGAGGGAACGCTGGATCGGAGGTGATGGTAAGATTGACTTAATAGCAAATACTTTAACACTGCAATATGTTAACAGGTTGTCAATGGTTAGGAAATAATTTTTATTTTTATACTTGCTAGTTTGTTTAAGCTTAAAATTTTAAATATATTTTCTTTTGGTCAAATGCTTTTGCCACACTTCCTACACGCAAAGACTCATATAAAGTACAGGATTAAGCTGATCTCTCGGGGAAATACGATGTAGCCACCTCACATTGGTTATCTGACTCGCATAGTATTGGTGATTTATACAACATAAAATTTTTTTTTCCAATATGTTATATATCACCAATTCTTATTCGAGTCAGATAACCAATGTTAGGTAGCACATCAGTATTTCCCCGCGAGATCAGTCTTAATTCTGTACATTTTTTGAGTTTTGGCGTGTGGTAAGTGTGCCAAAAGCATTTGCTCAAACAAATATATTTAAAAGTTTTAATTTTGAACAAGTTGGGCAGTAAATAATAAAAAAATATTTAACTTTTGAACCAGTTGACATATTATTGAAAGTATTTGTTAGAAAGTCAATCTTACTACCATCTCTTATCCAGTGTTCCCTCTTTTTTACCAGATTTAACGTTAGCCTTGACCTATATATTTGTCCTAAATAGCAAATTCTAAATAAATATATTACATTTTGTTATGTGCATGTGCAGATTTGTTCTGCGCATGCGCAGAACGGGTTTTCCCAAGATCCCCCAACCACCCGCTATAAAAGGAGGTCGGTCAAGAGCGTCTCTCATTCTTTGGTAAACTTTTGTGGAGTTAACATCTAAAGACGCTAGTGGTAAAAAGTGTTAAAATGCTTCTTTGCCATATTTGTGGGGAATTTTTCCCAGATGAAGTGATTCTTCAAATCCATGAAGAATTACATATGGAAGACCCGGCGAATGAAATGGCTAACGAAATGGACTTGGACTGGATTGATGAACTCTTGGCTGAACATCACCGAAGGCTGGACGAGTGGGATACCTACCTACAACGAATGCAGCAAACAAGATCCAGTGTTATCCAATATGGAGGTAGAAGAGGAATTGTTGGGGAACCAGAAGAAGAAACGGACACTGATACGGATTTAGACACAGACATGGATTTGAACACAGAAACGGAACAAGAAGGAACCAGACACTTACGCACAACTGCTTTTCCCGGATACACAGTAACTCATAATAGAGTTAATAATGTACAGTTAGATTTAGAAAATGTTGTAACCGAGGCAAAATCATTGATTTGTGAAACTTTAACTGAAGAATTGGCAAGATTAAATGTTATTAAATTTGGTTTAGTGTTGGACACAAAATTTAGTAAATCTGATGGTGAAACCACACTTCGAGGTTTCATAGCAAAAAACCGTACTTTGATGTTTGCCTCGGATATAAATCAAATTGTAAATGAATGTATAGAAGAATTGATGGTAAAACTGCAGGAACATGAGAAAGGACTTAAGTTCCTTAACATGACTTAAGGATACACAAACATGGCTTTGGTATGAGAGGAAGCAGCTACATCCCTCTACCAAAAGCCATTAAGCAAACTAAAGCATGTATAAGTGTACAGAAACAAGATCAAGAATGTTTTAAATATGCTATGCTTTGTAAATATATTTTGCCAGAGCAGCACCCTTGTAGAGTAAGTGGACATTATGTAAATGTAAATAATAGATATAACTTCCAAGGACTGTCTTACCCTGTAAGTGTTAAAGACATTTGTAAATTTGAAAAGAAGAATCCCAGTGTTAGTGTAAATATGTTTGGTTTGGATGATGCAAATAATGTGTACCCCTTAAGGGTAACTAAAACTGAACTTAGGAACCATACTGATTTGTTATTAATAACTAAAGGTGAAATTTCACACTATGTGTACATAAAAGATTTTGAAGCTTTAGTAGGTAAACAGATATCCAAAAGGAAATGTAAAAAAAACAATTTGCAAAAGATGCTTTTGCTTTGTAAATAAGGAGTTAAGAAGAGGAGGTGCTCAGTGGCTACAAGAGCATCAAAGTCTGTGCAACAAAAATGATGAATGTAAAATTAGTTTACCACCACTGAACCGTACCATTGTAAAATTTGAAAAGATTAGCCATCAATATAGGGTACCATTTGTAATTTATGCAGACTTTGAGTCCACACTGGTACCCCAAGAACATCCAGAAGGGGAAATTACCAGTAGGACCAAATATCAGCTGCATAAACCCAACAGTTTTTGTTTGCTTATTAAATCCTCACTTTCTGAAGACCACTTACAAAATCTTGGTTTAAGTTCAACCCCAATTTTGTACAGAGGTGAGGATCCTGCTAAACATTTTGTAGATAACTTGTATTATATAGCTGGTAAGGTTGAAGAAGTGTACAGTAATATTGTTCCTATGATTCCTCTAGATGAAGAGGAGGAAATTCAATATATCAATGCCACTGATTGTTACTTGTGTAAAAAAGAATTTACTGTTGAGAACCATAAAGTTCATGACCATTATCATCTTACTGGTTATTACAGAGGGGCTGCTTGCAATTCATGTAATATTAATTATAAACTTCCGAAATTCATTCCAGTTGTTTTGCATAACCTTAGTGGTTATGATTCACATTTTATTATTCCGGAATTGGGCAGTGATGATGGGAAAATTGATGTTTTGGCCAACACTTTAGAGAATTATATTAGTTTTACCAAGACTGTTGGCAAGATCAAGCTTCGATTCGTGGATTCTTATAGATTTATGCAATCCAGCCTTAGCAAACTAACAGCTAATTTACGAAGACAAGACTTGAAGGAAACAAGAAAAATTGTGCCAGAAGATAAAATGGACTTGGTGCTAAGAAAAGGTGTGTTTCCATATGATTATATAACTGGACTAGAAAAATTTAATGAAACATGTTTACCACCTATCGAAGCTTTCAAAAGTATATTAACTGATACTGAAATTTCAATTGAAGATTATAATCATGCTCGGAAAGTCTGGAATGAATTAGGAATGAATACCTGGGTGATTATTCTGAAGAAAAATTATTTGAAGAAAAATGTAAACTTTGAACACTACAAAAACTGTTTATTTGAAGACAACACCTTGACAGCAAAATTTAACACAATTAGAAGTGAAAGACATCAAGTGTACAGTGTGGCTGAAGTTAAGAAAGCACTCTCGAACAAGGATGACAAAAGACACATTATGGATGACCAAATCAACACTCTTCCTTTCGGCCACTACTCCCTTAACCCCATCAACAACTAACCTATTCTTCGTCCTTCTTCGACCTTCTTCGACCTAAATTCATTTTCCTTCCGTAAAAAAATGGGGAACACGGCAAGTCCAACGCCGTGTTCCCCATTTTTTTACATAAATTTGAATGACCTTGACCCAGTTAAATATGGGTATAATGTGATAAAAAATTTATTTTTACTTCATCCATGAATGAGGAAGGATAGAATTATGGATTTGAAACAAAAAATTGTTCATGAACTTCATAAACCGGCTAGGAGAAAATTTCCCCGAAGAAATACTATTATAAAAGGAATGAATGATCTATATCAAGCTCATTTAATCGAAATGATTCCTTATAGTAAACAAAATAAAGGATTTAAATATATATTGACTATTATCAATTGTTTTACAAAAATGGCAGATGCTTTACCGCTAAAAGATAAAACCGGCAAGAGTGTAACAAAAGCCATGGAAACTGCGATACAGAGAGACAAAAATACCATAAAACATTTACAAACCGATGATGGTATTTCATCATCAAATATAAAGAATATTTCAATAAAGAATTTTCAAATTTAATGAAAAAAACACGACATAAACCATTATTCGACTAATTCAGAGGTAAAAGCATCAATCATGGAAAGATTTAATCGAACTTTAAAAGGTGCGATGTACAAGATTTTTTTCAAACAGAGGATCGCACTTATGGATTGATATGTTACCAAAACTAATAAAAGATTACAATAACAAGTTCCATAGAACAATTGGTATGAAACCGAACCAAGTGACTAGTAAAAATGAAAAACTCGTATTAAAACGTATAAAAATGAATACTAAACCAAAAGTTGAAAAACTAAAGCCTAAAGTGTTTAATGTTGGTGATAAAGTGCGAATAAGCAAATACAAAGGTGTATTCAGTAAAAGATATCTACCAAATTGGACAGATGAGGTTTTTACCGTATTTAAGGTGCAACCTACAGTACCAGAAACTTACATTTTAAAAGATAATAAAGGACAATTGCTCGAAGGAGGGTTTTATGGACATGAAATTGTAACGGTGCAATTCGCGAGGGTGTTGAAATTGCACGCTACAGCCACGGAATCGCTCAATCGGGTTAAATGTCCAGGGTTCTGAATTGATTTTGGCTAATTAATAGTCTATGATTTATTAGTGGGCTCAGACGCAAGGTACAATGAACATCTAGTTCTCAAAGTAAATCCTTAGCTCATCATAGCCCTTGAATTTGGAAAAAGGTAAATTTAGATTCCCCCGGTGAAATTCTGTTTAAAATAATAAAAACTAAAATAAGCCACGCGGCAAAATGAAATAAACGAATCCTTCAACTAAAACGCAATTAAGCCTACCAGGATTTCACCGTCAAGTTAGTGCCAATTAATAAAATCGGGTTTCTATTTAATTAACTAATTTAAAATACAAGTTTATTTCCAAATATAATCAATAAAAGTCCAAAGGGTTCCCAGGAGCTGTTTCGCCCCGGGCCTAACACTGGTACAAGACAAGTTTTCTTTAATTAATTTAAAATACAAATTATTTTATTCCCAGGGTTAGTTCACCCTGGGCCTACATTGGCCTGGTGTAAAACGCTTCGAAATAAAATACAATATCGTACTCCGGTCAACCACGCGGTCTACCGGCTAACAAAGAACTCTTCAAGAGTACGAAATTCTCGTAAAACATTCAGCCCCTGTATGAATTATTTAATTAAATTAAATAAAAGAAACATTAAATTAACAAAGCTGAATTATAATGTAATCTACGCTGACTTGTACTATTACTAGGACCGTACCTGAGCAATAACGCTTTGTCGGACGCCCGACGTTCGTTTAATTATTCTCGCTTCGCTCTCGCTCCACGCTGAGGAGAGTAAGGCGGTGCGGCGGGCTGCTCGCCAGGCCGTGGCCGTGGACTGCTGGGGGTAGCGGAATTCTACCCCCAGGAAAAGTACCCCCATGAAAAAACGCTACGTCATTTTGACGTCACGAGGGGCGGAGCTTAAAGTGGCATGGAGTTTTGGCTCGCGGCCGGAAAAGTACCCCCAGTTTTATAAATACATTATTATTTAATTTGGTTGCTCTAAATTAACAGAATAGCAAACCAAACACCAGCCGGATTTCTACCCCCGGAATTCTACCCCCGGAATACTACCCCCAGCAAAACTACCCCCAGCAAAACTACCCCCAGCAAAACTACCCCCAATGGACTAGACCCGGAATACTACCCCCGGAAAACTACCCCCGGAATTCTACCCCCAGCAAAACTACCCCCAATGGACTAGACCGGGAATCCTACACCCGCGAAAGTACTTCCACGTACACAATTCCTTAAGTATTTAACAATTGTTATTTTATGTACGTGTTCTGCTATTTAAACATTTCTATTATAAAATAATAGAAATGTTTTCTATTTCTAAATGGTTTCTATTTCTATTATAAAATAATAGAAATGTTAAGTTTATATTAATACAAACTTGCCCTTCGGGTGATCTCGTTCTCTACTCTAACTCGCTGTCAAGTTCTATAATAGGCCTATGCTTTAGTTTTATATAACCAATCTTTCCTCAATCCTTTACGTTTACAGGCTTTTAGCTGTATGGTTTTATTGACATCAAATAAAATATATAAATTACCGTAGCCTGATATACTTTGATATTAGGTTTATAATTTTCAGCACCTGGGGGCCAAGCATTAGCTCGGTAAACTTAAACAGTATTATTTTTTATAGTAATATCATAGATGAAATATGGTAATATCATTTACAGACAGCCCAGTGCAAAAAGGCTTATTTCTTGTTCAAGACGAGCTCGTTCGCTCCACTCACTCGCCTTTCAGCTTCCTTTTTCTGTGCTTTCAGACTGTTTCAATGTAGGCCTACGGGTCTCGTGTATATTTGTTAAAACACATGTTGAATGTGTAACACGTGGATTCTAATTATTTAGTTTGCTGGTGTTTGCTTTATTCTTTGTAATGCTTTTGTTTTTAAATTCAAATGCAATTCTACAAATTGCTTTGTTGTTTTATATACTTTTACATTACTTTTATTCTTATTCATAATCAGCACTATGGAGTACGATTTAAAAAATTATAGATTATTTTCATCATAAAATAGTACCATTTAATTATTTAGTAATTGGCTGCCATGCAAAACTACATGTTTATACTGGAACACATAGGCCTATTCTGCACTTTGACAGTTGAGTCTACTGTTTTCATTATTCTTTCTTCTTTTTTTTAACTCCATAAGACCAATGTTAAAATTTTTAAATTTGAATTAATGATTATAAAGAAATTAGATTTTTTCTGGCATGCCTGTATTTATTTTAAATTCATCCCAAAACTATGTTATCTGCAATGTTGGAAGAAAATGGTTTTAGCTGTTTTTGAGAATTGAGATCCGTGTGCAAACATACACACATACAAATATATAACTTACTCGTATTACAGTACAGGATAGGATACACTTTATGCTTATGTAACTTAACTCACGTTTTGTAAATCTAGATAGTCTGAAAAGTATATAACTCAATAATCTAGTACAACCAGTAATACGGTAATAGAATTTTACTGCTGAGTAAAGATCTTGTCCATCTCGGAAGCAAGTGATCAGAGTGAACAAAATTCCTTCAGATTATTGTGAATATTATTATTCCGATTTTTCTCTAATTAACTTTCAGGTTTGAAGCACATAGGGCCTACATTGTCATCTAATAAATATTATGTAACACCTGAACATGAATGAACTTTGAAGGAAATTTCTGCTTTCTTTTATCAGTTGCTGCATACACATTTTCCCAAACAATTTATAAAAAAAATATATTAGATAATAATACCATCACTTTATTATACTGTTTTGTAAAATATAACATTAAACCAATAACATTAACTCACCATCACCCACAATTACATTTTCACTCAAAAAAAGCATTTTCAAAAACACACAGCTAAAACTAAAGCATAGGCCTATTATAGAACTTATTAGAATAGACGGCGAGTGAGGGTAGAGAACGAGATCACCAGAAGGGAAAGTTTGTTTTAATGTAAATTTAACATATTATTATTTTATAATAGAAATGTTTTAAATACCAGAACACGTACATAAAATAACAATTGTTAAATACTTAAGGAATTAATTGTGTACGTGGAAGTACTTTCGCGGGTGTAGGATTCCGGGTCTAGTCCATTGGGGGTAGTTTTGCTGGGGGTAGTTTTCCTGGGGGTAGTTTTGCTGGGGGTAGTATTCCGGGGGTAGAATTCCGGGGGTAGATTTCCTGGGGGTAGTATTCCGGGGGTAGAAATCCGGGGGTAGTTTTGCTGGGGGTAGTATTCCGGGGGTAGAATTCCGGGGGTAGTTTTTCATTCCTAGTAAACTTACAAAATATTGCTTAAATTGTTCATTATAGAAATAAATTATAAAAGTGCGTAACCAATGATTGAAGTAGAGTATAATGTATTCTCTTCAAAAGTTCGCGGCCGGAAAACTACCCCCATACCTGTGACGTCAAAATGACGTAGCGTTTTTTCATGGGGGTACTTTTCCTGGGGGTAGAATTCCGGCGCCCCGGTCCGGACCTTGTCGGCTACTCGCCTGCGCCTGACGGAGGACTGACTGAACAAACGGCCGCTCTCCTTGGAGTCGGGGCCTCGGGTTTTCTCCCCACCACCGCCGCGCATGCGCGGGGCGGTCACCAAGTAAAAGTTCGGAACAGCTGATTCCAACCGGGCGGTCAACGTCAGCTGATCCTCGGAGGCGCGCGAATTCAAACCGCCCGAACGCTCGCTTCACTTTAGACCCTTCCAAATGTTAAAATCCACAGTAGGTGATGTATATCTAGTTGAAAAGGTGTTACAACGGAAAAAAGATAAAGTTAAATTGCGATGGTTAGGATTTAATAAGAGTGAAGATTCTTGGATACCTAAAAAGGATCTCATATAATGATGGAGCATCATTTTAGGTTAAACCTTTACAAAGGATGGAGATAATACCGCAAAAGGATAGTTTTCCTATTAATAATATTGATGAACTCACGGTGGACAATTCAGAATTAAACAGTGGCAAACATGGTGTTTTGTTACCAAACACGGTGCGTTGTCTTGTAACCGGTCCATCCAATTGTGGTAAAACAAATGTGGTATTCAATTTAATTACAAACCCAAAAGGATTGCGTTTCAATAACTTGTATGTCTTTTCTAAATCATTACAACAACCCAAATACCAATTATTAGAAAAAATATTTAATAATGTTCCAGAAGTGAAATATTACATGTTTGATGCAAGTGAAAGTGTAATGCAACCGCATGAAGCTAAACCATTTTCAGTTTTTATATTTGATGATGTATCCTGTGAAAATCAAAACACTATCAGGAGCTATTTCGCTATGGGGCGACATAACAATATAGATAGCATTTACATATACCAGACTTATAGTAAAATACCAAAACAATTGATAAGAGACAACGCAAATGTGTTAATTGTATTCAAACAGGATGAAACCAACTTAAAACACATATATTACGATCATGTCAATGCGGATTTGTCATATGAACGGTTTAAAGACATATGTGGTAAGGCTTGGGCTGAAAATTATAGATTTTTGACAATTATGAAGGAACAACCACTAAATAACGGCCGATACAAGATAGGTTTCGATAAATTTATATTAATTCACTAAGCACTATATCTCACAATCATTCTTGTACAGCACGTCTTGCTACAAACATGGTTAACCAAGAAAAGTTAGTAAAGGAAATTAAATCACTTAGTGATTCTATTCGGGCTAAAAACAGAGCGTTAAAGTTAGGTATCAGCGAAAGGGAGAAATTTCTCGAATCTACTTTTAAACCTATTACAGAGCCTTTGAAACAATTGAACAAAAAATTGACTAAACCTTCTTTTCAAGGTGATATTATTGCTCCAATAATAGAATATAAAAGGGAAAGTGTAATATCAGAAGAAATTAGCGATGAGGACTCGGAAGCCTCCATATTTAGTGATACAACAGCAGAAAGAGAATATGTATATGCTGGTAGTGAAGAAGAAGTGGTATCTATAGCGAGTGAAGAAGAAAAAACGGACGAAAACGATGCAATAAATTTAAAAATATTAAAGGAAAAGATATCACCAACATTAAGACTACACAATAACACATATGACGCAGAAAATTATCGAATTATCAACGTTGGTAAACCAAATCAAAATGGTGATGCAATAAACAGAGGTTATTTGACATCTGAATTAAAAATACGTTAAAATTCAATGGAAAAACGTATAGTGCTAACAATAAACGTATATCCAACGTAGATGACCCTAAATATGAAAAATACAGCGTTAATAAACGTTATTTACATTCTATGATACCTGAAAAGACAAAAGATGGATTTTCTTTTTATAAATTTGTTATTAACGATATAGGTTATCCAAAAAATGAAAATGATGCTGTAAACCTCAAATATATAAAAGATCATTGTGTCACACGTGATGTGGGAGTTATCGATTGTCTTGGTAATTGTTTGGCGAATGTAAAAGATGGTTCAGCACCATCAGATGGTGCAACAGTGGGTCAAATGATGGAAACCTTAAAACAAGAAACAACCCCTTTTGTAAATCAAGATCAAGTAGTATCAAAGCAAGGAGATGTATTTTTGCAAGGTAATGAAAAAAATTATTTATTAAAATTTAAAAATAAAGCTTGGGATTGCATGGATGAAAAGTTATCAAATTTGTCATGGGGTCATGAGGATCATGATGCAGCTGCTTTATCACAAACCGTACATTTAGATCCAAATAATCACTTTGTATTTTTTACATGTAATAATAAATTGATAAGGAACTTGAAACAAGGAAGAGAAGCAAATGATGCTGCAACTGTAGGACAGACCATCACAACATCATTAAAGGATAGTAAAGTGTATACTTGTAATAATAAACGTATAACAGACCTTAAAGACCCTGAACATGTGGATAGTGCTGTCACTGTTAATTTTCTTGTAAAAGTTTTAGGTAATGCGTTATTTGATTTACACAATCATTTTACACCGGATATTCTTCAAGGAAAATCGGGTCATAATATTTATGATGAATCCGCGAGAGGTAGTTGGATTAAAAAGGAAATCTTTACTAAATACTTTATTAACCCTAATACGCAAAAGTTTAGATCATCGGATTGGAATGATTTTGATATTTAATAAAAGAACACAATAAATAACTTCATTTATGTCCAACTCGTCATAGAGTTAACAAATAAGTTGTACATTTCGATTATAAAAGGAGAATAATGACATTCCAGTACATCAGTCCTTATCGAGACACTATAAGGAAAGGAGGTGGGATCACGTCCACAGCGGTTCACGTCCACAGCGGTTTCTCTGTTCAGTAAAGCTTTAAATCGAATTCCAGTAGGATCTGTCGTAAATAGAGCAATAGACGCTTTACCATACGAATTTCACATACCGGGAGGTTATCAGTATTGCGGACCAGGAACTAAATTGAAAAAAAACGACTGGAAAGAGGCGATCCAGGCATAAATAAGTTAGATCAGGCTTGTAAAGAACACGATATAGCATATTCCACATTTAGCGATACAAAAAATAGATCGATAGCTGATAAAAAGCTCGCGGATATAGCTTGGCAACGAGTAAAGTCTAGTGACGCTAGTATTGCAGAAAAAGCAGCAGCTTTAGCGGTAACAGCAGGTATGAATGCTAAAACAGCGGTAGGAGGTGGAAAAAGGAGGAGAAGAGTGAAAAGGAGATCGGCAAAGACAAAACATGGAGGGAATATTAGAAGAAAATGACGTTCCACCAGAAAGGGTAGCAAAAAACCAACAGTATGGTCAATGGTAAAAAACGGGGCAGGTCTATACCTAAGACCGTATCGTGCATATTAAATAAAAGAAATCAATTAGTAATACCACATAAAGCGTTAACAAATATCGAATTATTTAAATACATTTCATGTTTAAAAATACCTTTTTTTCGCGGTGTCTTTATGAAAGATGCTTTACCAGTTAAAATGTGGAAAAACGAAACCAGTATTGTAAATTTAGACAATTCTGAAGGTCCTGGCACTCATTGGGTTTGTTATAAGAAATTAGGTGAAAATATATATTACTTTGATGGTTTTGGAAATTTACCACCACCTAAAGAACTTGAGCGTTACTTTAAATCTGCTAAAAACATATATGACAATTATAAAAGAGAACAACCTGATAACACTTTAATATGCGGCCATTTATGTTTGGAATTCCTAGCTAAAAGTATCAGTCACAATTGAGATGTCTTCCTATACGGTATCATTAACAGGAAAATCGTCCACTTTACGAAGTATCCTTTTTCCAGCGTTAAGCTTGCAAAAAAGAAGGTTTTGGGAGGCGGCTCTGTTGGATTTTACAACTTACAACTCTATTCCCAATGTTACGGAAGATAAAAATAAC
The DNA here is from genome assembly GCA_030545055.2 of Neoaliturus tenellus. Taxonomy (NCBI): domain Eukaryota; kingdom Metazoa; phylum Arthropoda; class Insecta; order Hemiptera; family Cicadellidae; genus Neoaliturus; species Neoaliturus tenellus. The sequence continues at coordinate 55,698,990 of CM061535.1, read as the reverse complement.
TTATTGCATTATTATAAAGGAAAAGATGCCAGTGGGAAGTTTACAGACTTGGAAGTTTGCACTCTACCCACAGGTTCATATGAAATTGATCATATTAATGAATTTTTGCAAAATAAAATGGGAAAAGACAATATAACATTAAAAGGTAATAACAATACGATGAAAGCTGAAAATAACTCCAAATATTATATAGATTTTACTCAGGAAAACTCAATTGGTGAGTTATTAGGATTTTCCAAAGATGGGCCAATTTTAGAACCAAATCAAACACATTCCGGTAAACAAACTGTAACTATACTAAAAGTTAATAGTATAGATATAACTTGTAACATTATACAGGGAGCTTACAGAGATGGAGCAAATACTCATATAATACATACTTTTTACCCGAGTGTACCTCCAGGATTTAAAATTGTTGAAAAGTCACAAAACCTAGTATATCTGCCGTTGAACACCACTTTCATTTCAGACATCGTGTTGAACGTATTGGATCAAGACGGTAACTTGATAGATTTCCGAGAAGAGCCAATTACAGTTAGATTACATTTAAAATCGACACTTTAATACAAAAATCATGGGTTTATCATTTAAAAGTGGACAACCTACGGGAAACCGCATTAGTAGCTCTTCAGCTGTGGAGGAGTTAACACGCGAGAACATTCGTTTCTTAGAAAAGATTGGTTTAAAATTAACCGATTATGGATATACTGGATATAGCGCAGGGTCCGACATTCGACGAAACCATATGGGAAAAAAGAATATCACACCCACAACCCTTACACTTCATCAAAATTGAACAATAACGATGAAATTCGTATTCCTATACAACATCAAGACATTTACACACTACCATGTGAAAGTTACTTGTATATCGAAGGGAAAGTAACAAAAAAGGACAATAGTGTAGGTACAGTAGTTCCATTTATAAATAACGCAATGGCTTTCTTGTTTGATGAAATCAGATATGAAATATCAGGTGTTACAGTAGATTCCACTAAAAAAGTAGGCATTGCAACAACTTTAAAAGGATTAACATCTATATCACCGACTGATACCAATTTATTAATACCCGCCGGATGGGTTGGACCTACAATTGATACAATCACCCCAAATTCAAAGGGATTCTTTGATTTATACATTCCATTACGTTTATTGCTTGGTTTCGCTGAAGATTATAGGTAAATAATATTAAATGTTAAACAAGAATTAGTTTTATTGAGATCTTCAAATGATAAAAATATTATTAAAGCTGCTAGTGGTACAACAGATGCGACTTTAGAATGGAAGTTAACGTTGGACAAAATCGTATGGAGAGTTCCACATGTTAAATTAGCTGGAGAGCATCGAATGCTACTATTAAGAAAATTAAAAGCTGATCGTGATATTGTTATTCCATTTAGAAGTTGGGAATTCCACGAACATCCCAGTTTACCTACTACGGATCGACACACTTGGACTGTTAAAACATCAAATTATGTGGAACGGGCCAGATATATTATATTTGGTTTACAAACAGCTAGGAGAGTCGATATTACTAAACATGCGGGCCAATTTGATCATTGTGATTTGAAAAATATTAAAGTTTATTTAAATTCCCAATTTTTCCCATACGACAATTTAAATGTATCGTTTGCAGATAAAAAATTCAGCATACTATACGATATGTATGCAAGATTTCAAAATTCATATTACGGTAAAACAAATACGCCTTTGCTTTCACCAGAAAAATATTTAGATAACTACCCAATAGTAGTAATCGATTGTTCTAAACAAAATGAATCGGTAAAGTCATCAAGTGTGGATATAAAAATAGAAATGGAATTTGCCAAAGCGATACCAGCAAATACTACAGCATATTGTTTAATTTTACACGATAAAATTGTCACTTACACACCTTTGACAGGAATTGTTAAAAATGTTTCATAAAAACTCGTTTTTGTAAAATTTCAATCACCGGCGCGATTATAAAAGCGGAGCGCACAGACCGCTCCTGATCAGTTTGTTGCTTGACATCGTATGGGTAGCATCATCTTCAATATGGCTTCTACTAGTGGTACAACGGAATGCGATATAGAGAAAGAAATTTCAGAATTTTTGGACATGAATGAACAGCAACACGGTGCAGATCAAGAAGAAGAAAAAGGTAAAAAGAAGAAATATTTGTCCAAGAGGAAGAGAAATGTGGAAGAAAATATTTCACCAAATATTTTAATGGAGGTATTTTTACGATTTTTTTATCCAATCTCTTCAAGTTTGGATAAAAGTGTTTTAATTGGAGTTATGAAATCAACCGACTATTCACCTACAGTAATTTTAACCCACGGAACAAAAATGATTTTGTTTACAGCCAACGCTTGGGAATCTTTTATGAAACACCTCCATTTGTTGGAATGTTATTTTAATAACAACATGTTTGGCAGGAAAACAAAAGTAGGACTATTGGATTCAGACTTGGAAATTGATATTATTAAACACCGAGGTGAACATCAAATGAGATTCAGAGATACGACCAAACATGACATAAAAATTCAACTGAACAGAGAAGAATTTTTTATTTTAACATGTGCAACTGAACCGATAACAAGATATTTAATACAGCTAGTATTCTCGAGTTCAATTATTAAAGATTATTTAACAGACACTTTGTACAAACAACCGGATGCACCAATTTTGTATGGACCTGTGGACACTTCAATATTCAACAGAATTCCTCATGAAGTTCAAATGTGGAGACAATTGGAACAATATGTGCAAGAAAAAAATAATTTTGTAAAATCGGATGAAGAAACACATTTCAGTGATGAAAAGGATCAAAGTGATGAGAATGACTACAACAAAAATGACCAGATGGAAAGTTAAATAAAATTTTTCACAACACTTTACACTTGAATTGGCAAATTTTCAATACAAAATTCAAAATTTTGTGAGTGTAGGCCTACCGGGGATGGTGCCCACGTTAAATATACACCAACGCGCCTTCAACTGTACGGCCTGGCATAAATAAATGCCTACCGTGGTGTGGAAAACAGTTGACCTTCTGACACCGTGATGGATAGACGGGTGACCTTTCAAATGGACATGGAAGAAGAAATCAAGTCCAAGCCGGGTATTATTGAATTTCAAGCTTTTCATGGTAACGATGATCGGTTTATAATTAAAGAACTCGTATTTTACGATATAGATAAAAATATTCCTTACTCATTTTTATTCAAACCACCATGCTCTTTTTCTTCACTAACCACCAAAGCCGCAACAACAAACCGATGGACTTGGAAATATTTTCATCACATCGATTGGTATGACGGTTTTACAAGCTATTCAGACTTGTATCATATTATGCATCAATTTTCAAACAAATTTACAAATATTTACACAAAGGGACTTGTAAAGAAAATATGGATAGAACAATTTACATCAAATCCAGTTAAAAATTTGCAAATTGATAAAAATTTTAAATTTATTTCTGAAAACGTTTGTATTTGCACACAAAGCTTGGAACATGAAAAGGATAGACACTGTGCGTTAAAAAACGCTTTAAAATTAGCGACTTACCTGCAAGATGGAGAAATCGGTGATGGTGGTGGGGGTAACGGCGATTATAAAAGCGAGGAGCAGACCGAGACCTGGCACGAGTATTACTCGAGATTCCGAGACGACAACATCTCAGAGCAAGAAGACAGCGAGGACCTCTAGAACAACTATGGCATCCAACCAGTTTCTGCAGTCTTTGGTGGAACAATTCAACGCCCACTCCAAGTCTACAATTTTGCCGGTAAACAAATGTTCTGAACTCAAGGATGAAAAACATTATATTATACATGCAATGAAGAAAATGGAAACTACTGTCGGCGAAGCAATCTGCTGCAGTCTCAGCGAAGCACCATACACTCCGGGGGATGAAGCAAAATTCCAAATTTACCTTCCGAAGAGATTTGTCCACCTACTACAAAATGAAGATCTACGCTCCATTCAACCAGGATGTCTCTACTTGGTGTCCCATGGATGCAGCGGCAGCAACTCCACCGAGCTCACCATCCACATCGCAGACAAGCAGCAGTGTAAAAAAAATTCTTGTATCTGTTTGTATTTTTTAACTATATAATTTTTGTCATGTAATCTTGTTTGTACTGTTTTAAAAAAGATAAAAAACAAAAAAAAAACACAAAAAAGGGTTACCAGCATAAAGACTGTAAAGAAGTTCAGTTTGATTGCAACTGTCAAACAATGAGCACCCTATTTGAGCTTTGTGTAAGAAAAATTATTGAAGATCAACAGCTATTTAGCCATACTTTACGATCCAACGCTCCTCAGCAAATTAAAAGTTTTATCAAACAGTACAAGCTAGACAACAGAGGTTACAACACTTTTGGTTGGTACAAGTTTGGTGATGGTACAAAATTTTGTCGAAGTTGTGGAAGGGCCTCTGTATCTAACCCGGCACAATTCCTACAAGATGATGGATGTTTACAATATGGTCATGTGGCTCCAGTTTTAAGTTACCATACACCTAAAGAACTTTGCGCCATTTGTTCAATCAATATGTTTAGTTGGCAAAAATTTAACCACCTCCCATCAGACAGCATGTAAACAACTTCCCCCCACCACTATTTCATACTACCTTCAAACGACCATGCTAATATTCATTCCGCCTTTGGACATCATACGGAAAACATCAAGATGGCCCTGACTGTAAAATGTGCAAATTATGAAGAAGTATTTGTAAGAAATATGGAAGAATTAAACAATATTGTTCAAGAATTTAAATCACTAATCGAACAGGGATACCGATTGAACATGCAAATTTTTGCTTGCAACACAAAATGCCCTCATGTCCCCAGGGATGACGAGCCGCCTTGGTCACCATCATCAACTTCTTCAGCCTACTCCTCCAGATCATCCATGAAGACTCAAGCCAGTCCAAACTTAGAATATTTCTCCTAACTAATATTTATATTTTGTATCCTCATTGTACTTCAATATGCATATTTTTGTATTGTAATAAAAGAATGATAAAATAAAATCAAAATAAAAAACCTATCTTGCTACAGTATTGTAGCAAGATAGATTTTTTTTTTAAACACAAATTGGATGACCTTGAACATGTTCTAACATGTTCAGGTTTAGTGGAGATGATGGAAAGAAGGATGGAAGAAAGACGGATCAGGAAGGACAATATGCTAATTCAGAAAATTTTAAAATTAGATCTCTTCATGATCTTGGCCTTATTGATTGCAATCTTCTTCTACTTGGTATACGCAGTTGTATACTGCCTAAAATGCATCGAGTGTTCAGATAAAGCAGCCAAATTGCCAGTTTTCAACACTACTCTGTAAATAAAATTTCTTTTTTTTAAACTCCAAATGGTTGACCTTGAACATGTTCAAGGTTCAACATGTACCTTCGACCTGTCTGGTTGTATCAATTACCCCCACCACCACAATTCCAAAAGACCAATCCTACATGCAAGTCTGGCTTCATTTCCAACTCAGCTACGCTAAAGGTTACACTACACACAATGAAGTGGGAATTACTTGTTGACAGCCTTCAATACCTAAAAGAAATCTATGAAAAATTGCATATGCGGCTACTTCAAAATCCAGGGATGATAATAAAAATGAACTTGGAATACGACTGTCCACTCATCGACGACAGTATGGATGAAGCAGAAGGGGTAGTCCAAAATACACAAGGGACATGTTGCTGTGAAGAAAATTCTTCGACAACATCAAGCACAAGTCCGGACAGCACATATGGGGATGAAGGGAAATTTTTGTAAATAAAATTAAAAAACAATTTTTTTTTAAACTTCAAATGGTTGACCTTGAACACGTTTGAACATGTTGAGCAATGTGGATAAAAAATATTTTTTTCTTTCTTATGCCTATTGCTGAATAACAAACTCAGTTGTATAGTTTGCAAAAAATTTTTTTTTCATTTGATCTGACCACTTTACCCCCACCATCTCCTTATCCCCACCACCCTGCCGAGTACCTCAGATACACGGAGAGACTTGCTCAGTTGCTGTTCAACTCTTGTGGTGTGCACATCTCACTTTTCTTTACTCAATTTACTTATATTGAGTTCAAATTTAAATATTTAACCAAATATCAAACAATTCTTAAGTTTTATGCAAAGTTTCAACTAAAATTTTTTTTTCAATTTAGTTTGATTGAAATTTCATGAGTTCCAAGATCACCTGAGAAAGAATAAAAATAAATATTTCTCAGGAAATATTTCCAATCCCAGTTACGGAGGTCCGGTAAAGGACCGGCTGGGACAAGTTGTTAAAAAAAATTTTTCTTCCTTCTGACCACTTTACCCCCACCCCCTCCTTATCCCCACCACTGGGCCGGGTACCTGGGGAACCGCCTGCGCTCAAGTCAGTATGCCTTCGGACGCGGTGCTGTTCGGATCGCGTGTCGTTTGTCGCACTGTCGGGTGTTTGAAGAAATTATTCTTCGGCTCTCATTCTCTCGGTGGGTAAGTAAAATATAAAAATTATTATTTTTTTCAAGTGGGGCTCTGGGACAGGTCAATGACCCCTGACGGATATATTAGGTCAAGAGTCTGATCGCTAGGGAATACAAAAAAATTTTTCTTGCACTTTTGTGGTTCCTCGAGAAATTTCATTTTCTCAACAAAATTTGAGGAATCGCAAAAGTGCAAAAAAAAAATTTTTTGTATTCTTGCGTGACCTTGACCTAATTAACGTCAGTGACGTCATCATGATGACGTCAGCGGTAATGACGTCACCATGACGTCATAGGTGTGACGTCATGTGACGTCATATGACGTCATTGGTGCCGTCATTAGTGACGTCATTGATGACGTCATCACTGCTGACGTCATCGTGATGACGTCATGGCCCAGCAGCCCCACTTTTACACTACTGGTGTCTCGTAACTTGAAGTAGTCCAAAGTGATTTTAAACTTAAAACAAATAAGTTTAGACGATTGCTGGATACAAAATCATTATTCATTCATACAAATTAGCTCGTAAAACAGGAGTCGGGTCTCGGGGGAAAGCGGTATATTGTACGAAATTTCTTTATCCAGGCAAAAGTCCTGCTACGTAAATAGAGACCTTCAATCTTTGAGGAAATGCGTTATCCACTTTTGGACTATGGAACTCTCAACTCATCAGAATCTAATCAACCAATCAATCAAAACACTTAACCAAACTAAATGGAAGTAATGCAGAACGGAGTGAGCTCATAAATACACCCATCGGCCCCACACGTCGATGAGAAAAGCTTTTTTTAATTTCTCCTGTATTTAATTTTTTATTTTTTTCCTTCGTCTCTCGCTTACCATCTAACATGCCCTCGCGTACCACCGGTTGCGAAACACTAAAGAGAGTTCTTTGATTATCACTAACAAAATGCCACTGGTGTTACAGCAACAAAGAACATATGGGAGAGAAACAGAAACAATGGTGAGAAGAGTTGTTTTATCCTCTATTCCATTGGATAAAGCTTTATTTTGTTATTTTTTCACTGTTGCTTCCCTGCTGGTAATTTCACATCACAACGATAGGTTTATCAGTTTCGTAATAGGCCAGAGAATTTTTGTTTATGAAACTGACATTTGACACTTATATTTGACACTTCTATTATAACCACTTAGTACTTTAAAAATGTTACTTTTTGAATAAGACAAAGGTCTAGCTTCAAAAATGACACTCTCGTCACTGGCACTCTAATGACTTCTCATTCGCTACGCTCACTCGCTTAAAGTCTTTACCCTTTAGTTTTTTTTTATGTGCCGATCACCTACCTACTTCAATATACTTCAATACTTTAAATGAAAATAGCTGTCTATAAATTAATATTCCTAAATATAGTCAGATATGTACATCACTAAAATGTTGCTTCCATAAGAAATACATGGTAACTTTCAAGACGTGTGGGGTGGAGCCCTATGGAGGTTGGGAGGATATCGTCAATGTTTCTGCAGTTTCCTTTAAGATGTTTCAATCAAGTATATGGTTGTTGGAATTTGACTTCTGGGAATGCTTAAACAGCTTGTGTTACATCGTACAGTACATAAAAAACCCTTCCATTAATGTATATAGATTTTTATTTGTTATTTTTTAACAGACAGTCAGAATTTTAAACTTACATTAATTAAGGGATTTTTAAAGGGAAAAATTTCCTGGTTTTCACTCATTTTACTACGTCTAGGGAGGTGAATGTTTATCCCCCCTCCCCCTGAATCAACCTCCCTGAATAACCGTGTAGATCGAATGCCGTATACACAATACAGAGTAAGCGACTGCTAAGAGAGCATTCTGAAAATCAGCCATCACTTTGTTTGAGAAACGATTTCCCGGTGAAAACCTTATTTATTTATTTTGGCAACACAAACATGCTAGTAGATAGAAAAAGCCACTTTCAAAACCGGCCACGTGCCGCCGGAAGCCATGTTCCGGGGCAGGTGTCTTCCGGTCGAATATTAAATGAGGTTGGGGGAGGTGGGGTGAGGGTTTGAAGTAGATTTGTGCATAAATTAAAAGTTGGTTCAAAACTGAAATTCAACAATCGGTGGTTGAACTAAATTTGCGCATAAATTAACCGGGGTTGAATTAAAACTTCGCATAAAATATTGGTTAGTTCAAAACTGAAATTCAACAACTGGGGGGTTGAACTAAATTCGCGCATAAATTAAAAGTTGGTTCAAAACTGAAATTCAACGATTGGGAGTTGAACTAAATTTGCGCATAAATTAAAAGTAAGTTCAAAACTGAAATTCAACAACTGGGAGTTGAACTAAATTTGCGCATAAATTAACCGGGGTTGAAGTAAAACTTCGCATAAATTAAAAATTAGTTCAAAATTGTAATTCGACGGTGTTAATAAAAACTCTAATAGTTGAACGAAAATAAAAGTCAGTTCAAACATAGCGCAGTCATAACAAGAGAGAGAGAGAGAAGGTAGATAGAAGTGTTAAGTTCCGCGGATAGAACGAGAATGAAGAATGAAACATGACGCGTCGAAATATATGCGTGACTGTAGATGCCAGTTAATGGGGGCCTAGGGCTTCCGGCCTGTCGGATGGTGAATTAATCAATGGGGGGAGTGGAGATGGCGCTCGGTTGAACTAAAATTGCGCATAAATTATAAGTTGGTACAAAACTGAAATTCAACTTGATAATGTGGGGTACGGAAAGTATGTCGGGGTTGAATTAAAACTTCGCATAAATTAAAAGTTAGTTCATGTTAGCTGAAGAGTGTACAGGAGAATGAAACAGGAACTGTCGTGAGCGCGCTTATATAAAGAAGGGTGGGGGTAAAATATGAAAACCTGCTGAACACAGTCGATAGGTGTAACAAGTTCGAAGTTGTGGAAACGTAACATCGAACGCAAAATGTTGTGAATAACACCATCGTCAACGCTAACTTGCAAAGTTCTAGCAGAGTATAACGGGTTAAAACTTAATTTCTTCCTTACTTTTGCTAAATTAGTTTTAATCTTTGAAACAGAAGGTTTGGAATTACTTCGTAATATATGTTGTGTCCGCAAAAGTTTCAATTTCAAACATTGCGTATCCATCACAAGAAGTATATCAGATGTGTAGAAGTCAGAACAAGACAGATGAATGAGATATAACGTCGAGCACGCGAAGGTGATTCAAACAGGACGACATGTGCTAATGTAAATGAAACTCCAGGTTAGTAGCAATTAGACTTGTATAATGAAGTTGGCGAAACGTATATGTAATGAGTAGGAAGGATGCGAACAACACAAATGCGAGTTAATTAATGGTCGCGGTGCGATGAACAATCTTCTTTTATAACGGTTATCGCGTGAGAAGATCGGTTCCGCATGAGCGCCCAAGTGGAACCTCCCGTGTTCACTCAAGCGGAACCCCCCCCCCCGTGACTAATCAAGCGGAACCCCCCCCCCCGGTGACTAATCAAGCGGAACCCCCCCCCCCCGGTGACTAATCGAGCGGAACCCCCCCCCCTCATAAAAAATGGAGATTAAAACCCCCCCCCCCCGGTGGTCACTCAAGCGGAACCCCGCCGGGTCGATGACCGGTCACGACCGGTTGCTAACCCCATCTAATTACCACACTTCACATCCCATGCCAGCCATGAACTACTATTGTTTGAATAAAACTGAATTAAACATGGCAGCCACCATGGAAAATTCTAACCTCAAACCTTGGTTTTACGTCACTGCGCATGCGCCGCTCCCACTCCTTCGTTTCATTTTTATGCTGCTATAACTTGTACTGGAGTGAGCCAACTTCACGCTACGGCGCCTAGTCATGTATTACTCACTTTAGCGCTACTGTGAATGCGCCTAGTCTGTATTACTCACTTTAGCGCTGCTGCGAATGCAACGAGTTCTCCGGATCGGAATCACTCCTCGCTATTGCGCATGCGCCGAGTCCTGTATTACTCAATTTAGCTCTACTGTGCACGGAAAGTTCTAACCTCAAACCTTGGATTTTACGTCGCTGCGCATGCGCCACCCCCACTCCTTCGTTTCATTTTTATACTGCTGCGAACTGGAGTGGATTGAAGACCATACTGGAGTGAAACAATTTCCCCACCACTGCATTAATTACCCCCACCACTCGAAAACCCGAGGAGCGATAAGAGCCCGATTTTCGCGTCAGTCGTCAACGAGTTTTCATAGCGAAAAGTCGTTGGCGACTCGGTAAGAGGTTCAAATATATAGTAGGCCTATATATATTTGAACTTCTTATACTACGTTGCGTTCTTTAATGCAATGTGGTATGTGTGTGTGTGTGTGTAAATATTAGTTGTAAGTTGCACTTAATTTAAGAATTAATTTGCGCTTTGCGATGTTAGTTATAAGTTGTGTTTAGCGTTAAGGTGTATTAATTTTAAGAATAATGATGGTATTTGGTTGTGTTGAATTATTTGATATTTAATAATGATGTGTTGTTAGTTTTAAGTGTTGGTATTTATAATTAATGTTGTTGTTTTGCCTTTCAGCTAGATGATAGGGGGTAGATTAACTGTAAATTCAGAAGTTCCGTTGAACTTCACTTAGAAGGGGTGGGACATCCGCAAATTGCGGACTAGGTTTTTGTATTTTGTTTAGGAATATGATGGGTGGGATTAGTTGGGTGGGTGTTAGAGTTGCGTTTCTGCATTAGCTGTTCCAGTTTCCCTTCGAATTCACGGTTACGGATGGACCCGGACCGGCCCGTTACGGATGGACCCGGACGGGCCAAACAAAATTGCGTCGATGTCCCTCGCAGAACGTAACTAGTGGGTTGGGAGTGGGAACCGTTAGGCAAACAGGGTGGTGGGAACAGTTACTACTGTTCCCATCACCTTGGTTCTTTATAAGTCTTAAATGACCTTGACCCACTTTCGGAAGGGTCAATGACCGACCCCTCCCCCCGTGTTCACTCAAGCGGACCCCCCCCCCCGTGTTCACTCAAGCGGAACCCCCCCCCCCCCGGAAAATTAAAATGCCTATAACTCGATAATGGATTAACGGATTAGGACAAGCGATACATCATTGAAAAGGTCTATGTAAGACGAACATTTTAGTCAAAGAAGAATTTAGTTATCTTATTTTAGTCAAAAGTTATGCGAATTATTTGAAATAAACACCCCCTCTCTTTCCTTCCCTCCCACCTTCCCCCACTTAACGGTTGTTAACCCTTCTCATTAGCATACCGTTATAAAAGACGCATCGACCACGGCTAACATTTCATTCTGATTCCAGACGTTACGCTGCGAACTGCGAATAGAACTACCACGATGTCATCCCTGCCGACTACAACTTCCACTACAGCCTGCTCTTCTATTACAAGTTCAACTTCTACTTCTACTACGGCTTCAACTCCAGTCAAGAAAACTCTTCGCTTGAAAAATGCTCCCGACTGGTATAAGTGCAAGCTAGAGCGTTGTGTTTCTCCTCCATTATTTGTAACACTCTAAGTCTCGTGATCTACTTTTCTGAGGCCGTTGTACAGTTATATGACCTCTCCGACTTGCATTGTTTGCCGGTGTAGCTTCATATAGCGTGCAAAGAATGGTTCCTAATGAAATCTCATCAGCATTCAAAGACAGAGACAGTTGTTTTGCAAGTTAATTAGTATTGAAATAATGAAGTAGGAAACGTATATGTAATGAGTAGGAAAGATATGAACACCGCGAATGCGAGTTAATTAGTGGTTGCGGCGCGATGAACATTTGCCTTCATTATCACATAACGACTATCTCGTGAGAAGATCGGTTCCGCATGAGCGCCCAAGTGGAACCTCCCGTGTTCACTCAAGCGGAACCCCCCCCCGTGTTCATTCAAGCGGAACCCCCCCCCCCCGTGTTCACTCAAGCGGAACCCCCCCCCCTGAAAATTAAAATGGCTATATCTCGATAATGGTTTGATCGATTACGACAAGCGATACATCATTGAAAACGTCTATGTAAGACAAACATTTTAGTAAAAGAAGAATTTGGTTATCTTATTTGAGTCAAAAGTTATGCAAATTATTTAAAATAGATACCCCCTCTTCTTCCTTTCAACCCACCTCCCGGATCAATAATCGGTCACGGCCAGCTGTTACCCCTCTCATTAGCATACCGTTATAAAAGCGGAGCAAGCGTTGTTCACTCCTCATTCCGCTTCTACACGCCACTCTTGTTGTTTCGTCTCTGCTCTTTACAATATTACTTGCTTTAAAAATGCCTCCTCATCTTAGTGAAAATTTCAGTTCTTCCGAAATTTCTGATGTTTTTGAACAACCTGAAGACACTTTAAATAACGACAGTGAAACTGAAGATGATGATGAAGATGATTATTATAGCGTTAAAATTAGTGAAGAACTGAAAGTTATAGCAATTGATCCACAATTCCCATTCGATACAATAGAAAAATTCATGTCTGAAGCTCATAAATGGTTGGATTCAGGATCTTACGTACGAATCGGCTCTTTTATATTGTATGATGATTGTAATTCTTTTCTTGTAACACCAAATGATAGAGACCGCATGCTGCAGTGGGCTCAAACAATGAAGGAGTGCTACGAACAAGGTGTGGATGTTGGCGGCTATTTTACAGCGCAAGTGGTTTAATAACCAAATTACCCTTCCCCCACCTTACACCTTATCCCTTCCCAATCCTTATTCCTTCCCCCTCCACATTTTTAAAACTCATAAAAGGCGGGCTATGAACCTCCAGGTTTCTAGTCTGTACTTGCACCTTGTGCCGTCAAGATGCTTACCACTTTGTCTTTTAATAGTATTACAGGCACTGAGCGGAAATTCTATAGAAAATTTTGTTCTCTACTTGATAAACCGCAAAAACTACCTCCAAATACTTTCACCTACAAGCTACCTCTTATGGACAAGGATGATGTAAGCAAAATACCATTAGTTCAAGCGAAATTTCTGGAAGAAAAAAATCTTGTTTATGTAAGAGAAGTGTATCATAATGAATATTCAAAAAGATTGGCTTACGAATTCATTAAGGAACATGCAGGACGTGAAAAAGAACAGTATCCAGGACCATTTTATTTATATCTTTTTGAGAATGGAGCTAGTGTAACGGTAGAAATAAGTATCAAATTAATGTAATTCTTCCTATCAAATTTGTGGGGTGAGGGTTTGAAGTAGATTTGCGCATAAATTAAAAGTTAGTTCAAAACTGAAATTCAACAATTGTTGGTCGAACTAAATTTGCGCATAAATTAACCGGGGTTGAATTAAAAGTTCGCATATCTTGATATCAAGTTTATGAAGTTAGAATTTTGTTTTGCTGTAAAGTTATTGAAATAGTATTTGTATAAGGAAAATTCATATTGAAATACATGTTGTAATTTAGTCGTAGAGATGTGTACTGTACGAAAGCTGGATTTATAGTGAGTCGGCGCGACAAATGAACTTGTATTTATGCAGATTGTTAAAATGGAATAAAGAGATGATAGTAGCAAAACGCTCGAAGTAGAAAGTGTGAATAATGTTATATAAAGAAATAATAGTTAAACAAGGAAAATATTGAAAATTAAAACTGGTATTAAAAAATATGAACGGACAATCAATTTTGTAGAAGGTTAATATTTTGTTGAAAACGTTTGATTTTCTTGGATAGTGAAGAAGAAGAAGATGAAATAGTGGTAGGGGAACCGTTATAAAAGGAGGATTGTGAGAGCCCATTTCATTTCTCTGCGAAACTTCGAAGAGTAAACATCTCAACATGTATCATTGCGATAAATGTTCGGAATCGTTTCACGATGAAATTCTATTAGACTGTCATAAAGAACTAATTCACAACAACGCAGAAGAAAAACAAGAAGAACAAGAAGAACAAGAAGAACAAGAAGAACAAGAAGAACAAGAAGAACAAGATGAAATATCAGCAACATCTTCAACTACTTTACCGAATCTACAAGTATTTGCTTTACCCGGTAAAGTAGTAATGCATCATAAGATTCAAAATGAAAACTTGAACTTAGAAGAATTTATTAGAGAAGCAAAACCAATCGTAAGTAAAACTTTAAAAGAAGAATTGAAAAGATTGAACTTTCTTAAATTTGGTTTACTACTAGAAGCTATGTTTATAAATGTACAAGAAGAATTATCACCAAGAGGATTCATAACAAAAAACCGAACCATCATGGAAAGTTCAAACATTGATTCAATAGTAGAGAACTGTATAGAAGAAATATTAACAAAAATTCAGGAACACGAAGGAAGAGGATCTGGATGGAGTCTTACAAGCATTGAATTATTAGATATAAAAGTACACAAACATGGTTATGGATTAATGGGATCTAGTTATATTCCTTTGCCACAAAGAATCAAGGATACAAGATCGTGTATTAATGTGAAAAATCAAGATAACGAATGTTTTCGATATGCTATGACATCTAAGTTTGTACCAAATCATTTCGATACACCTAACCAACACTATGAAAATCAAAGACATAGGTACAATTTTCAAGGAATTACTTACCCTGTATCACTAGGAGATATATCAAAATTTGAGAAGAAAAATCCCGGTACGTCTATCAATGTTTTTGCATTAGATAGTTCAAACAAAGTGTATCCTTTACGTATTGCAAAAGAAGAGCTACCAGATCATACGGATTTACTACTACTAACGCGAGGAGATGTGTCTCACTATGTGTACATAAAGAAATTCGACTCACTTGTTAATAAGCAGCTTTCTAAAGATCGACACAGAAAGTTAATTTGCAAGAGATGTTTCAATTTTAAACGAGATGGACTACACGGAAGAGAATGGTTACAAGAGCACAAAAGACTATGTAACAATAATTATGAAGCAAAGATTAATTTACCTTCGGAAAACAGAGCATTCGTTACATTTCAAAAGGTTTATCATCAATACCGTATCCCTTTAGTTGTGTATGCGGACTTTGAATCAACACTTGTTCCAGTTGAAGATGAAAATTGTGAAGCAAGAAAAAGTGTCAAGTATCAAATGCACAAACCAAACAGTTTTTGTTTAATGGTTAAATCAACATTATCAGAAGAACATTTGAACAAATATGGATTAACTTCAGAACCTCTAGTATATCGTGGTGAAAATGCGGAAAAAATATTTCTTGATCACCTATATTCAATAGCTGGAAATACACAAAGATTATATACAAATATTGTACCAATGAAACCGATGGACGAAGAAGAAGAAATTCAACATGAAAATGCGACTCACTGTTTCTTGTGCAAAAATGATTTTACTATTGAGAATTATAAAGTTAAAGATCACGACCACCTCACAGGTTATTACAGGGGTGCTGCTTGTAATAAATGCAACTTGAGCTATCGTTTACCACTATTTATCCCTGTGGTTCTGCATAATCTTAGTGGGTACGACGCTCATTTTATAATACCTGAACTAGGAAGAGACGACGGTAAAATCGATGTGTTAGCTGAAACTTCAGAAAAGTTCATAAGTTTTTCCAAAGAAGTTGGAAACGTCAAACTAAGATTCTTGGACTCCTACCGATTTTTGCCGTCGAGTTTGTCCAAACTTTCTGAAAACCTAAGGAAACAAGATTTAATCGAAACAAAGAAGATTGTAAACAGCGACAAACTGGATCTGGTACTTCGAAAAGGTGTTTTCCCATATGATTACATAGACAGTTTAGAAAGATTTAATGAAACATCACTACCTCCAAAAGAAGAATTTAAAAGTAAACTGTACGACATGGATATATCTCAAGATGATTATGATCACGCATGCAAAGTATGGAACGAATTAGGATTTAGAACATTGGGAGAATATTCAGATTTTTATGTTAAATTAGATGTGACTTTATTATGTGATGTGATGGAAGAATTTAGAAATACGTGTTTTGCGGCATATGGATTGGACCCTCTTCATTCGTACACTTCGCCTGGACTAGCGTGGCAAGCCATGTTGAAAGAAACAAATTGTAAAATACAACTTCTTACAGATATAGATATGGTTTTGATGTTAGAGTCAGGAGTTCGAGGAGGATTGACGCAAAGTGTAACACGTCATGTCAGGGCAAACAACAAGTATTTGCCCGATTATGATGCATCAAAACCAACAACATTCCTGGGTTATTTTGATGCAAATAACTTATACGGATGGGCAATGTCGAATCCCCTTCCATATGATAATTTCAAATGGATAGACCCAGAATCAACTGGAAACATAATGGATATACCGAAATATGGAGAAACTGGTTACATATTTGACGTCGATTTTGAATATCCCGAACATCTTCACGACGAACATTATGATTTACCACTTCTTCCGAAGACCGAAATTTCTCCAACTGGAAGATGGCCAAAATTATTGATGACTTTAACCAACAAGTCTCGGTATGTTTTACACTACTGGATGATACAACAGGCCTTAGACTTGGGATTAAGAATTACAAAAATTAATCGAGTACTACAATTCTCTCAATCTTGTTGGTTAAAACCGTACATTGACAACAACACAAAAAGAAGAGCCGGCGCTACATCAAGTTTTCAAAAAGATTTCTTCAAACTAATGAACAACGCAATATTTGGTAAGACTTTGGAAAACAAAAGGAAACATAAGGATATCAAATTGGTAACTGATCCAGTAAAATTACAGAAATTAGTGCAACAACCAAACTTTGGTTCATCTGTAATTATTAATGAAAATCTAGTTGTTATTTCCATGAACAAGAAGTCAGTTCTAATGGATCGTCCTTTGTATCTAGGAATGTCAATCTTGGATATTTCCAAAACTCACATGTACGAGTTTCATTATAAGAAGATGGTTAACTATTATGGAAGAGAGAACATTGGTATTGCATATATGGATACGGATGCACTAATTTACTGGATTAAAACAAATGACATGTACGAAGATCTACGCACTTTTATGTATAAAGATGATTTCGACTTTTCCGATTATCCCAAGGATCATCCAAATTACGACTACGACAGAAACAAGAAAGTATTGGGAAAATTTAAAGATGAAACAAATGGTGTGCCGATGATGGAAATTGTAGCATTAATGTCCAAACTATATTCATTTCAACTGTACATAAGCGAAAGGAATCAACATCAAGTCACGAAAAAGGCCAAAGGAATAAAAACCTCTTTCCTGAAGAAGAACGTACAGTTTGAACATTATAAAAGATGTTTGTTTGAAAATGTTGAAACAACTGCAACGTTCAACACTATTAGAAGTTATAATCATCAACTCTTTAGTGTCAAACAAACAAAGTGGGCATTAAGCTACAAAGATGACAAGCGCCATATTTTAGAAGATAAAATTAATACTTTACCGTTCGGCCACTACTCCCTGAACCCTATCGACCAGTAAACCTATTCTTCGTCCTCTACCTTCTTCCTTTTTTTCCTTTCCGTAAAGAAGAGGGGACATGGCAAGCCCAATGCCATGTTCCCTCTTTTTAACACTAATATGAAATGGCCTTGACCTATATTCAAACTATATAAAAGAGAATGAACTGTTGTACGGATCAGTATTTTTACAAGCGATGTGCAAGCAACACCTGAAGATTGAAAGTGTGAAGGACAGGATTGTAAATGAACTACATAAACCAGCAAGAAGAAGATTTCCAAGAAGAAGTACAATCATTAAAGGAATGAATGATCTTTACCAAGCTGATCTCATTGAAATGATACCGCACAGTAAATTAAACAAAGGTTTCAAATATATTTTAACAATTATAGACTGTTTTACTAAAATTGCTGACGCTTTACCATTGAAGGATAAGACTGGTAAAAGTGTTACAAAAGCTATGGAAACAACGATACAAAGAAATAAATTCAAAATCAAACATCTACAGACCGATGATGGAAAAGAATATTTTAATAAAGACTTTGGAGCTTTGATGAAGAAATATCAAATAAATCATTATTCTACAAATTCTGAAGTTAAAGCTTCAATAATTGAAAGGTTCAATAGAACATTGAAAGGAGCGATGTACAAACAATTTTCAAAACGAGGATCATACGTGTGGTATGACATATTACCACAACTTATAAAAGAGTATAACAACAAATATCATCGTACCATCGGAATGAAACCTATCCAAGTAAACAGCGCTAATGCTAAGGTTGTATTACAACGCATCAGAAATAATACAACACCTAAATTGGAAAAGTTGCAACCAAAAAAGTTTAAAGTCAACGATAAAGTTCGTATAAGCAAATACAAAGGTGTATTCAGTAAAAGATATCTACCAAATTGGACTAATGAAGTATTTACAGTTTATAAAGTGCAACCAACTATACCTGAAACTTACTTATTAAAGGATAACAAGGGTGAATTACTTCAAGGTGGATTCTACGGACATGAATTGTTGAAATCAACAGTCGGTGATGTATATCTTGTTGAAAAGGTATTACAAAGGAAAAAGGATATGGTTAAAGTCCGGTGGTTAGGATTCGATAAAAGTGAAGACTCTTGGATTCCTTCAAAAGACTTGGTATAGTAATTTAATAGCTCATTGTGTGTTTAACCTTGACACAAGATGGAGATTGTACAACAAAAAGATCGATTTAATATCAATAATATTGATGAATTGACGGTTGACAATGATAAGTTAAATCATGGTAAACATGGTGAATTACTACCGAATACGATAAGATGTTTAATAACTGGTCCTTCAAATTGTGGAAAAACAAATGTTGTTTTTAACCTTATAACCAATCCTAAAGGATTGCGCTTTAACAATATATACATTTTTTCAAAATCATTGCAACAACCAAAATATCAATTATTGGATAAAGTACTTGCAAGTGTACCTGAAGTGAATTTCTAAAAGTTTAATGCCAGTGAAACAATTATGCAACCAAATGAAGCAAAACCATTTTCTATTTTTATTTTTGACGATGTGTCTTGTGAAAATCACGACACCATAAGGAATTACTTCGCTATGGGAAGACATCATAATATCGATAGCATTTATATTGGTCAAACATACAGTAAGATTCCAAAACAACTCATAAGAGACAATGCAAATATGTTGATCATCTTCAAGCAAGATGAAACAAATTTAAAACATATATATAATGATCATGTAAATGCGGATATGGCATTTGAGAAATTTAAAGAGATGTGTGGCAAAGCATGGAATGAGAAATATGGCTTTCTCGTTATTATGAAGGAAGAAGATATTAAAAATGGTAGATATCGTATAGGGTTGGATAAATTTGTATTTATGCGTTGAACTACCGATGCTACATCTAGTTACACGTTGAACTTCACAGTGTAAACATGGTGAATCAAGAAAAACTATTGAAAGAAATAAAATCACTCAGTGATTCTATTAGGATGAAGAATCGTGCATTGAGGATGGGTTTAAGTGAAAGAGAAGAATTTCTAGAGACTACATTTAAACCTATTACGGAACCTTTAAAACAGATATCAGAAACTATTGGTAAACCTCGTTATGAAGGAGATGTTTTACTACCAGTTTCTAAACAAGAAGTACAAGCATTAAAAAAAGAAGAAGATGATGATTCATATACAAGTGCTAGTGAGCAAGAAGAAACAAAAGAAGAAGAAGAACCAATTGTTGAAAAGGAAGAAGAACAGCCAATACCTGAAGCAGAACAATCTATTCCAAATTTAACTCAATTGAGTAGCGATATATTACAACATGGACCTCTTGGAAGAAAATATATAATGAAGATGCTACATGACATGAAATCAAACCCGAATTTGAGTAGATCACACGTATACGGAGCAAGAATTGATGGGAATGAATTAAAGATCGGCGATTCAAAGCTTGAAATAACACAAGACGATTACATCATTATTGGTGAGCATAAATATAAAGGAACAAAAGGACTTTATGAATTAATTTTTAAAAACATACCACTAAGATATTCATCCAAAGATTTAAGTGTTTTTAAGGAGATTCTACAAAATACTAACGCTCATAAAAGAAACTACTTAAAGGATGCAATGATTAATCGTTCACGTGCAACAAAATATAACATTGTTATAAAAAAGTTGTTTCCTCCACGAAAATTTCCAACATTACGTACTGCACCAGCGGTGAGACAACCACTGAAAAGAAAATCTTTATCACTTATGGATTTATCACTTCTTGAACAACATGGTAAAAAGAGTAAAGGAGATACTTCAACATCTGGCAAAGGATTGATGAAAAATCTATACAATACGAATGTGATTTACTACAACGACATCAATAAATTGGTTGATAGAATGAGACTATTGCATGAAGCCATGGAAGCCGGTCATACAGGTTTAAATAATGAATGGGTAGCTCTGATTGACGAACTCAGGAATCGCGGCATAATCGTATAATTGTCCGCGGATATATAAGAGTTGCAGGCGTATAATGTGTCAGTTCTAACATGAGCGTCGACAAGTTCGGACGATACTCCGCGTTAGGAGTGCAAGTTGGAGAAAACAGAAAAAGAAGTGGATTACCGCAAACACCCGAAGGTGACTATAACATAAATAATAAACGTTTAAAGTTTGTTAGAGATCCAGAAGAAGATGGAGATGCAACAAATTTAAAAACAGTAAAGGAGGAAACATCTACAAGTTTAAAACTCGACAACAACCAACTGTATGATGCAAAATCTCACAGAGTTATTAATGTTGCAAAACCAGTCAACAATGGAGATGTTGTTAATAAAGGCTATTTTCTATCTGCGATGGAATACGCTTTACTGTTGGAAAAGACTAAAAGTGGAAAAAAGTACAATGCTTTAAATTATAAAATAACTAATGTGGCAGATCCAACCGAGGATACAGATACAATCAATAAGCGTTATTTGCACTCTGTAATACCAGAAAAGAAAAAAGATGGATTTTCCTTCTATAAATACACTATAAACGATATTGGATATCCTAAAGAAGAAAGTGATGGTGTTAATATAAAATACTTTAAAGATAATTGTATTTTATATAATGGTGCTGTTATTGATTGTCATGGAAAAGTGTTGTCCAATCTGAAAGATGGTTCAACTCCATCGGATGCTGCTACCGTGAGACAAATGAATGAAAGCTTGAAGAAAGGAACATCCGCTTTTGTTAAACAAAATCAGGTGGTGTCAAAGAAAGGTGATGAGTTTATGCAAGGAAGTGAAAAGTTTACCTTACTACAACTACAAAATAACAAGTGGGATGGAAAAAATAAAAGATTGTCAAATATAAGTTTAGGCACGGAAGAACATGATGCTGTTATTTTAACACAAGTGCCACAACTATCAGCTACTGGTGTTAACTTTATATGTGGAGGTAGACGATTAACCCATGTAAAATCTGGTAAAGATGATAATGATTGTGTTGTTGTGAAACAAACTATAGTTTTAGATAAAATAAATAACTTATATGATGGAAAAAATAGAAGAATATCTAACATATCAGCAGGAATAGCTCCGAATGATGTTGCTACTATTAATCAAGTTATAGCAACCTCTAATAACGATCCATCTGTGTATACATGTAATGGTAAACGTATCACAAATCTTGATAATCCAACAGACTACAAAGATGCTACTAATGTAGAGTATGTAATGAATCTTGTAGGTAATGCAGTTGTTGATATGCACAATCATATAATTGGTAAATCAAATCACGATAAAATCGAAGATGCTAAGAGAGAAAAATGGATTAAAGATACAATCATCGATATATACGGGTAAAGCTTGTGAATATTTAAGTATGGATTCACAAAAAAAGGATTCATTATCATAAAGTATTTCATAGAGTGAAGACGTTGGTTACATAAAACAGCATAATGAAGACCGTATCGCTCAGTCGTCGTCAAGACAGCGGCAAGAGAGGACGTGGTTTAACATCAGCTGCATTATCCCTGCTCAGACGGATTCCAATTGGTGCTGTTGTGAATCGAACGATAGACGCTTTACCATACGAATTACATCTGCCCGGAGGTTATCAATATTGTGGACCTGGAACTAAGTTGGCAAAACGTTTAGCAAGAGGAGATCCTGGAATTAATAAATTAGATCAAGCTTGCAAAGAACACGATATAGCATATTCAAAGTATAAAGATTCAACAAATAGATCAATAGCGGATAAAATTCTAGCGGAAAAAGCTTGGCAAAGAGTAAAATCAAGTGACGCAAGTATTGCAGAAAAAGCAGCGGCTTGGGCAGTAACTACAGCCATGAAGACGAAAGCAAAGTTAGGTGCTGGAAGACGTCGCAGAGGAAGACCTGCAAAAAGAAGCGCTCCCAAAAGAGGTGGAAACATTAAAAAAGGACATCGTAGAACTCGTAAGACAAATGTAAAGAAGACTTCTGTTTGGCAAATGGTAAAAAACGGAGCAGGTTTATACCTAAGACCATACCGTGTGTACTAAATAAAAAGAATCAATTGATAATTCCAAATAAAGCCTTAACAAATCATCAGTTAAATGATTATGTAAAATGTTTGAAAATACCATTTTTTCGAGGAGTTTTTATGAAAGATGCATTACCAACTAAAATATGGGAAAATGAAACTGGAATAGTAAATTTGGATTCCACCTATGGTCCAGGCACTCATTGGGTATGCTATAAAAAGCTCGGACAAACCGTTTACTACTTTGATAGTTTTGGCAATCTACCACCGCCGAAAGAACTGCAACATTATTTTCGAAACTCCAAAAACATTTTTTACAATTACAAAAGAGAACAACCTAACAATACTGAAATATGTGGACATTTATGTTTGGAGTTTCTAGTGAAGAGTGTCAGTCAGCTTTAAGATGTCATCGTATACAGTGTCACTGAGTGGAAATTCATCCACATTGAAAAGTACGCTGTTCCCAGCATTGCGTCTATCCAAGGAAAGATTATGGGAAGCGGCATTACTTGATTTGACTACCTACAACTCAATTCCCAATGTTACGGAAGGAAAGAACAATTTACTACATTATTATGAAACTAAGGATGCTTCAGGAAAATACTCAGAATTGAAAATAATTACATTTCCTACTGGAGCTTATGAAATCGATGATATAAACCAATTACTACAAAAACAACTCAGAGAAGAAAATATCACCGTTAAAGGAAACAATAATACTTTAAAAGCAGAAATAACTTCAAAATATTATATCGATGTCAGCTTGGAAAACTCCATTGGCAGTTTACTTGGATTTACAGATACAAAAAAGAAAATCTTAACTCCTGGAACTACTCATTCAGGTGATACAACTGTTACAATATTGAAAGTCAATAGTATAGATGTAACGTGTAATATTATACACGGATCGTATAGAGAAGGAGTGAATCAGCATATTTTACATACATTTTATCCAACAGTAGCTCCTGGTTTTAAAATTGTTGAGAAGCCACAAAACTTGATATACCTACCGTTAAACACCAGTTTCATTTCAGACATCGTACTGAACATATTGGATCAAGACGGTGTTAGTGTTGACTTTAGAGGAGAAACGATAACTATACGGATACACATCAGAGCGGCAACATAAAGGTCAACATGGGATTATCATTTAAACCGCAACGGAAGAGTCGGGAGCTCAGTAGCTCCTCGACATTGGAAGAGTTAACATCGGACAACATTCGTTTTCTACAGAAGATTGGATTGAAACTTAACAACGATGGATATCCTGGATATATCTCAAGGACCGACATTCGACGAAACACTATGGAAGAAGGAATATCACACGCACAACCCTTACACTTCATCAAAATTAAACAATAACGATTAAATAAGGATTCCCATTCAACAACAAGATATTTACACATTACCGTGTGAAAGTTATTTGTACATTGAAGGACGGGTATTAAAATTGGATGGAAAAACTGCTTCAACAGTTCCTTTTATAAATAACCCGATGGCATATCTTTTTGATGAAATAAGATATGAGATATCAGGGGTGACAGTTGATTCGACAAAAAAGGTTGGTATAACAACGACATTGAAAGGATTAACATCATTAACACCGCATGAAAAGAATTCAATAGTCACCGCCGGATGGGTTGCCCCTGATAAAGACACTATAACACCGGATTCCAACGGTCACTTTGATTTTCATGTACCTTTACGATTGCTTTTGGGATTCGCGGAAGATTACAAACGAGTAATAATAAATGTCAAACAAGAATTGGTATTACTCAGATCTTCAACTAACAAGGACTTGATACTTGCAGACCCTGCAACTACTGAAGATAAACTGGAATGGCAACTACAATTAGATAAAGTTGTTTGGAGAGTACCTCATGTAAGATTGGCTGATGAACATAGAATCGTATTATTGAGAAAGTTAAAATCTGACCGTGATATTGTGATGCCATTCCGAAGTTGGGAATTCCATGAATATCCTACACTACCTCAGACCGAACGACAAACATGGACCGTCAAGACATCAACTTACTTGGAACGAGCAAGGTACATAATACTCGGTTTTCAAACTAAGCGAAAAGATGTTATTACTGCAAATGCCGGTCAATTTGATAACTGTAAAATAAAGAATTGTAAAGTTTTCCTAAACTCTCAATTCTTTCCGTATGACAATTTGAATGTCATGTTCAGCAAAAAACGTTTTTCCATTTTATACGATATGTATGCAAGATTTCAATCGTCATATTATGGAAAGACTAATACTCCACTATTATCACCTGACCAATATTATTCCAAGGCTCCGATAATTGTAATAGATTGTTCAAAACAAAATGAATCGGTAAAATCATCAAGTGTGGATATAAAAATTGAAATGGAATTTGAAGAACCAGTAGCGGATGGAACTTCAGCATACTGTCTTATTCTACATGATAAAATAGTTACTTACACACCGCTGACCGGAATCGTGAAGAATGTACTTTAAAAAGAATTAGTACAACGACTGCAGATTTTTGAGGTTAGAATTATCTGTCTCAATTTTTGAGGTTAGAATTTCGTTTGTGAAAGACAAGTTAAAAACAAACCTTTATGTGAGTGTATAAATTTCAAGGATTCGACGAAAAACATAAAAGCGAGAAAATCATGAGTTGAAAATTCATTATATCTTCGACCGTCGTATGGGAAACATCGTTCGCAAGATGAGTTCTACTAACGGAGAAGAAAATACACCTCTAATGGATGAGAATAGTTCAGATATAGAAAAACAAGTTGAACGAGAAATGGACGAGTTCCTCAAGTTTAACAAACATAAGAAGAGAGAAGAAGAAAAAGAAGAAGGAGAAGCTGAAAAAGAAGTAAAAAGAAAAAAGGTTGAAGTTAACATTACAACTAATATTTTAACAGAAGTATTTCTTCGGATTTTCTACCCCATTTCTTCATGCATGACGAAAAGTATTTCAGTTGGAATTTTAAAATCATTGGATTATTCACCGATTGTTATTTTAAATCATGGAAATAAAATGGTTACATTCACTGAAACTTCTTGGGAATCATTTATGAAACATTTACATCTTTTGGAATGCTATTTGAGTAACAACACATTTGGAAGAAGAACAAGATTAAGTTTATTGGAATCAAATATTGAAGTTGATATAGTGAAACATCGTGGAGGACAAATGGTTCGCTTCAGAGATTTAACTAGACATGATGTAAAATTACATTTGACTAAAGAAGAATTTTACACTTTAAGTTGTACTACCGGTCCCGTCACCAGATATTTGAAACAACTAATATTTTCAAGTGCAATAATCAAAGACTATCTAATCGATACATTGGACAGACAACCTTTCGTTCCAATTTTATACGGTCCCGTGGATACTTCAATTTTTAATCGAATACCTCAAGAAGTGGACATGTGGAGACAATTGAACAACTATCACACCAACTTTAATATCGACGAAGAAGCGCAAGAAGTTAAAGAAGAACAATCGTGTTTGTAATACAAGTCAGTTGCTGACGAGACTTCATCATGAACAAACGGGTTTCGTTTTCTAATGCGCCACATATAATGGAAGTTAAAAAAGGTATAATTGAATTTCAAGCTTTTCGAGGAAATGATGGAAATTTTATTATAAAAGAATTAGTAATTTTGGATATGAACACATCTGTAGTTTATCATTACTTATTCAAACCTCCATTACCATTCAATAGACTAACAACTAAAGCGAAAGTTACAAACAAATGGTTGTACAAACATTTTCACAACTTAAGATGGGATGAAGGTTTTATTAATTATAACATGATGCCGCACATTATGAATCATTACTGCAAAGAGTTCAAAACTATCTACACAAGAGGATTGGAAAAAGCTAATTGGATACAATCATTTACAAGCAACGAAGTGATAAATGCAATAATAGATAGAGATTTCCAATGCTACTTCAATGAACTTTGTATTTCATCAAAGAGTTTTAAACATCGAAGGTCACAGTGCGCTTTGAAGAATGCCTACCGCTTAAATAATTTCCTTCAACAGAATGGTGGGGGTAATGTCGGTAATAAAAGTGAGAGCGCTACCATGACGCAGCATGAGTATTACTCGAACCTCCGAAGAGACAACATCTCCGACGGACATTATTATTAACAAGAAGATTAACAAGAAGATTAACAATAACATCAAGATGGCATCGCAGAACTTTCTTCAAAATTTGGTTGATCAATTCAACGCTCATTCTAAATCAACAATCTTACCGACGAAGAAATGTTCTGAACTAAAAGAAGAAAAACATTACATCATACATACAATCAAGAAGATGGACACTTCAATTGGTGATGCTATTAATTGCACATTGAGCGAGGCGCCGTATACAGTTGGTGACGAACCGAAGTTTCAAATCTTCCTACCGAAACGGTTTGTACAACTTCTACAAAATGAAGATCTTCGAGTTATTCAACCTGGCGCACTCTATTTAGTTTCACACGGACCGAGTGGAAACAACTCAACTGAACTAACTATTCATGTAACACCTACTACTAACTAGTTTGTACATAACATTGTAAATATATGTGTTTGTAATGGTTTCTCAATAAAGATGATATAAAACAAAAAAGAAAAATAAAAGAAGCAACATATTGTTATGTCTTTGTACATAGCAACATGTTGCTTTTTTTAAAAATTCCACGGGATGACCTTGACCCAATTTTGTGTGATAATAAAAGTGAAAATCAACTTGTGAAATTCATTAGTCTACGACTAGCTTTCGTACCGTACACATCTCGCTCTCTATAACTAAATACAAAACTTCAACATGTCCCTAAAGGTCAAGTGTGCATCTTACGATACCAACACCATTACGAGTTTTGAACAACTTGAAGATTTAACCAACGAAATGCGAGTTTTACTTACCGGTGGTTATCACTTAACTGTTGATGTTAGTGCTACTAATGTAAGGATGTTTACTAAAACAAAATACTGCGATGATGAAGTATTTCTTTCTACACAACCTACAACATCTTCATCGCCGACTGGTCAACATAACATCAAGTTCCACAAGTACTACCAATGTTAAATAACTTTTAACAAATAAAACTAAGGAATCACGTGATCAATGTCAAGTTGATAAAAAGGGTGTGATACTTGGATAACTAATTATTCGCTTCCCAACTCTCGCTGCGTCAACACCTATTTTTAAAGATGTTATACAGAATGATGATTGAACTTGATGGAAAGATCTATGGAAAAGATTACAACACCGTTGAACAAATGACTGAAGATTTAGAAATATTAACCCGAGAAGGATATCAGGCTAAATTAATTTTAAAATTTCCTGAAGTACATCCACTATCGACTGAAGAACTTATCGCTATGGCTAAAGCGGAGAGAGAGAAAAAGTCTGAAGAAAACAAACAGGAGAGAGAGAAAAAGTCTGAAGAAAACAAACAGAAACAAACTTCTTAAGTATCAATTTTCCTTACATTAGTAAGGTATAATTTTTTAAAACTTCGTTTGGATGACCTTGAAATTACCCCCACCACTTTTTGTAGTACATAAAACTGACTATTCAACACTATACACTCTTATTCTTTCACTGGACTCAGCAGCGTCAACATGGAAAAACAAAATTACAAGTACGAACCTCGTTACTGTTGTGAACAACAGTGTACAGATTTAGGACCAATGATGGTGGACGGGTTAGCTTGCACTAAGTGTGAATTTTTCGGATCTTGTTACTGCAAATGCAAAACAAAACAACTACCGCCACCGGAATTGCGAACTTTCAAATTTTACAAATCAAGATATTTTCATACATGCTGTCCTCAAAGATGTTTCAAATTTCATCCTCTCGATCTAGCTCATTGTCAACGCACCATGTCTCATCAAGATGATTTTTGTACACATATGATAAAAAGATGTAAATACAGGTCGGATTGGTATTCAGATCCTGTTGAACCATCGAATGTGTAATTTCAGTTTTACACTCTTTTTTAAAACTTCAATTGGATGACCTTGAGATTTCCCCCCACCATTGGTTTTTTTTTTAGATTTCCCCCACCATAGGTCTTTTAGATTTTCCCCCACCATTAGTGTAAGTTTTGTATCTTATTGAATCCACCTTTGAATTATTTCACTTCCAACATTCTAACTAACAACATGGGAACACCTTTCGTCAGGTTTCATCATATAATAACTGAGAGGGAAGAAATGGAAGAATTGTTTCAAAACTTGCTTGCTATAATGGATAGATATTATATGAGATGGATCAGAATTGATGTTCAATATTTACGTCCTGGTGAATTATCTTCATCATCACAGAGTGAGGAGGACGAGGCAAATACTCCAGCTAAGATATTTGAATTAAAAGACGAAGAAGAAGAACTTAGCTTTTTATTTAATCATAAGCTCGCCGTTAAATAAGCCCCCTCCCTTGGCGGCGTTCCTCATTTACTCGCCGACTCTCCAACGATGAACAACTCTCCATTGGCACGGATGAATTCTAGTTTTGAAATAAACTCTAAAGAAGAGTTACAAGCTATTTTTAATATTTTACAAGAACTTGTAGATAATTTTACAACTATCAAAATGAATTTGGAAATAACATACGATTGTCCTATTTGTGATAAGGTTGAAAGTTCGGACGAAGACAGTTTACTAAATCTAACTCCTGCACCATCTGACACTACTGACGGTAATAATGAAGAGCAAAATCTTTCCCCCACCACTTCTTTGTAATTCATCTTTCCCCCCACCACTTTTTTATTTAACTAACATTTCTCGCTTTCACTCCTCATTCCGTCTTCGACTTTTGTACTATCAACATAACTTCTTTTAAAATTTCAAACACTAACACAATCATGATGGATATGATGGATGAAGTTCCCTTTGTAACTAGAATGGAAGAGGATAAATTGAAATTGGAAATTAAACGATTGGAACGGGAAAACAGACTCGAGATATTACGTTTCTTCAAACTTGCCAAATACGTCATCTGGGGACTCTGCCTTTACCTTATCCTCGTCGTCGGCGTTTACTTTTACAACTCCGTATTTCATCACAAAAATTCAACCTGTATTGCACATTGATTGTATTTGTTTTTACGAATAAAGTTCAAAAGAGTCTTCTACCTATCCCGCTATCACCGGGTAGTTCAACTCTCAGAACTATTTCCTGTGGTAGCGGGATAGGCTTTTTTAAAACTTACTCGGGATGACCTTGACATACTTTCCGTACCCCACATTATCAAGTTGAATTTCAGTTTTGTACCAACTTATAATTTATGCGCAATTTTAGTTCAACCGAGCGCCATATCCACTCCCCCCATTGATTAATTCACCATCCAACAGGCCGGAAGCCCTAGACCCCCCCCCATTAACTGACATCTACAGTCACGCATATATTTCGACGCGTCATGTTTCATTCTTCATTCTCGTTCTATCCGCGGAACTTAACACTTCTATCTACCTTCTCTCTCTCTCTTGTTATGACTGCGCTATGTTTGAACTGACTTTTATTTTCGTTCAACTATTAGAGTTTTTATTAACACCGTCGAATTACAATTTTGAACTAATTTTTAATTTATGCGAAGTTTTACTTCAACCCCGGTTAATTTATGCGCAAATTTAGTTCAACTCCCAGTTGTTGAATTTCAGTTTTGAACTTACTTTTAATTTATGCGCAAATTTAGTTCAACTCCCAATCGTTGAATTTCAGTTTTGAACCAACTTTTAATTTATGCGCGAATTTAGTTCAACCCCCCAGTTGTTGAATTTCAGTTTTGAACTAACCAATATTTTATGCGAAGTTTTAATTCAACCCCGGTTAATTTATGCGCAAATTTAGTTCAACCACCGATTGTTGAATTTCAGTTTTGAACCAACTTTTAATTTATGCGCAAATCTACTTCAAACCCTCACCCCACCTCCCCCAACCTCATTTAATATTCGACCGGAAGACACCTGCCCCGGAACATGGCTTCCGGCGGCACGTGGCCGGTTTTGAAAGTGGCTTTTTCTATCTACTCATGCTGAAAACAAAAACAGGCGATCAACACTGCGTGTGCAAATATAAACAATGAAAAATATATTACGATTCGGAGATTTTAACGATTTTCAAAATACAGTAACTTAGAACTTCACAAATTTTGCATCAGTTCTGTGATAGTAGTTTATGCAACTATTGTGTAGGCCTTTTTAAGCCACGAGTGAAATGTTAATTAGAACACGTGGGAATCAAGTGTTCTTAATACCTAAATATGTATTCTATATCTCAGCACGAGACTGAATACAATCGTTGCATACAGTTCTTTATCTTCTCAAATAAACATGTCGAACATTTATAGGGTGTAAGCGGTCACCTATCTAAAACTTAAGCAGCAACGGGTTTGAATTTGGTGTAATAATGCACCTCTTAATAATGTTACTTGTAACATCATTATTGGTGCTTAATGCAACGGTTGTAGTTAAAAATATCTACGCACATGATGCTATTGTTATTTTTATTTTTTATTTTAACTGCTACTCAAGTTAGAGAGTTAGAGAGTATAAAGTATACTCCAATTGATTAGAAGTGCCATAACCGATACAAGTTCCTGCTGTGATAAAAATTTGTTACGGGATAATAATATGGGAGAGTATGGGGATAGGGATAACTTTTAAATCTGGAAAATTATTACCAAAAAATCAAAAAAAATCTATTTTAGATATTGAACTAATTGGATGGTCATTAAAATAAAAAAATATCTCAATCTCGTTTTAGGATTGGGATTGATAAACGAATAAAAGTGACTTTTCATAGAAGGATATGTACCCTGTATTTTACTGGGTTATCTTGTAGTTCACGTTTACGTAGACCATTTTATAGAGAACTTGGTTTGCAAATGGTTATCATGGTTATTGTTTTATATTTTTAGATTTCTTACTATGAAATGTACACAACATTGTTTGCACAGTAATTGCTCTACATAACTCTGCACTACTGAATTGATATTTTTCATAACCAAAACAATCCTCAGGGACCATTTACAGGAAATTACCTCGAATTAGAATATACATACTGTACGTTCTGAATATTAAATTAACTTTATATTCACTGCAGAAAAAATATTGTTTTATTTCCATAAAACTAATCAAAATTTTTAGATATCATTCAGCTTTTCTGAACAAGAAGATATGGGGAGGGAAGAGTGGAGTAACGACGATTTTATATTTATCACCCTAAACGAGTTAAGCTATTTATCAACCTTAAACATATCGCAACAACAGTATTTATAGATAGACCCCATATGTATTAGTGAAATGTTCAATATTTGAATATGTCCGGACTTCGAATTCTGAGTATGGAATTTGGAATGAGAATGAAAGCTCTCTCTCGGGTCGTGGCAGGACAGGGTTGTTGACCTTTAAGCCCTTCACTGAACAGAGTACAGCAGCTAGCAGCAGGTCTGCAGTGCAGGGTATAACAGGGTGTCCCGGAACTCTTCAAACTCTGTTCGTTTTGTATATTTGTGCTTTCTATTGAGACAAAAAAAAATTAAATATAATAACTATGGGTTACCTGAGTCCATAGGAGCTAAGGACGAGGAGTTATCCCGCAACACGTTCGAACATTATTCTTAAGAGTAATCTAAACCCCTGTGCCAGTAGCCCATTATTGCGCAGTCGGCAATGTTATTGTTAACCATACGGCTTTTAATGCAAAACATGGTATTTGTATTCCCCTGTTTCAGACGCCGTTTTTCAACCAATTTTCTTTAAACTTGGTAAGTGTTTAGTTGAATAGTTATATTAGGCTTCTCATACCTCGAAATTTTGAAAATTTAACAAATATTACTCTCTGTGACGTCGCAAAGTAACTCGATTTTCCTTAGTAATATTTCAAAATTTAGTGAAACTTTCAAAATTTCGAGGTACTGTATGAGAAGCTTAATATAACTATTCAAGTAAACATGTACCACGTTTCAAGAAAATCGGTTGAAAAACGGCGTCCAAAACAGGGGAATAAAATACCATGTTTTGCATTAAAAGCCGTATTGTTAACATTGCCGACGAATAACATTGCTGAATATGAATATCACTTTTCTATGTGATATTCATATTTATATTCACTGGGTATTTGGTGTTGAGCAAGTTATAGCTTTCGGGCCTCTATGCAGTGAAACAAATCATTGCAGTTCAATATGGGATATTATTTAGGATTATATATAATTCTGTTCCAACATTTATGGATAGGCCTACTCTTAGTAAATATATTAATTATAGCAGCAATATTTTGTAGGGTAATTTATTTTTTCATTGTACGTCCTACTTGCTGTAAAACTGAATATTTTGCCTGGGTTCCCTTCAATAATTGGAATTATAGGAATTATTCCTATACTTGGTTGAAAATTAGTGTACTGTCATTATGCTTTCTTAAAAACTTCCAAAACGTTATTCATACTAATAAAGTATTTAACTTAATTAACGTAACGATTGCACTTCGCTAAACTAACGTATTTGTGGTGGTTATAGTAATGTTCATGTAAGACCGTTGAACAAGTTGAAGTGGCAACACTGGCACTTATATACGACACTCAGACTGATTTGAAATTGTTGAGAATGAGCCGTCAAGCGTCGTGGCATCGATTTTACCGCGATCCACGGTCACCGCCGCTGCTGTGGAGACCGCCGCCGGGTTCGACGACGTGTGAACACTTCCATGCAGGGTGAGTTTTAAGGCCCTTCCTCTTATTTATTTTTTATACAGTATCATTTAGAAGGTTTAAAATCCGCACATCTATATTAGACCTAAATATCTTGGTATTCATGAATTCATTGACTCTTCACCTCCAGTGGGGACGGTCCCCGAGGAGTAAGCCGAGATTCATAAATGTAAGCATAGGTTGATATGTATATCAAATTAAAGGCCTCTGTGAGTAGAATACAATTTCAAAAACCGGACCTCAAAAGGATGACCGAGACAGAAATGGCAGACGATCAAACTGCATTAAAATCATACTGCTAGAAACAAAAAAAATGCAATAACTCCCGATACACTCGACCTTTTGAGTTCAGGATTGCAGCAAGTTTCTTGGAAAGCAAAGTGCTTTAAAATGAGCATCACATGACGTAGACTAATGAAGTTTTTCCAAGACTTCCTTTAGGGACGTCCCTAGAGGAGGTAGTCAGGAAAACTGCATTGATATATATGATACATAATTTTAAAAGACCTTACTTTTCAAGCAATGGGGCAGGTCGAGCTTCGCCGATTGTCAGCACATTTTACAGCGGATTACTTTTGACCCTCTTGCGATTACTGATGACCTGGAATTGCGATTTTAAGCATAGAAAGTGCACTTTTAGCCCCATTTATGAGCAACGATTCATACTGCATAAACATTGAAGAAAGGCCAATAAAAAGGTGCTTAAGGGTTCCGTTCATTCGCGGCCACTGTTCATCGTTCGGAATTCCTGGCTGCCCACCTGGTTTTGAAACGCAAAAAATAGTTTTTACTTATGAGTACTGTTAAAAATTCCATACATTAAACATACCAATTATAATATTACATTTAGTAAGTCCTCTTACTCTTACTCTTAAGTCCTCTTTGGAATTAAAAGAAATGAACATGTTTTATTTATAACTAACTTTTATTACTTTGTAAGCTAAAAGAAGTACCGTACTTAAAATGTTTATTATTTTGTTGACGTATTAAATATAAATACAAAACTGATAAACAGCAAATATAATATTATAAAACGAACAAGCAATAGAAGACTATAATAAACTGACCATCGGCCGAGCTCGACCCTTGTTTTTACTATCCTGACTGACCCTCGGCGGAGCTCGGCATCCCCCGCGCAATGTGACACAAATCCGACCTCAAAAGGTCGAGTGTATCGGGAGTTATTGCATTTTTTTTTTGTTTCTAGCAGTATGATTTTAATGCAGTTTGATCGTCTGCCATTTCTGTCTCGGTCATCCTTTTGAGGTCCGGTTTTTGAAATTGTATTCTACTCACAGAGGCCTTTAATTTTATGTTCATATTGACCTATGCTTATAATTAAGAATCTCAGCTTAATCCTCGTGGACCGTTGGATTGGAGGTGGAAAGCCAATGAACACAAGGAAAACCAGATATTTAAGTTTCACTTAGATGAGCCGAGTATACCTTTTAAAAGTTAACTTTTTAACTTATACCGTATAGAAAATAAATAGGGGGCAAGGGATTTAAAACTCACCCTGTATACTCCTATGTAATTTAACCTTCACGGTGCCGTGCCGTCGATGGTGCACGGCGAAAAGTCGTATATTGAGAACGAGGCCTTAGTTGCCGCTCACGCTCCCGGAATAAAATCAATGTGATCATAGTTATTTTAAGCCGTCATCCTTGTCTTGCTATCTGGAAAGTTTTTTTGGAGGACTTCTATAAACTAAAGACTAATAACCATTTAAAGCAACTTAAATGATTTTTAATTGAATTTTTATAACATTCATGATAAAAGTAAGGGTCTCAGGGAACCAGCAGGGAACCAACCACTGACTATGAATACACAATGTATTCATATTCAATGGAACCAACTGTCTCGTGGTTAAGCCTCAACGTTCTCATTCTTTCTCGCGCCTGTCGCTAGCTTTTCCGGCTCTCCTGTGCCAATATCGGCATTATTTCCAACAATAAATTAACTCAAATATTTGTTCAAGACGTGTTTATCAAGTTTGGCTCTTTTTTATCGAAGAAATATACACTAAGGGGCAGTCATTAACCTTCGAAACAGGAATTTTTATATTTATGTTTAGTCAAGTTCGGCGTTCGACGTTCCACATCTTTTTATAACTAATTAACGTTATAAAAACGTCATTACGTTATTAACGTTGTGCCGATGTTAGGCAACAAGGGCACTTAGTGCACGTGTTGCTCGACATCGAGCAATTTAATTTGATACAATACAAAGGTTACATTCAGTTCTAAATCAATGAAATCCAACCAATCCAATATTGTGAATATCAGTGATCACAAAAAACTACAGCTGTACGTTAACATATGTTTAAAATGCTCAAACCAATCTCAATGTTATTCTAACGGGTAAATTTCAAATTTAATTTGTGGATAGCGCCCTTATTTTCAGTCTGATTCTCATAAATTTTTGGCGGAAACAACTATAGACCAAGCCCTATCCAACGACATCAAAAACTTGAAAATCGGTTGAGAATCGTAGGAGGAGTTCTCAACAAAAAAAACCCTTAGCGTAAGAAATAAGTATAGATTAGTATCAGACATGTGTGGCATTATCCCTGTTTCCTATTTTATTGGAATTATTTTAAGGTGTAACATGACTAGTTAACATGCAGCAATAAATTACAGGGCCCAATTCAAATTAACTGAGAAGTCGTCCAGCTGTCATATTGATGACGTCATTTGCGTGGGTTGCCGG